>CM074308.1:8004649-8372149 GCA_037194245.1 Opsariichthys bidens | reverse complement strand
CTGACTTTATATCTCGCAATTCTGACTTTATATCTCGCTATTCTGACTTTATATCTCGTAATTCTGACTTTATATCTCGCAATTCTGACTTTATAACTCGCAATTCTGACTTTACATCTCGCAATTCTGACTTTATAACACAATTCTGACTTTATATCTCGCAATTCTGACTTTATATCTCGCAATTCTGACTTTATATCTCACAATTCTGACTTTATAACACAATTCTGACTTTATATCTTGCAATTCTGACTTTATATCTCACAATTCTGACTTTAAATCTCACAATTCTGACTTTATATCTCACAATTCTGACTTTATAACTCACAATTCTGACTTTATATCTCACAATTCTGACTTTATAACTCACAATTCTGACTTTATCTCACAATTCTGACTTTATAACACAATTCTGACTTTATATCTCACAATTCTGACTTTATATCTCACAATTCTGACTTTATATCTCACAATTCTGACTTTATATCTCACAATTCTGACTTTATATCTCACAATTCTGACTTTATATCTCACAATTCTGACTTTATATCTCGCAATTCTGACTTTATAAGTCACAATTATGACTTCATATCTCACAATTATGACTTTACATCTCACAATTCTGACTTTACATCTCACAATTCTGACTTTATAACTCAAAATTGTGAGGTTATATATCACAATTCTGAGAATAAAAGTCAAAATTATATGATTTAGACTCGCAATTACCTTTTTTTAGGTTTTATTTCATGGTTGAAACAAGCTTCCATACATAGCTGCTTAGTTTGTCAAACTTTGGGAGGTTTATAATGACCTAGGCAACAGAAAGATTTTTTGCAACGACAAATGTCCATATTTGTGTGTCCTAAACTTGGTTCTCAAATTGCTTACATATCTGTACACTCTGCTTTGCCAATTTTCAGCAGAACAAGCTAATATATGCCCCATATATACCAGCTTTGTAGAAAGACAAGGTGATTAAAAAAATGTTTCATCGTCTTCTCAGACTCCTTCTTCTCTCTCTCTCTCTTTCTCTGTCTCAGTCTCTCAATAAGCCTATGATAAATTCTGTCATGTTTAATCAGTGGCTAAACTCCCAGCGGCTGCTGTTTCTACACTCGCCCTCCCAAGAGTGAATTAATTCAGTGAATCCGTTTTATTGTCTCCCTGACACCCTCATTTGTTTGCCTGATACCACCTGCTTCCCCATTTATTCCCTCTTTTTCATGAACATACTCTGACTCTACTGTCTTTCTTTGTCGTTCATTTACCAGCTCACCACACCCTTTCTGCTCACACAGTCTCCCTCCGTATGCTCTTTCACATTTCTCCGACCCCCCTCTCTCTTTCTCTCTCTCTCTCTCTCTCTCTCTCTCTCTCTGTGTGGGTGTGGCAAAATGCAGCATTGGCTAGTTATAAAGAAACAGAGCCCGGTCGTCATGACAACATGAAGATGGAGGGATAAAGAAAGATACTACGCACTAAGATTGCAACGTAACATCATTGTGGTGTGTGTTCAGAAGCATATGTCACTAACCTTTTTGTTGACTGACTGGTCGATAATTGTCCCACTGAACTGTGGGTCATGTGGTAACTGTAGGAAAAACTAGGACAGGGCGATAGAGCAAAGAAATGACAACATTCAGTATTTAAATCTGTATTTAAGTTAGCTCTCAAAGTTTAAAACTTTAGCCAAACAGTCAATATTGCCAATTATATTGAAAATATTGAAGGCTTAATACAGAAAAGAAAAAAAAAATGTGTTAAAATAATCATATCACAATTCAGAGTTTCAAATTGACTGATTTGAATGGACAGGTTGAACTGATTGAAGAGAAAAGAGTTGAAACATAACAACATTTTAGAAACTAACAATTAATTCAAAGATGCAATAAATAAATCTTTGCTTTAACGCTCTCATTCTTGCAAGTCATGATACAAGGAAACATCTAAAGTTCTAATAACATGGTCAATTTTTAAAATAAATACATTAAAATAAATCTATAATGCAGCTCGACTGATTTTAAACTCAGTTTCTATCTGTTCATAATGAGAGGACTTGGCTTGCACTAAGTGAATTTGCTGAAATGCAAAGCATTTCGCTGAACTCTTCTTCTTCTCTCTATAAGTAACGCACTCATGAAATCGATTTAATGCTCTGTACAAACCAGGGTCATCACAGGACTGTAATGAAAACTCTGCTGCTGGTCAACAAATAACTGGTGCAACCTCTTCTCATATTAGCAAACTATCACAACACAGATGCACATACACACTCATTCTAGAAAAAGCATGGCTGTGTCTGCGGTTGTTGTCAGAGTGACTGTCCTCAGCAGAACTGGAGCACTGGGTGGGGTTTTGGTGTGATTGACAGTGATGATGTCACAGTATGAGCTCAGCCTGCAAACTAAGAGCTCCTGCAGCGCAGAACGGAAAATTACAGTCCCTTCCCCCACTCCATTTCCTCTCTCTCTCTCTGTCCGTCTCTCAGCGTATTCCTCCCTCTACCTTTTATCCCATCTCTCCTTTCTCAACACCCCCACTCTCCTCCCTTTTTATATCCCTTATTTCTCTCTCCCATCCCCCGCTCGTTCTCCCACACAGGCAACATGCATCAGCTTGGAAGGAAAATCTCAGCCGGCACAGAGACAATAACAGAGCTGAATTCTGCTTTGTGTGGTTCTGCTCGGCACAACAAAGCAAACACAGCAAAAGCACAAACCAGCAGGTCTACTGTAAAACTGCAAAAATAAATAATAAAAAAGAACAACAAATCATCATATGTTAAAAGACACAAAAGCTATAAAAAACAGATGCTGCACACAGAAGAGAGCACCAGGACATTAATCAAATGTGCACAAATCATGCAAACTCCAGAGGTCAGAAGTTCTTGGTTTAATTGAAGCACACAATAATACGCTCTTTGGAACATTCTCAAATCATGCATATGGGTTATCAGGTTTTTTTGTGTGTGTTATTTGTTTTTCTGGAGCTGTCAGCTCAAATGCTGGGGTCAGATTCTAAGACATTCTAATATTTTCCAGCCCAAATGTTATGCTGATGATATATTTTTCACTAAAAAAAATGTGGCTTGTATATTTATAATGCAAGCTCCTGCTATCCACTAAAGACAAACACAACCAGATTGACTTAAAAGCGTAGATGAAAGAATAAAAAGCATTCAACTGGCCATTTACAGTATCAAACCATGTAAGAAATTAAATAAAGGTTTAATTTGTGAATGAGACAGAATTATATAAAGGGATATAATTCTCCAAATTATAGGCTGTAGAAATGATCAGTACGGCTCACACCCTGCAGAGAGGCCTCAGCTGCATAGAGAGAGAGAGAGAGAGGGACAGAGAGAGAGAGAGTGAGTGAGTGTGTGTGTGTGGCTGGATGGAAGTTTAAATAATGCTAATCTAATGAATCCTGTTTACAAACTGAATTTAAATTAAACTTCCATTGGGAAAGAGCTTGTAATTGGATTGGAAAAGAGAGAGAGGTTGAGTGTTTGAAATGGGAGAGACAATATTATGAAAAGCTGAACCCCCAGTAACACTGTGTGCAGGGAGTGAAAAGGAAAGAAAGAAAAAAGACGAGGGAGAAAACAGGGAAGGGGCATGTGTTTGGTAAGATAGCGTTGGTAAATTCAAGCCCAGTAGCAGCATCTTTTTTTTTTTTTCCTGTTTATGAGTCAGATTTTCCAAGCGGAACACAAAATCCGAGCATGGCCTCTTTAACCAACATGACACAGACAGCGAGAAATCCGCTTCACGTGACAGCCATCTGTCTCGAGTTCAGACCTAGAAACAGCCGTGGTATTTCTGCATAATACAAGAGGTCAAAAAATGTAAAAAACTTTCAGTAATAAAAAAAAAAAAATAATAATTAAAAAAAAATGTTTACTTTGGCCAAACAAAAAATGGTATTCAATAAGGAATCATTCTGCTCACTGTTGCTGCTGGACAGAGTCAAACTATACACTCAACCTCAGTGTGTTTCAGCACCATGGAGAGCTCTCTGGAAATCTAAACACGGCTTGTGATTTAACAGGAGCTCAGTACAAGATTGTTGCTTACACATAAGAAAATAAAGCATATTTTAACTGGACTAAAGGAGGCCCCCTGTAAAATCTTACCTTCTCTTTATTAGGAAGTGTTTGTGTTCTAGTAAAAGTGTCTCCTCCATTAATACTGATCAGTTCTGCATCTGCAGGAGGAAATTGCGCGGGGAAAACCACTACGTCACTCTTCAGCGTGTCCGAACTAAAACACACGTCATACTGCTGAGTAGCTTTGGAGTAAGACCAGCTCCCGTCAGGGTGTGTGGTGATCATCGGGGCGCTGTACCTGCCCAAACTGCCGTCTGTCCTGTGGCATTTCACAGCGATCAGACTGATGAGGCTCAGTAAAAAGATGACGGACACACACACAATGGCGATCAGCAAATACAGATTTAAATCCGAGAAACTCTCCTCCTTTATCGGCGCGTGTCTGAACGGAGTCTTGACGTCACCTGCGCTTTCAACAACCACAACATCAATAGACACAGTCGCTGACAGTGAGGGCTCTCCGTTATCACACACCGAAATGACCAGCGGGTGAGTTTTCAGGTCATTGTCACTCATTCTCCTCTTAGTCCTGATCTCCCCGCTGCTGCTTCCGATTCGGAACAGATTGTTCCCTTTGGGTTCAGAGATGTGGTAAGACAGCAGCGCGTTGTAACCAGAATCTGCATCTACAGCCCTGATCTTGGCCACAAAGTAGCCCGCGTCAGCAGAATACGGAATGTTCTCCGTGTTCACGGAACCCAGCTCGGAGTAGGGCGCCAGAATCCCGGGACTGTTGTCGTTCTCATCCAGGATAAACACATTTACAGTCACGTTACTGCTGAGAGGAGGAACACCAGAGTCTGTGGCCTGAACTTTAAACTGGAACGTTTTCATCTGCTCATAGTTAAACGACTGTAAACTGTGTATTTCTCCACTGTCAGAGTTGATACTCACTACAGAATATGTAGTTCCAGATTTGTGAAGTGGTTCCAGTAAAGCATAAGTAATTTTGGAGTTTTCATCTAAATCTGGATCAACAGCCGAAATAGTGTAAATGATTTGACCTGTAGGCCCATTTTCTTTTACAAATATATTTATAACAGGATTTGGAAAACGTGGGGGATTGTCATTAACATCAGAAACATAGACCGTGAAAACGCGTGTGGAAGAAAGAGGCGGAGTCCCTTCATCTGACGCCATGATTGTGACATTATATCGATCAACACGCTCTCTATCCAACATTCCATCCACTACAAGAGAATAATAATTTTTGTACGATGACTGTAATTTAAAAGGAACATCACCTACCACTTTCCCATGCGTATTCCCATTCTTTCCTGAGTCTTTGTCAGATACCGTTATCAAAGCAACCGTTGTTTCTTTTTTAGCATCCTCCCTTACTGTGTTCACTTGTGACGTTAATGATATTTCTGGCTCGTTGTCGTTTATATCTATAACCTCTACTAATATTTTACAATGCGCGGAGCGCGGACTCGCTCCTTTGTCTTTAGCCTGAGCGTGAATTTCGTAAGCATTGTGTTGCTCAAAATCCACACTGCCCTGCACTGAAATGACACCGGTAGCAGAATCAATTTTAAAAACGTTGTTTGTTTTGTCATCGCTGTCTTGGTGAACTAAAGAATAAATAATTTCACTATTTACACCCTCATCCAAATCAGTGGCATTCAGATTTATGACTAATGTTCCCATTGGTGCATTTTCAACAAGACGCACTTTGTAAAGAGCTTTACCAAACACGGGAGCGTTATCATTTACATCTTGTACATTTATGATTATCTGCATTGTTCCTGATCTCGGAGGTTTTCCTCCATCTACAGCGGTCAGTGTGAGCTGGATCACAGGCTGTTTCTCTCGATCTAAAGCTTTCTGCAGCACTAACTCTGCAGACACACTCTGTTCTCCTCCGCTTTGTACATCCAGAGAGAAATGCTCGTTCGGACTCAGTTTGTAGCTTTTTACCGAGTTCGCTCCGACATCCGGATCCGACGCTCTCGGCAACTGAAATCTGTCTCCAACAAACGCATACTCCGAGATGTTAAACTGCTTAGACCGAACACGAAACGACGGAGCATTGTCATTAATGTCTAAAATATTTATCTCGATGCGAAACAGGTTTAATGGATTATTAACAATGGCTTCTAAATTCACTGCACATTGCGGTGAGGCAGGACAAAATTCCTCCCTGTCGATCCTTTCGCTGACGAACAGAACACCAGTTCTCAAATTAACCTCAAAATATTTCTTTCCCAAAACTGCGGGGATGTGAAATCCGCGTGATTCAAGTTCTTGAATATTCAAATTAAGATCCTTTGCGATATTTCCAACAAATGTCCCGGTGTTCACCTCCTCTGAAATAGAGTATGCGATCTGGGCTGAAGCCGTACACAGCAAGCGCAGCAAAACCAGACAAATAACAGTCCCGCCGAGAAGAATTATCCTTGCCATTATGCGCATTTATTTAGTAAACTCCACCAATATCTGCAAAAATAATATTAACAAAGCAAGTTCCATTCTTTGGGTATATTCCACTGTATGCAATTTGATTCTATGCATACAGCCATGAAGACGAAATAGAACAAAAGCGCATGAGCGCGCGCTCAAGTAAGGACTAGGAGGAGCCAGTGTGTGCGCGCACAAACGTTGCAAAACACTTCTATACTGACACCAAGTGGCTTCAAAGTGAGAACTATAGGCAGAAGAAAGCAAAACATATATTAACTGGTATCTATAGGTTTTATGACCAGTACAAAAACGTTTGGTTTACGCATTTTAAAGATATGCGTTTCACAAATTCATAGAAATAATAGGCTATATGTCATATCTTACCTTCTCTTTATTAGGAAGTGTTTGTGTTCTGGTGAAAGTGTCTCCTCCATTAATACTGATCAGTTCTGCATCTGCAGGAGGAAATTGCGCGGGGAAAACCACTACGTCACTCTTCAGCGTGTCCGAACTAAAACACACGTCATACTGCTGAGTAGCTTTGGAGTAAGACCAGCTCCCGTCAGGGTGTGTGGTGATCATCGGGGCGCTGTACCTGCCCAAACTGCCGTCTGTCCTGTGGCATTTCACAGCGATCAGACTGATGAGGCTCAGTAAAAAGATGACGGACACACACACAATGGCGATCAGCAAATACAGATTTAAATCCGAGAAACTCTCCTCCTTTATGGGCGCGTGTCTGAACGGAGTCTTGACGTCACCTGCGCTTTCAACAACCACAACATCAATAGACACAGTCGCTGACAGTGAGGGCTCTCCGTTATCACACACCGAAATGACCAGCGGGTGAGTTTTCAGGTCATTGTCACTCATTCTCCTCTTGGTCCTGATCTCCCCGCTGCTGCTTCCGATTCGGAACAGATTGTTCCCTTTGGGTTCAGAGATGTGGTAAGACAGCAGCGCGTTGTAACCAGAATCTGCATCTACAGCCCTGATCTTGGCCACAAAGTAGCCCGCGTCAGCAGAATACGGAATGTTCTCCGTGTTCACGGAACCCAGCTCGGAATAGGGCGCCAGAATCCCGGGACTATTGTCGTTCTCATCCAGGATAAACACATTTACAGTCACGTTACTGCTGAGAGGAGGAACACCAGAGTCTGTGGCCTGAACTTTAAACTGGAACGTTTTCATCTGCTCATAGTTAAACGACTGCAAACTGTGTATTTCTCCACTGTCAGAGTTGATGTTGATCATGGATGTTACCGGGCCGCTTTTAGAGCTTTCCACTAAAGAATATGTCATCCGGGCATTATCACCCACGTCAGGATCTAAAGCAGAGACTGTGTGAATAACAGCTCCAATCTGACTGTTCTCTTTCACATAAACATTAATGACGGGCTCTGGAAAGCGCGGCGCGTTGTCATTCACATCAGAAACGTGAACAGCAATGACACTGGTGCTGGAGAGAGGCGGAGTCCCTTCATCAGTAGCTGTGATCGTCACGTTATACGCGGACGCGCGCTCTCTGTCTAGAGGACCAGCTACAACTAAAGTGTAATAATTCTTGTACGAGTTTTGAACTTTAAAAGGAACAGAGCCCTGAATCTTTAAGGTAACCTGTCCGTTTTTACCAGCATCATTATCAGTTACAGTTATCATTCCAACCATCGTGCCAATCGCAGCATCTTCTTTTACAGTGCTCACTAAAGACGTCACAGATATCACCGGTATATTATCATTCACATCTACGATTTCGACCAATACTTTACAGTGAGCAGCTTTTGGATTATAACCTCTATCTTTTGCTTGTATTCTGAGTTCTATTGCATTCCTCTGCTCGTAATCTACATCTTTTTGAACAGATATTTCACCTGTTTCTGGGTTTATCGAAAATGCATCCACATGTTTGTCACTGTTGTGATTCACTATTGAATAAATAATTTCACCATTCACACCCTCGTCTAAATCAACAGCTTGAACAGTGATCACGTGAGTACCACGTGCCGCATTCTCAGTGGTTTTGGCTTTATACAAAGACTTACTGAAAACAGGGATATTATCATTAACATCCACAACGTTAACAATAATCTCAGCTGAACCAGATCTCGGAGGTTTTCCTCCATCTGCAGCGGTTAGTGTGAGCTGGATCACAGGCTGTTTCTCTCGATCTAAAGCTTTCTGCAGCACTAACTCAGCAGACACACTCTGATCTCCTCCGCCCTGTACATCCAGAGAGAAATGCTCGTTTGGACTGAGCTTGTAGCTCTTTAAGGAGTTACTGCCTACATCTGCGTCAAACGCGCTCTGTAATGGGAATCTTTCCCCTGGAATAGCTGATTCGGTAATATTTAGATTTATTACTGATGTCAGGAATGCTGGTGCATTATCATTAATGTCAATAACGTTTATTTCAAATCTGTAAATATTCAACGGAGAGCTAATCATGGCTTCTAAAGGCAGAGAACATTTAACATTCTGATCGCACATCTCTTCTCGATCAATTCTTTCTCTGACACTGAGAATGCCCGTTTTTGTATTTACATCGAAATACCTCTTGTTCGGTCCTGGAACTATATGAAACCCTCGTACCTCAAGATCTTGAGCATTCAGATTAAAATCCTTCACCAAATTCCCAACTGTAGTTCCTGGGTTTGCTTCCTCAGACACGGAATAGACAAACTGTCCGCCCGTTATATTCCAAAGCCGAGACAGAAAGAACACGGAAAGCCAAAGGCGGGATTTTGATTGCCCTTTGGACTCCATTTTCTCTAAATCTTCTGAATATGACAAAATCATAAAAATCCGATAGCATAGTCGCTGAGGAAATATTCACACGAAAGCACGCACTACAGCAGCTTCCGGACACAATGGCGAATTCTGAACAAAGCCTCTCTGCTCGGGAAGATACAAAATGAGGCGGAGCTTATAGTGGAGTTATGGAAATTCTCCTGAAAAATGGAAGGCTAGTGACATCGTGTGGATAACTGCGAACTCTACAGTTTCTAAAAAAAATATTTTGGTGTTTAATCTATCAGTTGTAAGAGCAAAAAATAAATAAAACAATCTTGATAATATCTAAAATGGCAAAAGTGCCCATCACACTGTCTGTCTAATTACAACAGTGGCATCGAAGCACATATTGAACAAGGTTATTTAATAACTACAAAATTAAAGGGAAAAAAATGAACTTAAAAGACAGGACAAGATGACCTGGAACAAGAATATGTTCGTGAATTGATGACAATATCGAATAAAATAGCAGTGGATTTCTAAGAGCGTTTGCGTTTTCAGAACCACGGACAGAGTGCGGCAAGATGAAACTGCGCTCTAAACATGTGTGCAACAGGTAGATTTGGTAGAAAAAGGCAACGGTTTATAATTAATTTTCCCCCTTCATTAAAGTAAAAAAATACTGAAAAATACAGCAATTAGATTTCAAGAAGAAATTGCAGCTTTAAACCCAATTAAACAGAATAATGTGTTTTCCTCACTGTTAATAAAACATTCTTACCTTCTCTTTATTAGGAAGTGTTTGTGTTCTGGTGAAAGTGTCTCCTCCATTAATACTGATCAGTTCTGCATCTGCAGGAGGAAATTGCGCGGGGAAAACCACTACGTCACTCTTCAGCGTGTCCGAACTAAAACACACGTCATACTGCTGAGTAGCTTTGGAGTAAGACCAGCTCCCGTCAGGGTGTGTGGTGATCATCGGGGCGCTGTACCTGCCCAAACTGCCGTCTGTCCTGTGGCATTTCACAGCGATCAGACTGATGAGGCTCAGTAAAAAGATGACGGACACACACACAATGGCGATCAGCAAATACAGATTTAAATCCGAGAAACTCTCCTCCTTTATCGGCGCTTGTCTGAACGGAGTCTTGACGTCACCTGCGCTTTCAACAACCACAACATCAATAGACACAGTCACTGACAGTGAGGGCTCTCCGTTATCACACACCGAAATGACCAGCGGGTGAGTTTTCAGGTCATTGTCACTCATTCTCCTCTTAGTCCTGATCTCCCCGCTGCTGCTTCCGATTCGGAACAGATTGTTCCCTTTGGGTTCAGAGATGTGGTAAGACAGCAGCGCGTTGTAACCAGAATCTGCATCTACAGCCCTGATCTTGGCCACAAAGTAGCCCGCATCAGCAGAATACGGAATGTTCTCCGTGTTCACGGAACCCAGCTCGGAATAGGGCGCCAGAATCCCGGGACTATTGTCGTTCTCATCCAGGATAAACACATTTACAGTCACGTTACTGCTGAGAGGAGGAACTCCAGAGTCTGTGGCCTGAACTTTAAACTGGAACGTTTTCATCTGCTCATAGTTAAACGACTGCAAACTGTGTATTTCTCCACTGTCAGAGTTGATGTTGATCATGGATGTTACCGGGCCGCTTTTAGAGCTTTCCACTAAAGAATATGTCATCCGGGCATTATCAGCCACGTCAGGATCTAAAGCAGAGACTGTGTGAATAACAGCTCCAATCTGACTGTTCTCTTTCACATAAACATTAATGACGGGCTCTGGAAAGCGCGGCGCGTTGTCATTCACATCAGAAACGTGAACAGCAATGACACTGGTGCTGGAGAGAGGCGGAGTCCCTTCATCAGTAGCTGTGATCGTCACGTTATACACGGACGCGCGCTCTCTGTCTAGAGGACCATCTACAACTAAAGTGTAATAATTCTTGTACGAGTTCTGAACTTTAAAAGGAACAGAGCCCTGAATCTTTAAGGTAACCTGTCCGTTTTTACCAGCATCATTATCAGTTACAGTTATCATTCCAACCATCGTGCCAATCGCAGCATCTTCTTTTACAGTGCTCACTAAAGACGTCACAGATATCACCGGTATATTGTCATTCACATCTACGATTTCGACCAATACTTTACAGTGAGCGGCTCTCGGGTTATAACCTCTATCTTTTGCTTGTACACGAAGTTCTATTGCATTACTTTCCTCATAATCTACATCTTTTTGCACAGTAACTTCGCCTGTATCAGGGTTTATCGAGAATGCATCGACATTTTTATCATTGTCGTGATTGACAATTGCATAAATGATTTCACCATTCACACCCTCGTCTAAATCAACAGCTTGAACAGTGATCACGTGAGTACCACGTGCCGCATTCTCAGTGGTTTTGGCTTTATACAAAGACTTACTGAAAACAGGGATATTATCATTAACATCCACGATATTAACAATAATCTGCATTGTACCAGATTTTGGAGGTTTTCCTCCATCTACAGCGGTCAGTGTGAGCTGGATCACAGGCTGTTTCTCTCGATCTAAAGCTTTCTGCAGCACTAACTCAGCAGACACACTCTGTTCTCCTCCGCTCTGTACATCCAGAGAAAAGTGTTCGTTTGGACTGAGCTTGTAGCTCTTAACCGAATTAACACCAACATCAGCATCAAACGCTCTTTGTAAAGGAAATCTCTCCCCCGGAAAAGCTGATTCGCTGACATTCAAATGCATTACTGATGTCCGGAATGCTGGTGCATTATCATTAATGTCAATAACGTTTATTTCAAATCTGTAAATATTCAACGGAGAGCTAATCATGGCTTCTAAAGGCAGAGAACATTTAACATTCTGATCGCACATCTCTTCTCGATCAATTCTTTCTCTGACACTGAGAATGCCCGTTTTTGTATTTACATCGAAATACCTCTTGTTCGGTCCCGGAACTATATGAAACCCTCGTACCTCAAGATCTTGAGTATTCAGATTAAAATCCTTCACCAAATTCCCAACTGTAGTTCCTGGGTTTGCTTCCTCAGACACGGAATAGACAAACTGTCCGCCCGTTATATTCCAAAGCCGAGACAGAAAGAACACGGAAAGCCAAAGCCGGGATTTTGATTGCCCTTTGGATTCCATTATCTCTAACTCTTTTGAATATGACAAAATCATAAAAATCCGATAGCATAGTCGCTGAGGAAATATTCACACGAAAGCACGCACTACAGCAGCTACCGGACACAATGGCGAATTCTGAACAAAGCCTCTCTGCTCGGGAAGATACAAAATGAGGCGGAGCTTATAGTGGAGTTATGGAAATTCTCCTGAAAAATGGAAGGCTAGTGACATCGTGTGGATAACTGCAAACTCTACAGTTTCTAAAAAAAAAATATTTTGGTGTTTAATCTATCAGTTGTAAGAGCAAAAAATAAATAAAACAATCTTGATAATATCTAAAATGGCAAAAGTGCCCATCACACTGGCTGTCTAATTACAACAGTGACATCGAAACACACATTGTGACAGGTTATTTAATAACTACAAAATTAAAGCTAAACAAGTGAACTTAAAAGACAGGACAAGAAGACCTGGAACAAGAATATGTTCGTAAGTTGATGGCAATATCGAATAAAATAGCAGTGGATTTCTAAGAGCGTTGGCGTTTTCAGAACCACGGACAGAGTGCGGCAAGATGAAACTGCGCTCTAAACCTGTGTGCAACAGGAATAAAGTAGATTTGGTAGAAAAAGGCAACGGTTTATAATTAATTTCCCCCCTTCATTAAAGTGAAAAAATACTGAATAATACAGCAATTAGATTTCAAAGAAGAAATTGCAGCTTTAAACCCAATTAAACAGAATAATGTGTTTTCCTCACTTTTAATAAAACATTCTTACCTTTTCTTTATTAGGGAGTGTTTGTGTTCTGGTGAAAGTGTCTCCTCCATTAATACTGATCAGTTCTGCATCTGCAGGAGGAAATTGCGCGGGGAAAACCACTACGTCACTCTTCAGCGTGTCCGAACTAAAACACACGTCATACTGCTGAGTAGCTTTGGAGTAAGACCAGCTCCCGTCAGGGTGTGTGGTGATCATCGGGGCGCTGTACCTGCCCAAACTGCTGTCTGTCCTGTGGCATTTCACAGCGATCAGACTGATGAGGCTCAGTAAAAAGATGACGGACACACACACAATGGCGATCAGCAAATACAGATTTAAATCCGAGAAACTCTCCTCCTTTATCGGCGCGTGTCTGAACGGAGTCTTGACGTCACCTGCGCTTTCAACAACCACAACATCAATAGACACAGTCACTGACAGTGAGGGCTCTCCGTTATCACACACCGAAATGACCAGCGGGTGAGTTTTCAGGTCATTGTCACTCATTCTCCTCTTAGTCCTGATCTCCCCGCTGCTGCTTCCGATTCGGAACAGATTGTTCCCTTTGGGTTCAGAGATGTGGTAAGACAGCAGCGCGTTGTAACCAGAATCTGCATCTACAGCCCTGATCTTGGCCACAAAGTAGCCCGCGTCAGCAGAATACGGAATGTTCTCCGTGTTCACGGAACCGAGCTCGGAATAGGGCGCCAGAATCCCGGGACTGTTGTCGTTCTCATCCAGGATAAACACATTTACAGTCACGTTACTGCTGAGAGGAGGAACACCAGAGTCTGTGGCCTGAACTTTAAACTGGAACGTTTTCATCTGCTCATAGTTAAACGATTGTAAACTGTGTATTTCTCCACTGTCAGAGTTGATGTTGATCATGGATGTTACCGGGCCGATTTTAGAGCTTTCCACTAAAGAATATGTCATCCGGGCATTATCACCCACGTCAGGATCTAAAGCAGAGACTGTGTGAATAACAGCTCCAATCTGACTGTTCTCTTTCACATAAACATTAATGACGGGCTCTGGAAAGCGCGGCGCGTTGTCATTCACATCAGAAACGTGAACAGCAATGACACTGGTGCTGGAGAGAGGCGGAGTCCCTTCATCAGTAGCTGTGATCGTCACGTTATACGCGGACGCGCGCTCTCGGTCTAGAGGACCATCTACAACTAAAGTGTAATAATTCTTGTACGAGTTCTGAACTTTAAAAGGAACAGAGCCCTGAATTTTTAATGTAACCTGTCCGTTTTTACCAGCATCATTATCAGTTACAGTTATCATTCCAACCATTGTGCCAATGGCAGCATCTTCTTTTACAGTGCTCACTAAAGACGTCACAGATATCACCGGTATATTATCATTCACATCTACGATTTCGACCAATACTTTACAGTGAGCAGCTTTCGGATTATAACCTCTATCTTTTGCTTGTACACGAAGTTCTATTGCATTACTTTGCTCATAGTCTACTTCTTTTTGCACAGTAACTTCGCCTGTTTCAGGGTTTATCGAGAATGCATCGACGTTTTTATCATTGTCGTGATTGACAATTGCATAAATTATTTCACCATTTACGCCCTCGTCTAAATCAACAGCTTGAACAGTGATCACGTGAGTACCACGTGCCGCATTCTCAGTGGTTTTGGCTTTATACAAAGACTTACTGAAAACAGGGATATTATCATTTACATCCACGATATTAACAATAATCTCTGTTGAACCTGATCTCGGAGGTTTTCCTCCATCTACAGCGGTCAGTGTGAGCTGGATCACAGGCTGTTTCTCTCGATCTAAAGCTTTCTGCAGCACTAACTCAGCAGACACACTCTGATCTCCTCCACCCTGTGCATCCAGAGAAAAGTGTTCGTTTGGACTCAGTTTGTAGCTCTTAACAGAATTAACGCCAACATCAGCATCAAACGCTCTTTGTAAAGGAAATCTTTCCCCTGGAATAGCTGATTCGGTAATATTTAGATTTATTACTGATGTCCGGAATGCTGGTGCATTATCATTAATGTCAACAACATTTATTTCAAATCTGTAAATATTCAACGGAGAGCTAATCATGGCTTCTAAAGGCAGCGAACATTTAACATTCTGCTCGCACATCTCTTCTCGATCAATTCTTTCTCTGACACTGAGAATGCCCGTTTTTGTATTTACATCGAAATACCTCTTGTTCGGACCCGGAACTATATGAAACCCTCGTACCTCAAGATCTTGAGTATTCAGATTAAAATCCTTCACCAAATTCCCAACTGTAGTTCCTGGGTTTGCTTCCTCAGACACGGAATAGACAAACTGTCCGCCCGTTATGTTCCAAAGCCGAGACAGAAAGAACACGGAAAGCCAAAGCCGGAATTTTGATTGCCATTTGGATTCCATTATCTCCCAATTTTATGAATATGACACAATCATAAAAATCCGATAGCATAGTCGCTGAGGAAATATTCACACGAAAGCACGCACTACAGCAGCTTCCGGACACAATGGCGAATTCTGAACAAAGCCTCTCTGCTCGGGAAGATACAAAATGAGGCGGAGCTTATAGTGGAGTTATGGAAATTCTCCTGAAAAATGGAAGGCTAGTGACATCGTGTGGATAACTGCGAACTCTACAGTTTCTAAATAAAATATTTTGGTGTTTAATCAATCAGTTGTAAGAGCAAAAAATAAATAAAACAATCTTGATAATATCTAAAATGGCAAAAGTGTCCATCACACTGGCTGTCTAATTACAACAGTGGCATCGAAGCACATATTGAACAAGGTTATTTAATAACTACAAAATTAAAGGGAAAAAAATGAACTTAAAAGACAGGACAAGAAGACCTGGAACAAGAATATGTTCGTGAGTTGATGACAATATCGAATAAAATAGCAGTGGATTTCTAAGAGCGTTTGCGTTTTCAGAACCACGGACAGAGTGCGGCAAGATAAAACTGCGCTCTAAATCTGTGTGCAACAGGAATAAAGTAGATTTGGTAGAAAAAGGCAACGGTTTTTAATTAATTTCCCCCCTTCATTAAAGTAAAAAAATACTGAAAAATACAGCAATTAGATTTCAAGAAGAAATTGCAGCTTTAAACCCAGTTAAACAGAATAATGTGTTTTCCTCACTTTTAATAAAACGTTCTCACCTTCTCTTTATTAGGAAGTGTTTGTGTTCTGGTGAAAGTGTCTCCTCCATTAATACTGATCAGTTCTGCATCTGCAGGAGGAAATTGCGCGGGGAAAACCACTACGTCACTCTTCAGCGTGTCCGAACTAAAACACACGTCATACTGCTGAGTAGCTTTGGAGTAAGACCAGCTCCCGTCAGGGTGTGTGGTGATCATCGGGGCGCTGTACCTGCCCAAACTGCCGTCTGTCCTGTGGCATTTCACAGCGATCAGACTGATGAGGCTCAGTAAAAAGATGACGGACACACACACAATGGCGATCAGCAAATACAGATTTAAATCCGAGAAACTCTCCTCCTTTATGGGCGCGTGTCTGAACGGAGTCTTGACGTCACCTGCGCTTTCAACAACCACAACATCAATAGACACAGTCGCTGACAGTGAGGGCTCTCCGTTATCACACACCGAAATGACCAGCGGGTGAGTTTTCAGGTCATTGTCACTCATTCTCCTCTTAGTCCTGATCTCCCCGCTGCTGCTTCCGATTCGGAACAGATTGTTTCCTTTGGGTTCAGAGATGTGGTAAGACAGCAGCGCGTTGTAACCAGAATCTGCATCTACAGCCCTGATCTTGGCCACAAAGTAGCCCGCGTCAGCAGAATACGGAATGTTCTCCGTGTTCACGGAACCCAGCTCGGAGTAGGGCGCCAGAATCCCGGGACTGTTGTCGTTCTCATCCAGGATAAACACATTTACAGTCACGTTACTGCTGAGAGGAGGAACACCAGAGTCTGTGGCCTGAACTTTAAACTGGAACGTTTTCATCTGCTCATAGTTAAACGACTGTAAACTGTGTATTTCTCCACTGTCAGAGTTGATGTTGATCATGGATGTTACCGGGCCGCTTTTAGAGCTTTCCACTAAAGAATATGTCATCCGGGCATTATCACCCACGTCAGGATCTAAAGCAGAGACTGTGTGAATAACAGCTCCAATCTGACTGTTCTCTTTCACGTAAACATTAATGACGGGCTCTGGAAAGCGCGGCGCGTTGTCATTCACATCAGAAACGTGAACAGCAATGACACTGGTGCTGGAGAGAGGCGGAGTCCCTTCATCAGTAGCTGTGATCGTCACGTTATACGTGGACGCGTGCTCTCTGTCTAGAGGACCAGCTACAACTAAAGAATAATAATTCTTGTACGAGTTTTGAACTTTAAAAGGAACAGAGCCCTGAATCTTTAAGGTAACCTGTCCATTTTTACCAGCATCATTATCAGTTACAGTTATCATTCCAACCATTGTTTCAATCGGAGCATCTTCTTTTACAGTATTAACCAACGATGTTACAGAGATTTTTGGAACATTATCGTTAATATCTACAATTTCCAGTAGCACTTTACAAAGAGCAGCTCTTGGTTTATGCCCTTTATCCTTCGCCTGCACGCGGAGCTCCACAGCATTTTTTCTTTCATAATCTACATCACCTTTCACCGTAATCTCGCCAGTTTCTGGATTTATTGAAAATGAATCGACATTTTTATCATTATTGTTATTAACTAAAGCATAAATAATCTCCCCATTCACGCCCTCGTCTGGGTCGCTGGCCTGAACTGTAATAATGGAGGTACCAGGAGGCGCGTTTTCATTTACGCGAGCTTTATACAACGTTTTGCTGAAAACAGGGATGTTATCATTCACATCTTCAACATTTACTAATATCTGCATTGTTCCTGATCTCGGAGGTTTTCCTCCATCTACAGCGGTCAGTGTGAGCTGGATCACAGGCTGTTTCTCTCGATCTAAAGCTTTCTGCAGCACTAACTCAGCAGAAACCCTCTGATCTCCTCCGCTCTGTACATCCAGAGAAAAGTGTTCATTCGGACTCAGCTTGTAGCTCTTTACTGAATTACTGCCCACATCTGCGTCAAATGCACTTGGTAGAGCGAATTGCTCCCCTGGAATAGCTAACTCCGTAATATTTATTGTTGTCTTTGAGGTAAGAAACTTTGGTGGGTTATCATTAATATCTAGTACATTTATCTCAAATCTGTATATATTCAAAGGCGAGTTAACAATTGCTTCTAGAGGTAAAGAACACTTCAATTCGTGTTCGCATAGCTCCTCTCGGTCTATTCTCCCCTTAACATGAAGAACACCAGTCTTTAAATTCACATCGAAATACCTTCCGTTGGTCTCTGATACAATCTGAAATCCACGCTTTTCCAAGTCCTGTAAATTCAAGTTAAAATCCTTGGCTAAATTTCCAACTGTCGTGCCTGGGTTTGCCTCCTCCGATATGGAATACACAATCTGCCCGGCTGTAAAAATCCCAAAGCGAAGAAAGACACTGAAAAATATCCACGATTTGAAAATACGTCCCTCTGTTGAAGCCATTTTACGAAATCACTGCCGTGCAAGTTAAATCACTGAAATCCTCCAGCATTTCTGGAAAACGTTTTCTGCTAACTGCACGGATGGACTGTATCCGAGGACAATGGCGGACGACTAACAAAGCCCTCATGCAGGAAGAACGAAAAGGGAAAATAAGGAGGAGCCTCGCCGTGTCATGAAAGCTCACACAACAGTCAGATACTGACATCGCGCGGATAATTTTGACCATCACATCATGAAGTTAAAAGCCAGATATTTTCTGTTTTATGTGGTCTCAAAATAAATAAATGAATAAACTGTATTTCTGTCATTGCTTCTATAACTAATCAGCCAGAATAAAATAGTTCTAGCATATATAAAATTGTTCAAACTGTTTCAACAAATAAACGAATAATGAAAAATGTCAATTAAAATATCACTTAAACACCACAAAGATATCCTGACTTTCAGAACATAGATGGAACAAATGTTTGAAGGTGAAACGCAAATAAACAGAGTAAGTTTGCGATGCAAACCTTTAAGCAGCAACATGTGTTTGGTAAATGTGTCACCTCGTGCCAAAACAAAATATTCTTTTTTTTTTCTATAACCTGTATTGCGCAATATAAATGTTATCATTCCAAGAAACATGAGATGTTTTATGTCTGATACGCGGTGACAAATATCTGCTATGTTAACGTTTGGACAGGCGGTGTTCAGCACCACGAACAGCTCCAGTTTCCACCTAACAATAAATCATGAAGCTTTACCATTACTAATTTAATAAACAAAACACAAGAATCATTTTCACGTGCTCTCTGAAAAAAATGCTAATTTTTTTTCCAGAGAAAAAAAAAAAATTCTACCTAAATAATCAGGACTGAGTAGTAGCCAGTTAGTCAACGCTATAGCTCGAAATCGGAACAAAGACTTAATTCAACAATAAAACAAAATACATATTAACTTTATCTTATCTTACCTTTTCTTTATTAGGAAGTGTTTGTGTTCTGGTAAAAGTGTCTCCTCCATTAATACTGATCAGTTCTGCATCTGCAGGAGGAAATTGCGCGGGGAAAACCACTACGTCACTCTTCAGCGTGTCCGAACTAAAACACACGTCATACTGCTGAGTAGCTTTGGAGTAAGACCAGCTCCCGTCAGGGTGTGTGGTGATCATCGGGGCGCTGTACCTGCCCAAACTGCCGTCTGTCCTGTGGCATTTCACAGCGATCAGACTGATGAGGCTCAGTAAAAAGATGACGGACACACACACAATGGCGATCAGCAAATACAGATTTAAATCCGAGAAACTCTCCTCCTTTATCGGCGCGTGTCTGAACGGAGTCTTGACGTCACCTGCGCTTTCAACAACCACAACATCAATAGACACAGTCGCTGACAGTGAGGGCTCTCCGTTATCACACACCGAAATGACCAGCGGGTGAGTTTTCAGGTCATTGTCACTCATTCTCCTCTTAGTCCTGATCTCCCCGCTGCTGCTTCCGATTCGGAACAGATTGTTCCCTTTGGGTTCAGAGATGTGGTAAGACAGCAGCGCGTTGTAACCAGAATCTGCATCTACAGCCCTGATCTTGGCCACAAAGTAGCCCGCGTCAGCAGAATACGGAATGTTCTCCGTGTTCACGGAACCGAGCTCGGAATAGGGCGCCAGAATCCCGGGACTGTTGTCGTTCTCATCCAGGATAAACACATTTACAGTCACGTTACTGCTGAGAGGAGGAACACCAGAGTCTGTGGCCTGAACTTTAAACTGGAACGTTTTCATCTGCTCATAGTTAAACGACTGTAAACTGTGTATTTCTCCACTGTCAGAGTTGATGTTGATCATGGATGTTACCGGGCCGCTTTTAGAGCTTTCCACTAAAGAATATGTCATCCGGGCATTATCACCCACGTCAGGATCTAAAGCAGAGACTGTGTGAATAACAGCTCCAATCTGACTGTTCTCTTTCACGTAAACATTAATGACGGGCTCTGGAAAGCGCGGCGCGTTGTCATTCACATCAGAAACGTGAACAGCAATGACACTGGTGCTGGAGAGAGGCGGAGTCCCTTCATCAGTAGCTGTGATCGTCACGTTATACGCGGACGCGCGCTCTCTGTCTAGAGGACCAGCTACCACTAGAGAATAATAATTTTTGTACGAGTTCTGAACTTTAAAAGGAACAGAGCCCTGAATCTTTAAGGTAACCTGTCCGTTTTTGCCAGCATCATTATCAGTTACAGTTATCATTCCAACCATTGTTTCAATCGGAGCATCTTCTTTTACAGTATTAACCAGCGATGTTACAGAAATTTTTGGTACATTATCGTTAATATCTACAATTTCCAGTAGCACTTTACAAAGTGCAGCTCTTGGTTTATGCCCTTTATCCTTCGCCTGCACGCGGAGCTCCACAGCATTTTTTCTTTCATAATCTACATCACCTTTCACCGTAATCTCGCCAGTTTCCGCATTTATTGAAAATGATTCAACGTTTTTATCATTATCGTGGTTAACTATAGCATAAACTATCTGCCCATTCACGCCCTCATCTGGGTCGCTGGCCTGAACTGTAATAATGGAAGTACCAGGAGGCGCGTTTTCATTTACGCGAGCTTTATACAACGTTTTACTGAAAACGGGAATATTATCATTCACATCTTCCACATTTACTAATATCTGCATTGTTCCTGATCTCGGAGGTTTTCCTCCATCTACAGCGGTCAGTGTGAGCTGGATCACAGGCTGTTTCTCTCGATCTAAAGCTTTCTGCAGCACTAATTCAGCAGAAACCCTCTGATCTCCTCCGCTCTGTACATCCAGAGAAAAGTGTTCATTCGGACTCAGCTTGTAGCTCTTTACTGAATTACTGCCCACATCTGCGTCAAATGCGCTTGGTAGAGCGAATTGCTCCCCTGAAAAAGCTGATTCTGAAATATTTAGGGTTGTCTTTGAGGTAAGAAACTTTGGTGGGTTATCATTAATATCTAGTACATTTATCTCAAATCTGTATATATTCAAAGGCGAGTTAACAATTGCTTCTAGAGGTAAAGAACACTTCAATTCGTGTTCGCATAGCTCCTCTCGGTCTATTCTCCCCTTAACATGAAGAACACCAGTCTTTAAATTCACATCGAAATACCTTCCGTTGGTCTCTGATACAATCTGAAATCCACGCTTTTCCAAATCCTGCAAATTCAAGTTAAAATCCTTGGCTAAATTTCCAACTGTCGTGCCTGGGTTTGCCTCCTCCGATATGGAATACACAATCTGCCCGGCTGTAAAAATCCCAAAGCGAAGAAAGACACTGAAAAATATCCACGATTTGAAAATACGTCCCTCTGTTGAAGCCATTTTACGAAATCACTGCCGTGCAAGTTAAATCACTGAAATCCTCCAGCATTTCTGGAAAACGTTTTCTGCTAACTGCACGGATGGACTGTATCCGAGGACAATGGCGGACGACTAACAAAGCCCTCATGCAGGAAGAACGAAAAGGGAAAATAAGGAGGAGCCTCGCAGTGTCATGAAAGCTCACACAACAGTCAGACACTGACATCGCGCGGATAATTTTGACCATCACATCATGAAGTTAAAAGCCAGATATGTTCTGTTTTATGTGGTCTCAAAATAAATAAATGAATAAACTGTATTTCTGTCATTGCTTCTATAACTAATCAGCCAGAATAAAATAGTTCTACCATATATAACATTGTTCAAACTGTTTCAACAAATAAACGAATAATGAAAAATGTCAATTAAAATATCACTTAAACACCACAAAGATATCCTGACTTTCAGAACATAGATGGAACAAATGAAGGTGAAACGCAAATAAACAGAGTAAGTTTGCGATGCAAACCTTTAAGCAGCAACATGTGTTTTGGTAAATGTGTCACCTCGTGCCAAAACAAAATATTCTTTTTTTTTCTATAACCTGTATTGCGCAATATAAATGTTATCATTCCAAGAAACATGAGATGTTTTATGTCTGATACGCGGTGACAAATATCTGCTATGTTAACGTTTGGACAGGCGGTGTTCAGCACCACGAACAGCTCCAGTTTCCACCTAACAATAAATCATGAAGCTTTACCTTTACTGATTTAATAAACAAAACACAAGAATCATTTTCACGTGCACTCTGAAAAAAATGCAATTTTTTTTTCCTGAGGGAAAAAAAAAAACGAATAGTTTTTTTTTTCTACCTAAATAATCAGGACAGAGTAGTAGCCAGTTAGATAAGTCAACGCTATAGCTTGAAATCGGAACAAAGACTTAATTCAACAATAAAACAAAATACATGTTAACTTATCTTACCTTTTCTTTATTAGGAAGTGTTTGTGTTCTGGTAAAAGTGTCTCCTCCATTAATACTGATCAGTTCTGCATCTGCAGGAGGAAATTGCGCGGGGAAAACCACTACGTCACTCTTCAGCGTGTCCGAACTAAAACACACGTCATACTGCTGAGTAGCTTTGGAGTAAGACCAGCTCCCGTCAGGGTGTGTGGTGATCATCGGGGCGCTGTACCTGCCCAAACTGCTGTCTGTCCTGTGGCATTTCACAGCGATCAGACTGATGAGGCTCAGTAAAAAGATGACGGACACACACACAATGGCGATCAGCAAATACAGATTTAAATCCGAGAAACTCTCCTCCTTTATCGGCGCGTGTCTGAACGGAGTCTTGACGTCACCTGCGCTTTCAACAACCACAACATCAATAGACACAGTCGCTGACAGTGAGGGCTCTCCGTTATCACACACCGAAATGACCAGCGGGTGAGTTTTCAGGTCATTGTCACTCATTCTCCTCTTAGTCCTGATCTCCCCGCTGCTGCTTCCGATTCGGAACAGATTGTTTCCTTTGGGTTCAGAGATGTGGTAAGACAGCAGCGCGTTGTAACCAGAATCTGCATCTACAGCCCTGATCTTGGCCACAAAGTAGCCCGCGTCAGCAGAATACGGAATGTTCTCCGTGTTCACGGAACCCAGCTCGGAATAGGGCGCCAGAATCCCGGGACTGTTGTCGTTCTCATCCAGGATAAACACATTTACAGTCACGTTACTGCTGAGAGGAGGAACACCAGAGTCTGTGGCCTGAACTTTAAACTGGAACGTTTTCATCTGCTCATAGTTAAACGACTGTAAACTGTGTATTTCTCCACTGTCAGAGTTGATGTTGATCATGGATGTTACCGGGCCGCTTTTAGAGCTTTCCACTAAAGAATATGTCACCCGGGCATTATCACCCACGTCAGGATCTAAAGCAGAGACTGTGTGAATAACAGCTCCAATCTGACTGTTCTCTTTCACATAAACATTAATGACGGGCTCTGGAAAGCGCGGCGCGTTGTCATTCACATCAGAAATGTGAACAGCAATGACACTGGTGCTGGAGAGAGGCGGAGTCCCTTCATCAGTAGCTGTGATCGTCACGTTATACGCGGACGCGCGCTCTCTGTCTAGAGGACCAGCTACAACTAAAGAATATTTATTTTTGTAAGTATTTTGTACTTTGAATGGCACAGAATCGCGTATCTTAAGAATAACAGCACCGTTTTTAGCCGCATCCCCGTCTTTAACAGTTATCAACCCCACCATTGTATCAGCACCAGCGTTCCTCTCTCACAGTTTCAGCGAGAGATGTCACTGATATTTCAGGTACATTATCGTTAATATCGAGAATTTCAATTAAAACTTTACAGTGAGCCAATCTTGGATATGGGCCTTTATCTTTGGCCTGGATACGTATTTCAATAGCAGCATATTCTTCGTAGTCTATATTCCCTAGGACAGATATCAAACCGGAGGTGGAATCTATAGCAAATGGCATTGTGTTTTTGTTAGAGTCATGGTTCAGAAGAGAATAAACTACTTCCCCGTTCAGACCCTCATCTAAATCACTTGCATGAACAGTTATAACAGATGTACCATGTGGCGCATTCTCACTCACACGAGCTTTATAAAGTGATTTACTAAACACTGGAATGTTATCATTTACATCCTCAACATTTACGATTATCTCCATTGTTCCTGATCTCGGAGGTTTTCCTCCATCTACAGCGGTCAGCGTGAGGTGAATCACAGGCTGTTTCTCTCGATCTAAAGCTTTCTGCAGCACTAACTCAGCAGACACACTTTGCTCTCCTGCGCTCTGTACATCGAGAGAGAAATGTTCATTTGGACTCAGTTTGTAGCTCTTTATAGAATTACTGCCCACATCTGCGTCAAACGCGTTGCGTATCGGAAACCTCTCCCCTGGCAAAGCCAGCTCTGAAATATTCAGGTATTTTTTCTCAGAGGCAAATGCAGGTGCATTATCATTTATATCTAAAACGTTTACTTCAAAACGGTACATATTCAGCGGAGAATTTACAACGGCCTCCAGTTCCAACACACATTTTGAGCTCCTCCCGCATAGCTCCTCTCTGTCTATTCTGTCTTTAATTTGAAGTGCTCCCGTCTTTCGATTTAGGTCGAAATATTTCTCATTCTGACCTGAAACGATACGAAATCCCCGAAGCTCCAGATTGTCTACATTCAGGCTGAAGTCCTTTGCTAAATTCCCGACAGCTGTCCCCGTCTTTGCCTCCTCCGACACGGAATAAATAATCTGGCCATTAGAGAATTTCCAAATGGAAAGGAATGCAATGAGAAAGATCGACATCTTTTGTCGTTGTCGCACCATTGTATCTATATTCCGTAACCATAGCCGTTTAAAACAAAAAAAAGGTATTTCCAGAGGCAAGCACAAAACTGTGAATCTCTAGCACACAGACCGAAATCTGAAGAACAAAGCGCTCTGCCGGAAACAAAACCCTCCCCAAATAGGGAGGAGCTTTGCAAAACTGATGAACAGTGAAATGTGTGGACTCAGAGTGACATCTTGTGGAAAAAATATCAAATAAATATACGCATGCTGTACAGCGGGTTCAAAAATTGTATTGCTGTTATAGAGATATTTGCAAATATTTATTTTAATCATTAACTTATTTATAAATATGCTTTGTTCGTTTCCAAAAAATGTTTAAGTACCGCAATTGAATTTATAATTTCACCTGATATATATATAATATATATAATTAAATATAATTAAATTAAATATATAATATAATTAAATCAACTTAAAATAGGCATACAGGGGGGAAAAAATTCAAGCTCAAAACATGATATTCGACAAAACTAAAACCAATACGAATAAAGATTTCAACCTAAAAATAAAAATAATTTAAAAATGAGATAATCTTCAGTATCTCGGACAGAAACAAGACTGATCTAAACACGTGAGATCATAAAATAACAATGAGCAAAAATCAACAAAATCAATACAATTAGCTACTCGGGCAAATGCACATGAAGGAAAGTACAAAAGAACATCAGGCCACAAAGAAGAGAGATGCTCTGAACAGTACAAACCCCAATGTTTTTAGATGTTTAGAATAAATATTTTGCTATTAACCGCCATTAAATGCTAATTTCTTACCTTCTCTTTATTAGGGAGTGTTTGTGTTCTGGTGAAAGTGTCTCCTCCATTAATACTGATCAGTTCTGCATCTGCAGGAGGAAATTGCGCGGGGAAAACCACTACGTCACTCTTCAGCGTGTCCGAACTAAAACACACGTCATACTGCTGAGTAGCTTTGGAGTAAGACCAGCTCCCGTCAGGGTGTGTGGTGATCATCGGGGCGCTGTACCTGCCCAAACTGCCGTCTGTCCTGTGGCATTTCACAGCGATCAGACTGATGAGGCTCAGTAAAAAGATGACGGACACACACACAATGGCGATCAGCAAATACAGATTTAAATCCGAGAAACTCTCCTCCTTTATCGGCGCGTGTCTGAACGGAGTCTTGACGTCACCTGCGCTTTCAACAACCACAACATCAATAGACACAGTCGCTGACAGTGAGGGCTCTCCGTTATCACACACCGAAATGACCAGCGGGTGAGTTTTCAGGTCATTGTCACTCATTCTCCTCTTAGTCCTGATCTCCCCGCTGCTGCTTCCGATTCGGAACAGATTGTTTCCTTTGGGTTCAGAGATGTGGTAAGACAGCAGCGCGTTGTAACCAGAATCTGCATCTACAGCCCTGATCTTGGCCACAAAGTAGCCCGCGTCAGCAGAATACGGAATGTTCTCCGTGTTCACGGAACCCAGCTCGGAATAGGGCGCCAGAATCCCGGGACTGTTGTCGTTCTCATCCAGGATAAACACATTTACAGTCACGTTACTGCTGAGAGGAGGAACACCAGAGTCTGTGGCCTGAACTTTAAACTGGAACGTTTTCATCTGCTCATAGTTAAACGACTGTAAACTGTGTATTTCTCCACTGTCAGAGTTGATGTTGATCATGGATGTTACCCCTAGGGCCGCTTTTAGAGCTTTCCACTAAAGAATATGTCATCCGGGCATTATCACCCACGTCAGGATCTAAAGCAGAGACTGTGTGAATAACAGCTCCAATCTGACTGTTCTCTTTCACGTAAACATTAATGACGGGCTCTGGAAAGCGCGGCGCGTTGTCATTCACATCAGAAACGTGAACAGCAATGACACTGGTGCTGGAGAGAGGCGGAGTCCCTTCATCAGTAGCTGTGATCGTCACGTTATACGCGGACGCGCGCTCTCGGTCCAGAGGACCAGCTACAACTAAAGAATATTTATTTTTATATGTGTTCTGTAATACAAACGGAAGGGAATCGATTATTTTCAATTTCACAAATCCATTTTCACCAGAATCATCATCTTTTACTGTAATCAGACCGACCATTGTCCCTTTTGGTGAATCCTCCTTTACAACATTAACCAGAGACGTTACAGATATTTCAGGAATATTGTCGTTAACGTCTATTATTTCGATCAATACTTTACAGTGAGCTGCTCTTGGAGTTGAGCCTCTGTCTCTCGCTTGGACACGGATTTCAACAGCATTGTTTGACTCGTGGTCTAATTTTCCTTTAACTGTAATTTCACCAGTCACTTGATTAATCGCAAAAGATTCGATATTTTCATCATTAACATGTTTAATAAAAGAATACACCACCTCTCCGTTTATCCCTTCATCCGCATCACTCGCGTGTACTGTGATAACGGAAGATCCAATGGAAGCATTTTCTGGAATCCGCGCTTTGTAAAGTGACTTTGTGAAAAAAGGAATATTATCGTTTACGTCTATTATATTAGCAATTATAGTTATTGTACCTGATCTCGGAGGTTTTCCTCCATCTACAGCGGTCAGTGTGAGCTGGATCACAGGCTGTTTCTCTCGATCTAAAGCTTTCTGCAGCACTAACTCAGCAGACACACTCTGATCTCCTCCGCTCTGTACATCCAGAGAAAAGTGTTCGTTTGGACTCAGTTTGTAGCTCTTTACTGAATTACTGCCCACATCTGCGTCAAAAGAGTTTGGTAATGCAAACCTTTCCCCTATAAATGCCGCCTCAGATATATTTAATTGTAACGACGAGGAGTGAAATGAGGGAGAATTGTCGTTTATGTCTAAGACATTTACTTCAAATCGGTACATGTTCAATGGCGAATTAACAATGGCCTCTAACTCTAAGGCACATTTCGAGCTACGTCCACATAGCTCTTCTCTGTCTATTTTCTCTTTAATTTGAAGTATTCCCGTTTTCATATTTACATCGAAATACCTCTTGTTGGGTCCAGAAGCGATCTGAAATCCACGGTGTTCCAGTTCTTGCAAATTAAGGTTTAAATCTTTGACAATATTTCCAACGGCAGTCCCCGGACTGGCCTCCTCCGACACAGAAAACACAATCTGCCCAGAAGACATCCTCGGAAGGAAATAAAATACAACCAGATATATCCACAATATATTTCGTTCCATTAGTGAATTCGCCATGATCCGTCAACACCAAATCCACAGGAATAACTAAACACATCCGCTCATTGCTGTAGTAAAATAAACCATGTACTGCTCTGCAAATCTGAAAACCTCTATTGTGGCTTCTCACGAACAAAGCACAGCTCGAGCTCAAACGCCCTGCCCCAAAACAGGGAGGAGTCTCCAAGAGAATAATAATAAAAAATCATTTTAACGCAGGTCGCTGATGACACCTTGTGGATATACATAGCTAGTGTGGCACTGAATTTTTATTTAAGTGCAATGGACAAAGTCTGTCTGAACCTTCACTGAATATGAGCGAAAAAGTGTGTTTTTGAGTTATTTTCGCTGAACATGAGATGAACAAAACTAAATGAAACACTTGACCTCCATTGAAATAAATAAATAAATAAAAATACTCCAACTTCCAAATGCAAAGATAATGAAATGGTAAACTGGATAAAAATAAACCCAAACTGATAGTCAATGCTATCCGCACCATGGACAGCACAAACTATTAGAAAACCAAGTGTTTAAACTACTAAACAAATAAAGCCATCTGTGTTAAATGCATGATTGTAATGTATTTGAAATGACAGTTTTTGCCCATTCCTTACACACTAAAACCGAATGCTTAGACAAAAGCCTCAATACCTACAACTTCTTGTAGCAAACCTTAAACACAGTGTAACCATAGCTTAGACACACTGTCAACTTTATACTTTGTTTGCAATTCTATAACACACTTATTGTGAAACACTACACATGTTTTCTTACATTAGACACTTTGTTCAAAAACTAAATCAATTGTTATCATTGGGAAAACACTCTGTTCAAAATGCAAAACTCATCTGGAAATTGTAGGCACTTCCATACACTCCTGAAAACACTTGCATAGAAAACACAACACCAATCGGTCTCTTATCACTACAAATAGGCCTCAGGTAAGACATTTTGAGAACTTTACAAGCACAAAGGCAATGAGAGTCAGAGTAAGAGGAGGACAAAGAGAGAGAGAGGAGTCAGACAATGAAGAGGACGAGGACAAAGACGAGGACCAGTGTGGAGACATGTATCAGATCATCAGGGCTGCTCTGGTCCGAGATCGGTTCAACAACCATAACCATTTCACACTTTTATACCTGCCCCCTTACAGCCTCTTTCTAAATGCAGTCGAGAAATTCTTTTCTGCGTGGCGGTGGAAAGTATATGATCACAACCACACGCCCGCATGACTCTTCTGAGCAATGGAAGAGACATGAGGAGACATTGAGGTGGGATCAATCCAAGGGTGGATTCGGCACAAAAAGTGATATTTTCCCCAGTGCGGAGCCCGCGAGGACATCGCCTGTGATGCTGACGAGGTTTTGCGTTCAGAAGGTGGGATCCATGACTCCCCCTCCCCTCGCCCCCCACAAAACACACACACAAAACAAGTATATGTCTCCCCCCCCCCCCCCATACCAATTTATCCAGTAGTTGTTTTGTTTTTTACTTGTGTTGCTATATTTGATGATTAGTGATCCTATTTTTCTTTATTTCTGTAAGAATGTTTTTTTTTAAAGATTACTGCAGAAATACTACTTTTGAGTTTTACAGAAGAATGAGTCTGAGAAAATGACAATAAAATAGAAACACGCAGACTGCAGTGTTTTATATGAAGCCCATCAGTGTGCTGCTGCTGATTGAGTCATTGAAATGGTGCTTGTGTGTGCGGTTTTGTTGCAAGAGTTTCATTTTTAGAAAGGAGTGTTAAGTTTTGATTGCAGTGTTTCATTTTGGCACAGATGTGAGTTGTGCGCTGTGTGATTGCCTTGTGTGTAGAGTTTTGACATGAGCCAAATTTTGCAAAAAGTGTGTAAAAAATACGCAAACACTTTAATAGTGCCATCAGCACCATGGACAGCGCAAATTATTGATAGGAGAAAATTCTTGGCACAGAGCAAATAAACACTAAAAATATGTAGCTTATATTGTGATTGTAAATAAGAATCAACAAGCCAACAAATCACCTACTAAAAGTCAACAATTTAATACATATTCTGAATATCTTACCTTCTCTTTATTAGGAAGTGTTTGTGTTCTGGTAAAAGTGTCTCCTCCATTAATACTGATCAGTTCTGCATCTACAGGAGGAAATTGCGCGGGGAAAACCACTACGTCACTCTTCAGCGTGTCCGAACTAAAACACACGTCATACTGCTGAGTAGCTTTGGAGTAAGACCAGCTCCCGTCAGGGTGTGTGGTGATCATCGGGGCGCTGTACCTGCCCAAACTGCCGTCTGTCCTGTGGCATTTCACAGCGATCAGACTGATTAGGCTCAGTAAAAAGATGATGGACACACACACAATGGCGATCAGCAAATACAGATTTAAATCCGAGAAACTCTCCTCCTTTATCGGCGCGTGTCTGAACGGAGTCTTGACGTCACCTGCGCTTTCAACAACCACAACATCAATAGACACAGTCGCTGACAGTGAGGGCTCTCCGTTATCACACACCGAAATGACCAGCGGGTGAGTTTTCAGGTCATTGTCACTCATTCTCCTCTTAGTCCTGATCTCCCCGCTGCTGCTTCCGATTCGGAACAGATTGTTCCCTTTGGGTTCAGAGATGTGGTAAGACAGCAGCGCGTTGTAACCAGAATCTGCATCTACAGCCCTGATCTTGGCCACAAAGTAGCCTGCGTCAGCAGAATACGGAATGTTCTCCGTGTTCACGGAACCCAGCTCGGAATAGGGCGCCAGAATCCCGGGACTGTTGTCGTTCTCATCCAGGATAAACACATTTACAGTCACGTTACTGCTGAGAGGAGGAACACCAGAGTCTGTGGCCTGAACTTTAAACTGGAACGTTTTCATCTGCTCATAGTTAAACGACTGTAAACTGTGTATTTCTCCACTGTCAGAGTTGATGTTGATCATGGATGTTACCGGGCCGCTTTTAGAGCTTTCCACTAAAGAATATGTCATCCGGGCATTATCACCCACGTCAGGATCTAAAGCAGAGACTGTGTGAATAACAGCTCCAATCTGACTGTTCTCTTTCACATAAACATTAATGACGGGCTCTGGAAAGCGCGGCGCGTTGTCATTCACATCAGAAACGTGAACAGCAATGACACTGGTGCTGGAGAGAGGCGGAGTCCCTTCATCAGTAGCTGTGATCGTCACGTTATACGCGGACGCGCGCTCTCTGTCTAGAGGACCAGCTACAACTAAAGAATAATAATTTTTGTAATTCGTCTCAAGTTTAAAGGGTACTTTGTTGGACACAACACAATTAACTACGCCATTTTTACCAGCGTCCCTGTCAATCACTGACACGAGAGCGACAGCAGTGCCAAGACTCGCGTCCTCCTTCACTGTACTGAGGAGTGACGTCACGGTTATCTCTGGCTCGTTGTCATTAATGTCCAGCACCTCCACCAGGACTTTGCAGTGCGTGGACATCGGAGGCTGTCCTTTGTCACTGGCCTGTGCGCGGATCTCAAATGCATTGTTCTCCTCGAAATCTATGTTGCCTTTGACTGTGATTGCGCCAGAATTCTGATCAATATCAAAAATCTGCAGGATTTTACTCTGATCTCTTTTAATTATAGAATAAACTATATCACTGTTACTGCCTTCATCCAGGTCTGTTGCATTTAACACAACAATAGTCGTTCCAATAGCCACATTTTCAAAAATGGTTGTTTTATACAAGGGCTTACTGAAAACGGGAGTATTATCATTAATATCTAAAACTTTAATAATTATCAGAGAAGTGCCTGTTTTAGAGGGAGTTCCTCCATCTACAGCGGTCAGTGTGAGCTGGATCACAGGCTGTTTCTCTCGATCTAAAGCTTTCTGCAGCACTAACTCAGCAGACACACTCTGATCTCCTCCTTTGTGCACAGCTAAAGAAAAATATTCATTTGAGCTCAGCTTGTAAGAATTTATGGAATTTTTCCCAACATCCGCGTCTGTAGCGTGATGGAGAGGAAATCTAACACCGGGAAAAGTGGTGGTCTCAGCAATGTCTATCGTTTGTGATTTTTCACTGAAAGTCGGAGAATTGTCGTTTACATCCACAATATTAATTTCTATTTGATAAAGCTTCAATGGATTGTTGATAACAGCTTCCACATTGACTGAACATTTAAGTGCTTTGCCACAAAGCTCCTCTCTGTCAATTATTTCGTTTACATACAGAAATCCAGTTTTTAGATTTACCTCGAAATATTTTTTCTTGGATCCCGTGACAATCTGAAACATGCGCGACTCCAGTTCCTGAATATTAAGGTTTAGATCCTTAGCGATATTTCCCACTGATGTTCCCGGATTCACCTCCTCTGAAACGGAATAAGAGAGCTGCCCTGATACCGCGTCCCAACAACACTCTAAAACAACGAACACAATACAGATCACGATAGATCTCCTTCTGTGCGTCGAGAGCATTGCGACATCCAGCGAATCCCGTGCAATAATCCACGAAATAAAAGACAGTATTCCAAGTTCATCAAAGCGAATCAAGAAGAATTAGACAATATTCCATTTTATCGACGAGAAAACACGAGGCCTTCGTACATTCTCCTTCAGTCTCTCTGAAACAAAGCCCTGTGAAATCTCCTCCCCACTAAAACCAGGAGGAGCTTCAAGACGAGAGATGATTCGAGATTCAACGGTCTGTAGTGACACCAGGCGGATTCATGAATTAATATCCACAAAAAATAAAAAAAAAGATGCGGCTCTTCACATCAAATTGCATCTATTTGTAATTTGTATACAAATAATATGAGAAAATATTTTGATATTTCTTCGTCCAATGCATGGGAGTATTTTAGGAAATTTTCGTCACAACAAAACATTTTTATCAGCATGTTATATATTTATTTTTCATATTAAAAAAAATATGAATTTTCACACTTCACCAGATTTCATTATGAGCAACACGCTGTTATATAAGATTACTGAAAGGATCAGTTCACGTGAAAAAAATAATAAATAGCCTGTATTAGCATGAGTAAAATGGAAATTAAAATAAGACACATTGCAGTCGTTTTATTTGTTCAGCATCTCCATCATTTCACCATTTAGGCAATTTTGTAAGCATCAAATTTATCTTAAAAAAACAAAAACAAAACAAAACAAAAATTATATTAGTGTTAGTATAAAGACGAACAGAATTAGTTATTGCACCGAAGCTCATTTCAAACAAGCCGCGAGCACAAAATAGTTCAGAACCACGGACAGCTGCACCAAAGCGCATAATTCTGCGTTTAATATACACTATATTGAGATATTACTATTAGTCTGTATATGTCAGCAACACACCATTAACCCAATTTTAACATTTTAAGTGTCAACATTTAATAGTGTTGTTTCAGTCCATGAGAGCACAAAGAGGAAACACTAAAATTACCAGTGATTTTATCAAGAGAAAACAAATAATCGCAATGAAAATCCTGAAATTTCTTACCTTCTCTTTATTAGGAAGTGTTTGTGTTCTGGTAAAAGTGTCTCCTCCATTAATACTGATCAGTTCTGCATCTGCAGGAGGAAATTGCGCGGGGAAAACCACTACGTCACTCTTCAGCGTGTCCGAACTAAAACACACGTCATACTGCTGAGTAGCTTTGGAGTAAGACCAGCTCCCGTCAGGGTGTGTGGTGATCATCGGGGCGCTGTACCTGCCCAAACTGCCGTCTGTCCTGTGGCATTTCACAGCGATCAGACTGATGAGGCTCAGTAAAAAGATGACGGACACACACACAATGGCGATCAGCAAATACAGATTTAAATCCGAGAAACTCTCCTCCTTTATGGGCGCGTGTCTGAACGGAGTCTTGACGTCACCTGCGCTTTCAACAACCACAACATCAATAGACACAGTCGCTGACAGTGAGGGCTCTCCGTTATCACACACCGAAATGACCAGCGGGTGAGTTTTCAGGTCATTGTCACTCATTCTCCTCTTAGTCCTGATCTCCCCGCTGCTGCTTCCGATTCGGAACAGATTGTTTCCTTTGGGTTCAGAGATGTGGTAAGACAGCAGCGCGTTGTAACCAGAATCTGCATCTACAGCCCTGATCTTGGCCACAAAGTAGCCCGCGTCAGCAGAATACGGAATGTTCTCCGTGTTCACGGAACCCAGCTCGGAATAGGGCGCGAGAATCCCGGGACTGTTGTCGTTCTCATCCAGGATAAACACATTTACAGTCACGTTACTGCTGAGAGGAGGAACACCAGAGTCTGTGGCCTGAACTTTAAACTGGAACGTTTTCATCTGCTCATAGTTAAACGACTGTAAACTGTGTATTTCTCCACTGTCAGAGTTGATGTTGATCATGGATGTTACCGGGCCGCTTTTAGAGCTTTCCACTAAAGAATATGTCATCCGGGCATTATCACCCACGTCAGGATCTAAAGCAGAGACTGTGTGAATAACAGCTCCAATCTGACTGTTCTCTTTCACATAAACATTAATGACGGGCTCTGGAAAGCGCGGCGCGTTGTCATTCACATCAGAAACGTGAACAGCAATGACACTGGTGCTGGAGAGAGGCGGAGTCCCTTCATCAGTAGCTGTGATCGTCACGTTATACGCGGATGCGCGCTCTCTGTCTAGAGGACCATCTACAACTAAGGAATATCTGTTTTTATAGGTATTCTCTAGTTTAAATTTCATCGAGTCGTTTATTTTGAGCTGCACAACACCATTTTTACCAGCATCGCCATCTTTTACTGTGATTAATCCCACCATGGTACCTGGAGACGAATCCTCTCTCACTTCATTAAGCAAAGACAATATGCTTATTTCTGGTACATTATCATTTAAATCAATTATTTCGACTAAGACTTTACAATATGATGCTCGTGGATTTGGCCCTTTATCCTCGGCCTGAACGCGAATCTCAATTGCAGAAGTTTCTTCGTAATCAACAGGGCCTTTGACAGTTATTTCACCAGTAACTGGATTAATTGAAAACGCGTTTACACTGTGATCATTATCATGATTTATAAACGAGTATATGACTTCGCCATTAAGGCCATCGTCTGCATCTTTTGCGTTCACTGTGATCACAGAAGCACCTGCAAGCGAATTCTCTGCTATTTGCGCTTTATAAAGTGGCTTGTCAAACACAGGAATATTATCGTTCACATCTACTACGTTAACTATTACCTGTGTCGTACCAAACCTTGGAGGTTTTCCTCCATCTACAGCGGTCAGTGTGAGCTGGATTACCGCTTGTTTCTCTCGATCTAAAGCTTTCTGCAGCACTAACTCAGCAGACACACTCTGATCTCCTCCGCTTTGTACATCCAGAGAAAAGTGTTCATTCGGACTCAGCTTGTAGCTTTTTATAGAATTTATTCCAACATCGAGATCGAATGCACTTGGTAATGAAAATCTCTGCCCAGGATATGTCTGTTCAGAAATATTAAGATATAGTTTTGAGGTGCGAAATGCCGGCGCATTGTCGTTAACATCTAAAATATTTACCTCAAATCTGTATATGTTCATTGGCTCAGTAACAATGGCCTCCAACTCTAAAGCGCATTTAGAGCTCCGACCACACAGCTCCTCTCTGTCTATCTTTTCTCTAACAAAGAGAATTCCATTCTTTGCATTTAGATCAAAATATCTTTTGTTGGGCCCTGTGACGATTTGAAATCCTCTTCTCTCAAGGTCTTGTACATTCAGGTTTAGATCCTTTGCTAAATTTCCTACCGTGGTCCCGATGTTAACCTCCTCCGACACAGAATACACAATCTGCCCGTCCGCGTAATTCCAGTTATTAAAGAAAAACACAATAAAGATCCATTTAAAGCACCAACGGACATCTGTTATGTCCATATTTCCTCCCGTTAGTAAGACTCACGATTAAACAAGAAAAATATCATTTGTATATTCCATAGCAGGCTTGGTGCTGTCGCGGAGACACCGAGATAGCAACTCCAAGGCGGGCAGGACTCTCGAACAAAGACCTCTGACGAGGCGAGGATCCCTGCCCAACTAAAGGAGGAGCTTCACTAAGACACTAAAGAACTTACATGGGTTGCCAGTGACACCGTGTGGGCAAACATGCTCAATATGTGAAAATATGCAACATTTTGTGATCACACAACTGCATATCACTAAAAGAGATAATGTTGAAAATAATCCACCATATTTGATAAATAAAACAGTCTCATCGCCATCACATAATCTTATGTACGTTGAAAACATAATATAAGGTCTGTAAAAAAGGATTAAATCTGAATAATGACATATGGAAACTTTTTTTTTGTCTTGGTACGAAAATTATTATTATTAATATTAATAATAATAATATTGCTGTTGTTGTAGTTGTTAAAAAAGTAAGCCATTAGAGCGTTTTTGAAAAAAAAATACAATGAAGACAAAAACAGATTCAGCAGATTATAGGTGAAAAACAGAAACTAAACAAAACAGGACATTATTGCCAAATTATGCACACACGTAAATCCCAATCCCCCCACCACCTCGACACACACGTTGTATGTTTTATGGGGATATTCCATTGACGTAATGGTTTTTATACTGTACAAAATGTATATTCCATCCTCCTTAACCTACCCATCAAAAAAAAAAAAAACTTTCTGGATTTTCACATTTCCAAAAAACATCATTCTGTACGATTTATTAGTTTGTTTCCTAATAGGGACCTAAAATGTCCGCAAAAGGTTACCATTTACTATGTTGTGGGGACATTTGGTCCTCATAATATAGGGAATACCAGGGCCAGATAGTAATAACGGGTTCTACAGCCGAGTTAAAACGTGACTGATAAATTCTATATTAAACAAGATACACATATTTCCACTTTAAGGAACGGGTCTTACCTTCTCTTTATTAGGGAGTGTTTGTGTTCTGGTAAAAGTGTCTCCTCCATTAATACTGATCAGTTCTGCATCTGCAGGAGGAAATTGCGCGGGGAAAACCACTACGTCACTCTTCAGCGTGTCCGAACTAAAACACACGTCATACTGCTGAGTAGCTTTGGAGTAAGACCAGCTCCCGTCAGGGTGTGTGGTGATCATCGGGGCGCTGTACCTGCCCAAACTGCCGTCTGTCCTGTGGCATTTCACAGCGATCAGACTGATGAGGCTCAGTAAAAAGATGACGGACACACACACAATGGCGATCAGCAAATACAGATTTAAATCCGAGAAACTCTCCTCCTTTATCGGCGCGTGTCTGAACGGAGTCTTGACGTCACCTGCGCTTTCAACAACCACAACATCAATAGACACAGTCGCTGACAGTGAGGGCTCTCCGTTATCACACACCGAAATGACCAGCGGGTGAGTTTTCAGGTCATTGTCACTCATTCTCCTCTTAGTCCTGATCTCCCCGCTGCTGCTTCCGATTCGGAACAGATTGTTTCCTTTGGGTTCAGAGATGTGGTAAGACAGCAGCGCGTTGTAACCAGAATCTGCATCTACAGCCCTGATCTTGGCCACAAAGTAGCCCGCGTCAGCAGAATACGGAATGTTCTCCGTGTTCACGGAACCCAGCTCGGAATAGGGCGCCAGAATCCCGGGACTGTTGTCGTTCTCGTCCAGGATAAACACATTTACAGTCACGTTACTGCTGAGAGGAGGAACACCAGAGTCTGTGGCCTGAACTTTAAACTGGAACGTTTTCATCTGCTCATAGTTAAACGACTGTAAACTGTGTATTTCTCCACTGTCAGAGTTGATGTTGATCATGGATGTTACCGGGCCGCTTTTAGAGCTTTCCACTAAAGAATATGTCATCCGGGCATTATCACCCACGTCAGGATCTAAAGCAGAGACTGTGTGAATAACAGCTCCAATCTGACTGTTCTCTTTCACATAAACATTAATGACGGGCTCTGGAAAGCGCGGCGCGTTGTCATTCACATCAGAAACGTGAACAGCAATGACACTGGTGCTGGAGAGAGGCGGAGTCCCTTCATCAGTAGCTGTGATCGTCACGTTATACGCGGACGCGCGCTCTCTGTCTAGAGGACCAGCTACAACTAAAGAATAATAATTTTTGTAATTCGTCTCAAGTTTAAAGGGTACTTTGTTGGACACAACACAATTAACTACGCCATTTTTACCACCGTCCCTGTCAATTACTGACACGAGAGCGACAGCAGTGCCAAGACTCGCGTCCTCCTTCACTGTACTGAGGAGTGACGTCACGGTTATCTCTGGCTCGTTGTCATTAATGTCCAGCACCTCCACCAGGACTTTGCAGTGCGTGGACATCGGAGGCTGTCCTTTGTCACTGGCCTGTGCGCGGATCTCAAATGCATTGTTCTCCTCGAAATCTATGTTGCTTTTGACTGTGATTGCGCCAGAATTCTGATCAATATCAAAAATCTGCAGGATTTTACTCTGATCTCTTTTAATTATAGAATAAACTATATCACTGTTACTGCCTTCATCCAGGTCTGTTGCATTTAACACAACAATAGTCGTTCCAATAGCCACATTTTCAAAAACGGTTGTTTTATACAAGGGCTTACTGAAAACGGGAGTATTATCATTAATATCTAAAACTTTAATAATTATCAGAGAAGTGCCTGTTTTAGAGGGAGTTCCTCCATCTACAGCGGTCAGTGTGAGCTGGATCACAGGCTGTTTCTCTCGATCTAAAGCTTTCTGCAGCACTAACTCAGCAGACACACTCTGATCTCCTCCTTTGTGCACAGCTAAAGAAAAATACTCATTTAAGCTGAGCTTGTAAGAATTTATGGAATTTTTCCCAACATCCGCGTCTGTAGCGTGATGGAGAGAGAACCTAACTCCGGGGAGGGTGCTTTCCGCAATGTCGAGCGTTTGTGATTTTTCACTGAAAGTCGGAGAATTGTCGTTTACATCCACAATATTAATTTCTATTTGATAAAGCTTCAGTGGATTATTGATAACAGCTTCAACATTGACTGAACATTTAAGTGCTTTGCCACAAAGCTCCTCTCTGTCTATTCTTTCGTTTACATACAGATATCCAGTTTTTAGATTTACCTCGAAATATTTTTTCTTGGATCCCGTGACAATCTGAAACATGCGCGACTCCAGTTCCTGAATATTAAGGTTTAGATCCTTAGCGATATTTCCCACTGATGTTCCCGGATTCACCTCCTCTGAAACGGAATAAGAGAGCTGCCCTGATACCGCGTCCCAACAACACTCTAAAACAACGAACACAATACAGATCACGACAGATCTCCTTCTGTGCGTCGAGAGCATTGCGACATCCAGCGAATCCCGTGCAATAATCCACGAAATAAAAAACAGTATTCCAAGTTCATCAAAGCGAATCAAGAAGAATTTGACAATATTCCATTTTTATCGACGAGAAAACACGAGGCCTTCGTACATTCTCCTTCAGTCTCTCTGAAACAAAGCCCTGTGAAATCTCCTCCCCACTAAAACCAGGAGGAGCTTCAAGACGAGAGATGATTCGAGATTCAACGGTCTGTAGTGACACCAGGCGGATTCATGAATTAATATTTAATAATAAAAAAAAATCACAAATAGATCATAATACTGAAATCTACTCAGCTGTAATTTATTAAATAATACTCAATAAGAAAAATAAATAAATAAATAAATAAATACACAGACTTCAGCGTGAAGAACATATGAAAGGATTTTAGGACGTTTCCACCTTCGCAACATGGAAACTGTTTTCATTTTCGTTTTGTATATTCATCTTTCATATCAAGGGAAAGATCTGTATTGCAAAGCAACTTAACAGATTCTATGATGAGCAACATGCAGTTTATAATATAGTTTTCATTCATTCATTACAGTAAGCTCATGAATAAACATAATAGCATACTAGTCGTATTTCAGTTGTTCTTATAAAGCATCTCAATCTTTTCACAATTTAAACAAGTTTTTAAGCATTTAAAAACAAAAATGAATTATTTATTTTATTTTATTTTTTAGTATTATAAAAAGGAGAAACTAGTTGTTGCATCGATGTGCATTTCAAACAAGCCCCTGCCACGATATAGTTCAGGACCACAGACAGCTCCACCAAAGCCTAACATTGAGTTTTAATGTATTGAGCGATTCCAATTAGTCTGTAAATTTTAGCGAAATATTATTAAACACTTGGCCACTTTTAACATTGTAAGTATCAGAATTTAGTGTATTAATAAGAACACGTCAATAAGACGAAACACCAAAAATCCCAGTAATTTTATCAAGAGAAAACAAATAATCGCAAAAAATCTTGTATTATCTTACCTTCTCTTTATTAGGAAGTGTTTGTGTTCTGGTGAAAGTGTCTCCTCCATTAATACTGATCAGTTCTGCATCTGCAGGAGGAAATTGCGCGGGGAAAACCACTACGTCACTCTTCAGCGTGTCCGAACTAAAACACACGTCATACTGCTGAGTAGCTTTGGAGTAAGACCAGCTCCCGTCAGGGTGTGTGGTGATCATCGGGGCGCTGTACCTGCCCAAACTGCCGTCTGTCCTGTGGCATTTCACAGCGATCAGACTGATGAGGCTCAGTAAAAAGATGACGGACACACACACAATGGCGATCAGCAAATACAGATTTAAATCCGAGAAACTCTCCTCCTTTATCGGCGCGTGTCTGAACGGAGTCTTGACGTCACCTGCGCTTTCAACAACCACAACATCAATAGACACAGTCGCTGACAGTGAGGGCTCTCCGTTATCACACACCGAAATGACCAGCGGGTGAGTTTTCAGGTCATTGTCACTCATTCTCCTCTTAGTCCTGATCTCCCCGCTGCTGCTTCCGATTCGGAACAGATTGTTTCCTTTGGGTTCAGAGATGTGGTAAGACAGCAGCGCGTTGTAACCAGAATCTGCATCTACAGCCCTGATCTTGGCCACAAAGTAGCCCGCGTCAGCAGAATACGGAATGTTCTCCGTGTTCACGGAACCCAGCTCGGAATAGGGCGCCAGAATCCCGGGACTATTGTCGTTCTCATCCAGGATAAACACATTTACAGTCACGTTACGGCTGAGAGGAGGAACACCAGAGTCTGTGGCCTGAACTTTAAACTGGAACGTTTTCATCTGCTCATAGTTAAACGACTGTAAACTGTGTATTTCTCCACTGTCAGAGTTGATGTTGATCATGGATGTTACCGGGCCGCTTTTAGAGCTTTCCACTAAAGAATATGTCATCCGGGCATTATCACCCACGTCAGGATCTAAAGCAGAGACTGTGTGAATAACAGCTCCAATCTGACTGTTCTCTTTCACATAAACATTAATGACGGGCTCTGGAAAGCGCGGCGCGTTGTCATTCACATCAGAAACGTGAACAGCAATGACACTGGTGCTGGAGAGAGGCGGAGTCCCTTCATCAGTAGCTGTGATCGTCACGTTATACGCGGACGCGCGCTCTCTGTCTAGAGGACCAGCTACAACTAGAGAATAATAATTTTTGTAATTCGTCTCAAGTTTAAAGGGTACTTTGTTGGACACAACACAATTAACTACGCCGTTTTTACCACCGTCCCTGTCAATCACTGACACGAGAGCGACAGCAGTGCCAAGACTCGCGTCCTCCTTCACTGTACTGAGGAGTGACGTCACGGTTATCTCTGGCTCGTTGTCATTAATGTCCAGCACCTCCACCAGGACTTTGCAGTGCGTGGACATCGGAGGCTGTCCTTTGTCACTGGCCTGTGCGCGGATCTCAAATGCATTGTTCTCCTCGAAATCTATGTTCCCTTTGACTGTGATTGCGCCAGAATTCTGATCAATTTGAAAAATATCTAAAATGTGATCTTGATCTGTCTCTCTCAGTGAGTACACGATCTCACTATTGGTGCCCTCATCTTTGTCTGTTGCGTTTATAATTATTACAGTGGTACCAACTGGCACGTTTTCTACAAGACTTGCTTTATACAAGGGGCGACTAAATTCAGGAGCATTATCATTAATATCTAAAATATTAATAACTATTTGAGACGTGCCTGATCTCGGCGGAGTTCCTCCATCTGCAGCGGTAAGAGTAAGCTTGATCACAGGCTGTTTCTCTCGGTCTAAAGCTTTTTGTAGAACTAGCTCAGCAGACACACTCTGATCTCCTCCTTTATGCACAGCTAAAGAAAAATACTCATTTTGGCTTAATTTATAAGTGCTCAGTGTATTTTTTCCTACATCCGCATCAGACGCATAAGAAAGAGGGAATTTTACGCCTGGTAAAGTGTTCTCTGCGATGTCTAAATATTGAGTTTTGGCACTAAAAGTCGGAGAATTGTCGTTTACATCCACAATATTAATTTCTATTTGATAAAGCTTCAATGGATTGTTGATAACAGCTTCTACATTGACTGAACATTTAAGTGCTTTGCCACAAAGCTCCTCTCTGTCTATTCTTTCATTTACATACAGAAATCCAGTTTTTAGATTTACCTCGAAATATTTTTTCTTGGATCCCGTGACAATCTGAAACATGCGTGACTCCAGTTCCTGAACATTAAGGTTTAGATCCTTAGCGATATTTCCCACTGATGTTCCCGGATTCACCTCCTCTGAAACGGAATAAGAGAGCTGCCCTGATACCGCGTCCCAACAACACTCTAAAACAACGAACACAATACAGATCACGATAGATCTCCTTCTGTGCGTCGAGAGCATTGCGACATCCAGCGAATCCCGTGCAATAATCCACGAAATAAAACACAGTATTCCAAGTTCATCAAAGCGAATCAAGAGGAATTAGACAATATTCCATTTTATCGACAAGAAAACACGAGGCCTTCGTACATTCTCCTTCAGTCTCTCTGAAACAAAGCCCTGTGAAATCTCCTCCCCACTAAAACCAGGAGGAGCTTCAAGACGAGAGATGATTCGAGATTCAACGGTCTGTAGTGACACCAGGCGGATTCATGAATTAATATCCACACAGAAAAAAAAATCAAAATTGGATTATGATCACACCGAGTTTTAGATACGTGTAATTATTTAACTAATGCTTTGAGAAAATATCTGATAGAATTCTGAGGCATTTTCACTCTTCAAAGTAAACTATTTTAAATATTTTCCCCATAGCAGTCCTTCATAATATGTATATATGTATACAAATATACAATATGTATACATCATGTTATATGTTACCAAATATGAAATCACTTCTAGCATGAACTAAACAATAATAAAATAAAAAAAGAACTAAATCAATATAAAATAAATAAGTCGAACCGATGTATACTTCAAACATTTTAAAATCACTAATTTAGTTCAGCACCAAGGACAGCGCCACCACACATTTTTGCGAAACACTATTAAAACCCATTTTATTTGTCAAAATACAGTATTTGCCACACTAAAGTATATGTATGTATATATATATATATATATATATATATATATATATATATATATATATATATATATATATATATACATATATATATACATATATACATATATACATACATACATAAATACATACATACATAAATACATACATACATACATATATATATATATATATATATGTATATGGTAATTTTCAAACAGAAAATAAATTTTAAAAAATTCTAATCCTTTAATTTCTTACCCTTTTTTTTTTTTTAGGAAGTGACGGACAGCTGCACGAAAGCGTAGAATTCTGTGTTTAATATATACTATATTAAGATATTACTATTAGTCTGTATATTTCAGCAAAACACTATAAACCATTAAGCCAATTTTAACATTTTTAAGTGTCAACATTTAGTAGTGTTGTTTCAGTCCATGAGAGCACAGGAAGAGGAAACACTAGAATTACCAGTGATTTTATCAAGAGAAAACAAATAATTGTAATGAAAATCCTGTAATATCTTACCTTCTCTTTATTAGGAAGTGTTTGTGTTCTGGTAAAAGTGTCTCCTCCATTAATACTGATCAGTTCTGCATCTGCAGGAGGAAATTGCACGGGGAAAACCACTACGTCACTCTTCAGCGTGTCCGAACTAAAACACACGTCATACTGCTGAGTAGCTTTGGAGTAAGACCAGCTCCCGTCAGGGTGTGTGGTGATCATCGGGGCGCTGTACCTGCCCAAACTGCCGTCTGTCCTGTGGCATTTCACAGCGATCAGACTGATGAGGCTCAGTAAAAAGATGACGGACACACACACAATGGCGATCAGCAAATACAGATTTAAATCCGAGAAACTCTCCTCCTTTATCGGCGCGTGTCTGAACGGAGTCTTGACGTCACCTGCGCTTTCAACAACCACAACATCAATAGACACAGTCGCTGACAGTGAGGGCTCTCCGTTATCACACACCGAAATGACCAGCGGGTGAGTTTTCAGGTCATTGTCACTCATTCTCCTCTTAGTCCTGATCTCCCCGCTGCTGCTTCCGATTCGGAACAGATTGTTTCCTTTGGGTTCAGAGATGTGGAAAGACAGCAGCGCGTTGTAACCAGAATCTGCATCTACAGCCCTGATCTTGGCCACAAAGTAGCCCACGTCAGCAGAATACGGAATGTTCTCCGTGTTCACGGAACCGAGCTCGGAATAGGGCGCCAGAATCCCGGGACTATTGTCGTTCTCATCCAGGATAAACACATTTACAGTCATGTTACTGCTGAGAGGAGGAACACCAGAGTCTGTGGCCTGAACTTTAAACTGGAACGTTTTCATCTGCTCATAGTTAAACGACTGCATGCTCTCGATCTCTCCTGTCAGTGAGTTGACTCTGAGGAGCGCTGAAACAGGTGTACCATTAACAGAGCTTTGCAGTAAAGAGTATGTCAAATGCGCATTGTCCATGTCATCCGCGTCAGTGGCCGTTATAGTGGATATAATGGATCCCACTTTGCTGTTTTCGCGAAGATACGCATACACTACAGAACTTGGGAAGCGAGGTGCATTGTCATTCACATCAGAGACCTGCACTTGTATCACTTTAGCTCTGGACATTGGCGGTGACCCTTCGTCTTCAGCAATCACTGTGATGTTGTACTCCGTTACGTTCTCCCGATCTAGTACGCCATCTAAAACTAACGAATAGTAGTTCTGAAAGGACGACTGTAATTTAAACGGATTAGAGCCTAAAATGCGAACGCGCACTGCTCCGTTTTTACCCGAGTCTGGATCTGATACGGTCATTAAGGCAATTACAGTTCCCTTTCCCGCGTTTTCCTCCACAGGGCTGAGAAGTGATGTTACAGACACATCCGGGGGGTTATCGTTAATGTCAAGAACCTCTATTAAAAGCTTAGTGTGGCCTGACATAGTCACCTGACCTTTATCAGTAGCTTGAACTCTGATCTCAAAAGCAGCGTTCTCCTCATAATCAACATCGCCTTTAATTTTAACATCTCCACTTTGCGCGTCTATATCAAACTTTTCTAGAATATTTTGGGTGTTCGAGTGATAAAGGAGTAAACTATCTCCGCATTCAACCCTTCATCCAAATCTCGAGCTTGTAGTCTGGCTACTGTGGTGCCAAATGGCGCGTGCTCGGCTATGGAGACTTTATATAACGATTTACTGAAAACTGGCGCGTGATCATTGATATCTAACACATTAACTTCGATCATCACGGTTCCTGTCCTGGCAGGCGATCCGCCATCAACCGCGGTCACCGTGAACTCGAGCCGCGGAGTCTTCTCTCTGTCTAAAGCCTTCTGAAGCACTAATTCTGCGGAGATCGTCTTATCACTGTGAGTTTGTACATCTAAGGTGAAGTACTCATTAGCTGTAAGCTTATAGTTTTTTACTGAATTCACTCCAATGTCTGCGTCATGCGCGCTCTCCAGTGGAAAGCGCACACCGGGCGCGGTGCTTTCACTAACATTAATCACTACAGAGCTCATGGGGAACACTGGAGAGTTGTCATTAATATCGAGGATGTTTATTCTTACACGGTAGAGTTGCAGTGGACTGTTCACCACGGCTTCCAGATTAACGGAGCATGAGTTTGCGCCTGCGCAAAGCTCCTCACGATCAATTCTTTCGCTTACCTGCAAAGCGCCCGTCTCCATATTCACTCTGAAAAATTGCTTTTTAGAGCCTGACACGATACGGAAATCCCTTGATTGCAGATCTTTTGCTGAAAGGTTAATGTCTTTTGCTAAATTACCGACTGTGGTTCCCTGCTTCACCTCCTCCGACACACTGTATGAGATCTGTCCGGTTACCGTCTCCAACAGATGACAGGTCAAAGCAAAAGAAAGGCACGCTATGAAATGCCCCTGCGTAGATATAAACATATTTGCTTATTTATTCTCCACAACAATCCTGAAAATCTCCATTAAAAATATCAAGGGTCGTTTAATTCCAATTGAGTAAAGGATCCGGTCCACGAGAGACAAAAGAAATCAGACAAACCTCCCTTTTCTATCATCAGCAACAGTAAATCCAAGTTCTGCATCCATCAAAAATCCTCCCAGCTATTTGTCCACAAGCGCATACGATGCTCCACAAACTACTAGATGGGTTTTGACAATTGAACACGACGTTCTATAGTGGAGAGGTTTAATACAACAAGAGATATATGAAAGAGAGGGAGAGAGAAACAGGGAGAGCCAAGAGAGGGGGAGAGACAGGGGGGGGTGATGACGAGGAGGAGGAGGAGAGACACTCCTTTCTTTAACACAGCTGGTGGAACAACAGTGACACATAGTGGCCTAAAGATTAACTGCAATGCACTGAGATATACTGTGTAAAAGCTACAGGAGTGTAAAACACTTGAGTGACTGCACTGAGTATTCATTTGGGGAAGTTGTACTTTACTCGAGTACTACTGAAACGAAATACTTGTTCTTTTATGTATGTTATATTACCAAGAGAAAATGACTTTGTTCTCTTTTTTACAATTTGATGTAGACCTTTAACACCCCCCCCAAAAAAAAATATATTGTTCTAACAAATTGCACCCCACAAAATTTTTCATATCTTTTAACTACAAGTGTCAATAAAGAAATTCCTTATAAAGGTATTTTAATCTCAACACTCTAAAGCAAAACATTTATAGCATTGCTTAACATGGTCAGAAAATAAAGAATAACATTTAAATTGAAAACTATAAAAACAGCTACTGTTGAATTTGAAGTTTAATGTCAGGTCGCAGCTCTCAGGATTTTTACATCTGGTTTAATATCTGCTGTGTTCTTACATAGTCAGGATATTATGACTAAAAATGTGATTAACTTCCACAAAGTCATTTGTGAAAAGTTTTCAATTGAGAAAATCCTTGCTGTCTCTTGATTTTACAAGTCTAGCCAAGAAATAATGTTTTACACTTTACATTTAAATACTTAAGTACAATCAAAAGAGATAAAATTCTTCCAAATATGTTTTTGGCTATAGAGACTGTAAATTTTTGAAACAAAAGTTACTTTAAAAAAAAAAAAAAAACTTGGACAGTTCTCAATATTAAATTTATGCAAAAAAAAAAAATTAAATTAACAATAAGGAATTAATAATAATTTCTGAATTTCTTACACCGCTAGCAAACTAACATATATACATATATATATATGTTAGTTTGCTAGCGGTGTAAGAAATTCAGAAATTATTATTAATATTAATTATTATAATTATTATCACCCTAACTTAGTAAATTAGTTCTGCTGTTGTTGTGTTCATTACACTGTTGAAATTTTAACAAATATTAATAATTATGCTGAATTTATATATATATATATATATATATATATATATATATATATATATATATAAATTCAGCATAATTATTAATATTTGTTAAAATTAATATTAATAATTATGCTGAATTTATATATATATATATATATATATATATATATATATATAAATTCAGCATAATTATTAATATTTGTTAAAATTTCAACAGTGTAATGAACACAACAACAGCAGAACTAATTTACTAAGTTAGGGTGATAAACCAAACTCACAGATAACTTACTAATAACTGTCACCACATATTAAAAAAAATGTACACTTCAGCTTTAATTAACTTAACAGGCTGTCATTAACCAACCACAATTCAAATCCTCTTCATCACGGCATCATTCTAATAAATCTACTGCAGCATGTGGGATGGAGTCTGTCAAACTGTCTGGATGTTCTGCAGATATATATTAAAGTATAAAACACAATTTCAAAAACATTGTAATAGTAACAGGCAAAGTCTTTTTATGATGCAAATAAACATTTTTTGGACACATATAAAGAACGGAATTGTCACTCCATATAATTACAAAATACCAAATCAAATGTCTGCATACGAGATTTCACACAATTCATGACGACATTCACACAATGAAATTTTCATTAAGGTTTTCTACTAAGAATCAAACCTCACCATGACTTTAAAATATTTTTACAAGCAGATTTTTTTGTGAATATAACTGTGAATATGTTTTACATTTTTTTATGCAAAATTTCATATGTATTTCAATGTTTTACTTTGTCACGTCTCATCACGTAATTATTTGTGAAATTTACTAGCAATCTCAGAGTGAAAATAGTTTCAAAGGAAATCCTCCTCTCTCTCAACCTCAAACATTTATTTTCTCTTATGTGCTTCTACTCTTTTACGTCAATTATTTAAACACTCACACACATAGAATCGTACATTACTAGTGGAACAATCTCTATAGTCCGCACACAAATAACCTTCTCTAGTTCCTTTATTACTCTACATGACCAAACCGATTCATAAACAAGTGTGCGTGTGAGGGGGACAGATAATATAAAAGTGGGGCATGCTATCTATGATGATCTCACTGATGCAGTGTCCTTGCTAAATATTTCACGGCATGTTTCCTGAAGATGTGTGCGAGCGAGAAAGCGGGAGAGATAGAGGGAGAGATAAATAGAGATGGAGTTTACGTTCAAATTCTGTGTAATCCAGGGATTAGGGTCTGCTGGCAGCCTACTATGTCCTATTTCTATTTCCTCAAAATGATTTCAAATATTAATAATCATAATCTCCCGCATTGGTATGAAGGCACATCAAACTAGGCTGGATTGAAAATTTTTTTTATAGGACACAGTAACCCAAAAAATAAACAGTGGAACCTTTCCCTAAAAGATGCAGGATTCTCAGAACTAACTTCACAGGTCCTGAAAACAATAAAAATAATCTGTGTCCTCCATAAAAATAGAATATGTCTGTTTGTAGTGAAAGCAGCAAATTGAAAAAAAATATGAAATATTTGTAAAATTTTATTAATTTATGTGCAATTGTGTATAAAAATGTTTTTGTATTTAAACGGTGTAGTGGAATTGACATTTATTATAAAATAAAGGTAAAAACAAAATAAGACTACAGCTTTTTCAGTTAATGTGTAAAATGTTGTATAATTATGTGAATGAGGACCACATTAAAAAAGATCTTGATGATGGTGATTATTAAACTGAACACAGGAAAGCTTACAGTTTTTATTTCTTATAGTGAAAATTTCTATTACTGAAATGCAACATATAGGAGGACTTTAATTAATGATTCTCAGTGTTCAATAAGAGAACATTAAAACTGTGACACTCGCAAGTGTGGAAACATCAGTGAAATGAAGCACAATTACTGAAAGTATAGTACAGAATTTGGTTTTACTATGGCATATACATTAGCTAGAGGCTGAATGTGACCTCTGTGTGTGTGAGTGTGTGTGTGTGGATGAAAAAGAACATGCCTGAGGATGTGTGGAAGTATTGTGAACACCAGAGGGGTGGTTGGATCGCATGTATGATATCATCAAGGGTGGGGCTGTGACTGTGCATGTGTGTGCGTGAGTATATGTGTGTGTGTGGGAGGGTCGTTTATGTCTATGCATGGTAAACTGTAATCTGAAGAATTTAAAAAAAAAAAAAAAGAGAGAGAGACAGAACTTGGTGTGTAAACCATCATATTTATCCAATAAACAGTTTTTTGAATTGAGAAAAAGGCAGATATGGTTATATAGGCACATATATCATTATGTATGTACGTGCCTGAGAAAGAGAGAGGGAGATGAAAAGGGGGAGGGGTGACGTTGTCAGGCAACAGAAGAACCCTCTCTGCAGAGTACGCCTGTTGCCACGGAAACCGCATTACAGCAGGAGGGGTCTTTTACTGAGACCCATTTCTGCTTTAAGTGAGAGTGAGGCAGATTTTACTACGGACAATTGAGCTATGAATCGTGACTATCTTATGAATATTAACATTAATAGGGAGCCATTAATATGATAGGAAATTATAATGAGTCTCTCTCGCTACACACACACACACACACATACACGTTCAGGTCAGCTCATGCAGTGCTGCTGTGTTGCTACAGCAGCAGATAGACACAGTCCTGCTGACTTCTGTCACCTCCCCCACAAACACACTTCTGCTGTGAGCCAAAAGATCACTGCAAACACACCCTACAGTGCGTTAAACATTCAGCAGATTACAGTACTGCAACACCTGACCAAACAATACATCAAACCAACACCCTATTTACTCTTGAATCACAGTAGCTGCATAAACTGTATTACAGGATTAGTTCACTTCAGAATTCAATTCCTTGATAATTTACTCACCCCCATGTTATCCAAGATGTTCATGTCTTTCTTTCTTCAGTCTAAAAAAATGAAGGTTTTTGAGGAAAACATTCCAGGATTTTTCTTCATAAAGTGGACTTCAGTGGGGATCAACGGATTGAAGGTCCAAATTGCAGTTTCAGTGCACAATTCCTCCCCAGATGAGGAATAAGGGTCTTATTTAGCTAAATGATCTGTCATTTTGTTAAAAAAAAATAATAATAATAATAATTAATTAAAATTTATATACTTTTTAAACCAACAAATGCTCTTCTTGCACTAGCTCTGCGATGCGCCACACATTACGTAACCCTGTTGGAAAGGTTACATGTGACATAGGCCGAAGTACAGATTCAGTGTTTACAAAGCGAACATGCAAAGACTAAGCCAAACGGCTACAAAAAAAGGTAAGATGTCGGACAATTTTGAAGTTGAAGGAGAAAATGAGATGGAGTTTTTCGCCCTACCGCGGTACTTCCGCCTACGTCACACGTGACCTTTCCAACGTGATTACGTAACGCGTGGTGCATCACAGAGCAGATGAGAATTTGTGTAAAAAGTATTTCATTTTTTGTTTTAAGAAAAAGGCTGATTGTTTCACTAGATAAGACCTTTATTCCTCGTCTGGGATCGTGTAGAACACTTTGAAGTTTCACTGCATCTGACATTTGGACCTTCAGCCCATTGAACCCCAGTGAAGTCCACTATATGGAGAAAAATCCTGGAATGTTGTCCTCATTTCTTTTTCGACTGAAGAAAGAAAGATATGAACATCTTGGATGACAGGTCATTTGAATTCTGAAGTGAACTAATCCTTTAAGTGCCGAACATGGAATCAAAATTAACCCAATGCAGATTATTCCAAAGCAAATGTCCAAAAGCAATGCCCAATTTCTTTTTTTCCAGATGAATATCCTGAATCACTTGGAAATGTGTCACATTACGGAATATATGTATATAAAATGTACTAGTTCTTATGTAGAAGTTTCTGCATGAAAACACACACACGTCCTCAGGGCTCTTACTGTATATATTTGGTTGAGAAGCTGCGCGGTGTTATGCTGTCCTCCTGATTAAGAAAGTGATTTCAAGAGGATTCTAACCTTTCCCAAAAATCTAGTACTGACACACCAAATACGACTAAGATCCTAGAAAGAGACAAATACAACTGCTTTCTCTTAATAATCACAGACAAATCCGTTAGGAGGAAAGAAAACTCCAGGGCTGAGGTTGCGTTTTCCAAAAGCATGGTTACAAGCTTGGTCGCTATCAAAAAATTTAACGAATCAGTGTTTTCCGAAACCATAGTATCAACGAACATTCGGATCACAACTACTGGAACTACAGTTGTGTGGTTAGAAGCATATCTTCTTGTTTGCATGACATGTGGAATTAATAGATCCTTATCTTGAACGAAATGAGCAAACTGACATTCAGTACAATCTATATCATTTATTTAGAATATATAGGAAAAAAAATTACATCTTATAGTTTGTTAAGAGATATAAAGCAACATTTTTGAAGATAAAACATATGCGTAGGAGCCTATGATTGAATCTCGAAATGAGGCAAAATAACAGAAAAACGAGAATTTATTCTCAGATGCCACATCCTCAATTTATAGCAAAAAAAATTACAAAATAAATCAAACTCAAACTGATTAATTAAAAGAAGTTATTACTCCACTTTCGTGACATCAGTAACCAACGTGGATAAATGACAAATTTGTGACAATACGGTTTTAGGAAACTTCTTCAACACAACGATGCATCGTACTAAATTAGTTACGCAGCAAGTCGTGAGGTTGTACGGGCAACACACCTCGGCTGTCCTCTGTAGAAGTAATAAGCAGAAAAGCTTGATGAAATTGTGACTAACACTTACAGAAACAACTACAAGCAGCTATATTTTAGGCTTTTATGCATTGTCCAAAATCCATCCCTCCCACAGGCCACACACACTTTCTGACATTTCATTTTCTTTTCTCTGTCTACCTTTCTATTTCTTTCTAAGGAAATTATGTGATCCATTTTTAATCAAAAGAAAATGAATTCTGGCACGTATTAATCCAATGTGCCATCACACACACACACAGGTTTATTTCGCCATCTTAGTGACTTCCATTGATTTTATATGAGGTCAGTGATATTTTCTATCAACCTGCCGATCACAGAAACATGTGACCACCACTAGATTTAAATAAAAACTTATTTTGGCTGATTTATATGCCTTTTTAACTAGTGAGGACATTTGGTCCTCACGAGTGTAGTCAAAATAAATACACACACACACAAGCCAAAGTTTTGAGAAAGATGAATCTGAGAAAATTTTAATCCAACTAGTGTTTAATCATTTATTTCTAAATCTGTGCTGAGAATGCTTTACACAGTTGCCCTGATGGAAATGGGACAGGGCAGGGAGTGTCTGCCAGTCAAAGAGACAGTAACCAGGCCAGGCACATACAGTACTGTACATGCACACTACATAAACTGCACTTTAACAAACACTGACAACGTTTTATGAATGGCCGAAAATTAAATTTCATCCATGAACATTATAAATCACCACAGAATGTGTGGCACGCTACAGTCAGCGCATGCTATACGTTTGAAAAATCAGCTCAAAGTCTGAATGGCTCAGACTCTAATTTGGATGACAGCTGCGCCAGAACGCAATAATCTCCATTTCACGTTCCCCTCAAAATCCCAAAGCATTCTGGGAAAAAAGGACAGAGAGTCAAATAAGATACTTTCCCTTTAGACAAAAATTTTAGGTCAAATCTAGTAGTCGGGGTAGTCATGGCCTGGTGGTGAGGGAGTCGGTCTTATAATCTGAAGGTTGCCGGTCCGATTCCCATGCCGGCAGGAATTGAAAGTTGGGATTGTGAATGAACAGCACTCTCTCCACCTTCGATACCATGACTAAAGTGCCCTTGAGCAAGACACGAAACCCCTAATCGCTCCCCTTGTAAGTCGCTTTGGATAAAAGCGTCTGCTAAATGATGAAAATGAAATGAAATCTTGCTTTACAACATCAGTCTTTCATAGAGAAATTGAAAAAAGTGCTCCTCAGCCCTCAGGGATAATCCTGATAATAAATAATAATTTTAATACTAAAACTAAACTATCAAACTGAAAACCATTAAACTTAACTACGTCAAACTTTCTGGCTAGACTCAAGTTGTCTTATCAAACTTTATTATCTGCTTAAAAGGTGAAATATCTCAATAGTGAAAATCAGTCTCTAAACAGAGAATATACTGTAACCAACTGTAATTTAAAATGCATTTTAATAAATTATATGTATGTATATTTTATTGTTGCATCACCACACACTCAGAGTCACAGTAAAGTGATTTAAATGATACATTTACACACATACAATAAAAGAATAAACCGCAACAGCATGCTTTAATGTTTGTGAGTCTGAGAACAGATACATAAAAAGAGAAAAGGAGAGAGAAAACGTGTTTTTGTTTGTGAAAAAATGTCATTACGTGCATGAAAGAATAAAATCCTTTTTAATCCCATAAATAGGCTTTTTAAGTAATAAGTCTAAAGCAGATGGTGATGAAACAGCCTCGGCTGAGAGATTCACTGGCAGCTCACACTGACCAAGAGTTCTGATTGGCTCCTGACACACACACCGCAACAGCTCTCTCATTACCTGATTGGCTACGCACACCTCTGATCGATGCTCCTGGCTATTCGATTGGCCGAGGTGTTGCCGAGCACAGCGAGTGCAGTGATTGAAGCAGATTTATGTCTATCAGACTCTCAGGAGAATAAACATCCAATGAGGTCAGAGTATTGATTTACATTTCGCCTGGTTTTGTTCACAGATATACAGACCACACCCTCAGAGAAACCAGCAATGAGGAGAGTGTTTCACAAGGACAGATGACACATAATTCACACACAACACACACACACACACACACACAGGCTGCTGAAAATAGGTCATCACCTATTAAACCAAATCAATTCTGACACACTAGCATATAAATAGAAAGAGTAATCGCTTATTGACAAACACTGTTAACTGGTGGCAATGTTTTGTATACAAAAGCTAGTGCAAGCACACATTTACACGAAAAAAAAAATTATACACACATGATAAAACATTACACTGATCTGCCACCAGGTGGAGATTTTCATTTACGAGTCAGTTGTGAAACAAAGAAACCAAGCATCTCTCTCACACACCATGTCAGAGGAAATGAAAATGCAGCTGGTACAATGTTAGGAGATGAGAGAATCCACTCATCAGATAGATCTGACACACACACACACACACACAAACCTCACATCGCAAATGTAGGCTGTAATATCAATTGTACTGGACATGTTTTATATGGTATTGCAGTGTTATACCTGTCTATATTCTGTTGTCTATTGTGTGTTGTATTCATTCATTTTCTAATAAAATTAGTTTCAGATTTAGGAATGATTTCACACAATCCATTTGTAATCATGCACACACACACACATATACATTTAATTTGTGTTTATATGTTCTCATCTAGATGGTACAGTTGTGTTTATGTGTGTTTTCCATTAAAACCATTTTGAATTGAATATATATATATATATATATATATATATATATATATATATATATATATATATATATATATATATATACACACACAATATATATTGTTAACCTGAAAAACTCACACATAATCCACACGCTCTCTACACCTTTGACTTAATTTTTCACACACAAAAATCTTATTTATATCCTCTGTGGCGCATCTTGTGTGCGTGACTGTGGATGGACTGTGTGTAAATGCCGATGTGTAAATTTCTATGCAAAGGTTAATGTGTGTGTGAGAATATATAGAGCAGCGCTGCAGGCGTGTGTGTGGGTTACTGCAGAATGACATCAGCAAGAACATCTGAGACATTTCAAGTGGACAAAAACAGAACCCAGAGTTCCAAAAGTACTATTCTATATTCAACTCTCTCTCTCTCACACACACACACAAGCTGAACATCATCTTTCACTCTCCTCATCAAAACTTAAACATTTCACTTGGTCTCATGCATTATCAAGGGCTTCAGATACTAATTCGTCTAAGGTGTTTTGGATGAGACTTTTAAAGTAGATTTAAAGTGGTTTTAAAAGAAAATCATGGTCTTACCTTGAGTGTGCTCTGAGGATGCAGCAAATGCAGGGAGAGCATGATAAAAAAAAGAGAAAAAAGAGGAGATTAGTACTTCACTTCTGTTAAAACAATATCTTGCAGTGCACAAATGTTCAGAATCAAAACAGATGTGAGATCCGGTCAGAGGCCCGGCTGTGCTGAGACACACAGAGGACGTTTGGAGTGTCCTTGAAGGAGACCTACAATTGTAAAAAGAGGAAATTAAACAATACATATTTTTGCTATGGATTAAGAACGACCAGCTTAAACTAAAAATACTTAAACTTAAAATATTCAGTTTTAATATTTCAGGAGGCCAAAGCCAGACATGTCCCGCATCTACATGTTTAATTTACACAACAGAGTAAATCTGTGGGTCTCTTAAAATGTCTTTAGCGGCCGATACATATTTGCGACATATACATTTCAGCAGGAAAGCTTCTTAAGAATGTCAAAGCAAATATATGTAGTTACAACAATCGTGTAAAGTTTGCAACCTTAAACCCATTGGTGCAATTTTCCAAAATTCAGCCCAAAATAGAATATGCATTAACAATAATCCTTGCCAGTGACTTCCAAAAGAAAAAAGGGGGGAAGAGAGAAAATGCATCATCATTTTTAACGCCTGAGCCTCTCAGATTCAAACTATGAATATAAAGATAACAGAACATCCAAGGCCAGTGATGATACACATACACACGATTAGCAGCGTGATGAAAGGAAACCATGAAAATAGTGAAAAAAGGAAAAGGAGAAGAGAAATGGAGGAGGAGGAAGTGTGAAAGAATGGGGTTAGTGAGGAAGTGAGTTAATGAAAGATAAAGGGAAATTAAACAGGGATTAAAAGGTGGAGAGAGACTGAGAAGGAAAAATAGAGAAAAGAAGTGTGTGAGAAGCAAATTAGGCAGTGGGAGCAGAGTGAGTGAATTGGACAGTTTATGAAGGACTCTGTAAATGTGTGTATACTGTATGTATGACATGAATGGCAGGTTTTGTGCATGCTGGGTAAAGTTCTCTCCTCGTTCAGACCACTGTAAAGCTGATGACTTCCCTCTGTAATCCCATTAGAAAGCTCGTAGTTGGATTACCGTCTCCCTGGTTATGCTGACAGACCTAATCCAAAAGCACACATCAACACCACAGGTACTACGGCAAGCGTGTTATTGGACCGGATTAACCTGAGCTACACCTGGGAAACACAATGCATGATTCGAACACAGCCAACAACACTCTCTTCAAAGTGATCATTAAGATATCGACACTCACCACATGTGACAGAGTGATTGTGAACAGAGCAAGGCCACAGCTAACTTGCGTATTCCCTAATGACAGATCAAGCACTCTAAACATGATCTGGCAGTGTTCATTATTAAACTGACAGAATGAATCAAATGCTGTTCTGTCTTCTTGATGATGCTTCAAACAGTGTTGCAACAGCGTGGGGTGAATTCTGCAAAAAAGCGTCCCAATAAACCTAAATTCACCTCTATAATGCCGTTCAAAATGGTTTAACGGAAAACACACATAAACTATGAATCAATGCGAGATGTTTTAGACCAGAAGTTTCCAACCTTTAAAGATGTAACAAGTAATCAGTGGATGTATGTTTATTGTAAATAAAAATGAAAATATAATAAATTTTTATAAATAACAATCTTCAGACCTGGTCAGTGAGCTTCATATAAAATGAATGCACTGAGCATATAAAGCCTCTTTCCTAGCTTTGCACTCAAGACTGATCATATAGAAAAGAACGTTTCATCACATCCTGCAGAACCCAGAGGCAGGACGATGACTTCACCGCACTGTCAAACTCAGCTACACAGTACAGCCAACACTATGATTACCTTCAGTAAAGGTCACTGACCATCAAACTCACTGGAAATGACAATGCAAGTACCGTCACACATAGAGATACACATAATAAACTATTATAGTTTTATTATCTGTATCAATAATTATAATTATTAGGGAATAGAGAGAGAGAGAGAGAGAGATTTACAGGTGTGTGTTTGTGAGTGTGTGTGTGTGTGTGTGCTTGTTTCCATGATTTATGTGGACAAAAATTTGACTGGTATTTTGTCATTTGTATTGCACTGGTATTACGACATAAACATGTATTATGAGGACATTTCATGAGTCCTCATTTTTAAAACAGCTTTAAAAACATACTAAGTAATGTTTTATTAAAAATGTAAAAATACAGAATGTTTTCTGTGATGGGTAGGTTTAGGAGTAGTTAGTGTAGGGAGAGAATGTACAGTTTGTATAGTATAAAAACCATTACGCCCATGGAATGTCCTCACTAAGATGTGTGTGCATTTGTGTGTGTGTGTGTGTGTGTGTGTGTGTGTGTGTGTGTTCCCTACGTTATGGGGACCAAATGTCCCCACAGGTATAGTAATACTAGTAAATTTTGATCTTGTGGGGATATTTTTGGTCCCCATGAGGAAACAAGCTTATAAATCATACAGAATTATCTTTTTTTGAAAATCTAAAATAGCAGAACATTTTCTGTGAAGGGTAGGTTTAGGGGTAGGAGTAGTGTAGGGGGACAGAATGTACAGTTTGTACAGTATAAAAACCATTACGCCTATGGAATGTCCTCACTAAGATGTGTGTGTGTGTGTGTGCTTATGACAACATAAACATACACATCAAACCGATCACTCTATTTGGTGTTCATGTAACCACTATGTTCAGATTAATCAATAGGAATTAATTGAAAAGGCGTTTATGTAAACAGCAGAAATGAGAATGAAATTATATTTTTACTGATTCACATTAAAAATAAAAAGACAGCAGGAAGAGATAAACTGAAAAAGGAATGAAGTAAAGAGGAAAAGGGTGAAGATAATGGACAAATGCAAATCTGACACTGATTTAGAACCTGAGCTAATGTGAATGTCTTTCACGGCTGACAAACACACACACACTCTCTCTCTCTCACACACACACAGCTCTCTTTCACTGGGAGCAGCTGCAGAAATATGTGGCTGGAATCACTATCAGGTCTAATGAACACACACACATGTCTAGAGAGCAGCAGACACACAGGAAAGCCATGCTAATTCCCTGCACCTGCATGCCAACCACCATCACTCTAAAAACTAGAAACAATCAGCAAATATGGTGCTATAATGATGAAAAGTATACTGCATTACTAGGCGAATACAGACAAAAGCACAGCTCTGCAGTGATTTACAGTATGCAGAACTAAAACACTAATTCAAAAAGCTGTGTATGTTATCCATTCAGTGTTCATTTATAAAACATTCTGGCTAATTCAAATGATAGCTTCAGCAACCAGTAAGCTGTGCTTAACCCATTTTTACCATGCTTTATTTCATACAGTAGAATTCCGAAGAATTCACACTAAAATAAGTGCAGGAATCCCAAAAAAACGGTCAGTAAATTCCATCATAGTCTGCATATAAGACAGCCTTTTAAAATTAAACTGTAACATCAAACTCAGACAAATATATTATTGACTATTAATCAAAACTAAGATGTAGTAAATGCAGAAATGCAGTCAGTAAACATACTAATAATGCATTATAAATACATTACAATCAGATTTGTGGATATGTATTACGCATCTAATTAAGAATATCTATTAAATGAAAAACAAACAGAACAATTCTACTAAATAAAGAAATGCTACTAAATAAATAAAGATATGCACCATGCAGCTTGTAGGTTATCCAAACAAAACCTCTTTTCTAAAAAAAGGAGGGAGATAGAGAAAGAGAGAGAGAATTCTGCCATATTTAAGCTGCAGTCAGTGAACAGACTAAATTATTCACATCGCGCTGGCCTACATCTTCCAGGCAAATGTCTCTGTGTGTGTGTATGTTTGTGTGTGTTCATGTGTGAGGGATGCAAGGATGCTGTTCAGACTCAAACACGCTCTCAAATTCACAGCGACATTAAAAGCTTCCGTGAACTCTGATGTGACGATCCCCAAAAGAACAACTATTTCTGGAAAAGTCACGCTGATAGAGAATAAAAACTGTTATAACAGAAACACTGGCTGGGAAACTACAGAGCAGATTGTCAGATGCACTGTAAACCCACTTTACAATAAGGTTTCATTAGTTAACCAAGTAAGAAAACATCAACTAACAATTAACAATACTTCTATAGCATTAATTAATATCTCCATTCACTAAAACATTTTTATCTGTTAACATTGGCTATTGAACTGTGGACTAAAAAGAACATGGGCATTTTTATTAACTAACATTAAAAAAGGTTAATAAATGCTGTAAAGTGCATTGCTCTTTGTTAATGCAATAACTAAAGTTAAATAGGACATTATTGTAAAGCGTTACCAATAAAACCACATTAACATCAGAGACTGTGCAACTCGATGTTATAAATAACAAATAGCAGAAGATTGCGCATGCATGCATGTGTCCTCCATAAAATAACCAAACATGTTCATTATTAATAGAAACAATGCTGGTTTAATTATTCTGTTCAATCCATCAATTAGCCACAGGAATCCCAAAAATCCACCAAGAAAAGCTATGCATGTTTTCACACTTTTCTTTTTTATATAAATCCCAATTCAGCATGCATTTTTCATTTGCACACAATGTGAGATGAACACAGTGATCTATGTGAGATGAACACAGTGATCTATGTGTGCATGTCACATGGATGAGACACTGCACTGATGTTTCTGCTGCTAAAATCACTCTCTCTCTCTCACACACACACACACACAGACACAGGCCTGTATTTGACATGCAAGAGTGAGTCACAGTCCAAATGTATTTGCCACTAATAAAGCGCACTAACATACATGCACACATTAGTATACCCAGATGACCGCACAAACAGCCCTGTGAAGATCAGCACTGGCTGCTATGTTTCTACAGCATCTAAGTATAACACTGGACAAGAACCAAATGAGAGTAAAGTGGCTTGGCGAGGAACTTATTGCCGGACAGTTTTATTGGGATAGTAATAAACACTCTCACTTTTTCTCCACCTTCATTGTGTTCCTTTGTTTTCCTCCTTTGTGCTTTAAGAATTTACAGTACGAGTCTAAATCTAGGTGTGCGCGCTCATGCATGTACAAGCACACAATTCAAATGAAACATGCAGGGAATCAGTGTTGTTTCTGGGGATATTTGCTCTAAAGCCTCTCCTTCAGGGCAGCATTCAAGGTTAGCAGACACACACAAAAAAAAATGTAATGGCGGGATCCTGTTTGAATGGGAGTGATTGTGGGAGATGGTTCAACATAATAAATAAACTTGTTATAAACTATAATGCTTGTAGCATAATAAATTGACTGCCTGCTCGCTAATCTTCTGCATGTTTGGCATGGCTTTCTCAGGGGTGTTTATTATAGAAAATTAGACAATGATACAGAGTCTGAGGCTTTAGTTTTTATTACTTTTTCCTTTTTATTGTTCTATGAGTACTTTCAAAATGGTTGCTATCTCTGCAGCACACGCACATATATGACCCTGCTCTTAGTGTTAATGCACGCGCACACACACACACACTGGAGATGAGTCACCGTTCTTCCTCCTCCTCCATGCTTTTACGTCAAACCTTTCTCTCGCTATCATCCTGAAAAGATCAAAATGCATCACTGAGCTTTAAAAAAAGATAAGCATATTTGTAATATTTTCCATAATTTTTTGGTCACCAAAGTAAACAAAACTAATACTGCTGAACATTTGCAAAAAATTCAATCAGTAATGAACTACTAAACACCACACTCTTAGAAGAAAAAATTCTATATAGAATCTTAGAGTTCTGTCAGGTGCTTCATATGTTGAACCTTTTAGGTTCCCATTTTTGAATTTAGTTTTAATTAATTTTGTTTTACAGTAATGTTCATTTAATTACATTTTATGAATTAAACAACTTATAAACATAGTTTATCGTAAGAAAAAAATGTAAATAACCCACTGCAGTGTTTTTTTTTCAATCGCTAGGACACATTTCTCAATAGTTAGGTCACTGTTTCAAAACTCCTCACACAGCTCTCCAAACTAACTTTCAGCAGTTAATTTCACATTCAAAATGCACTAAATACACCAAAACACTTCATTCATGTCTCAAATCAACTCATTCTTCCTGAACACTAGCAAAGTTTGACACACTTTGTCATAAAACACAGACCTAAAAAAACCCTCACATCAGGTAGTGTTATACAGTGTTTTCTTGTGTAAAATGGCTTAACAAAACAAGAACAACACTCTCTATTGCTTATAATTCACCGCAGTTTATGTTACATGAAGCATGTTTACATTACAGTACAAAATCATTCCCAAGTTTTCCTCTTTGAATGGATAATGACATTGAAAGACTAATGCTAGTGTAGGTGTTCAGTTCCGTCTAATTGCTTTGATAGAATTTGATATTTTAGATTCAGAATATATTTCATTAGAATATCACTGTAGAAATGCAGCACATTTCTCTTATTCAGTTTTGTAATATGTTGTTTTGAACTTAAGTTTAACAGTTTTGAGAATAGTATGTAAGCATGTTCAAATTGGCCGGTGTTTGTTGTGTTGAAGTGAGAAAAGAATTAATTGCATTTTGTGCCAAAGATAAATGATCCACAGTTTAGCCCACATAGATTTCTGTTGGGCTTGAGTTTTTCTTGAGTTTTGAAAAAGTGACCCAAGTATTGATAAATGGGTCCTAGTGATTGTATAAAACTGTAAACATGAAAGTAAGAAAGACGTTTCTTCTAATATAGAACCTTTTTGGTATTAAGAGCTCTTTCAAATTGAGTCAAGAATCCTAGAGTTCTATATAGAACCTCATTGAACCTTTTTTTCTTTAAGAGTCTTGTGTCTAACAACACCCCATAAAAACGAGTTCTTCCTTGATTTGAATTGTTTGGGTCATATTTTGCTCTGTATTTTCACACAACCATGTTTCATTGTTGCTCTCACATTGATCTAATGTAGAACAGACCTCTAAAACTGTTTTCAGAGGAAGCTAGAATTCTCGCAAAATGCTGACTTGCGAAAACATTAATTTTTCACGTGACTAAATATCTCCCAGAATGCCAAGCAGTACAGAGACCACTGGGGAGATACGACCTAACAGCCAAGGACTCCAGAGACAGTCTATAAATATGCCTAGAAATATGGATACTATGAGAGACATGCTGTTCCCTGCAGCATGCTTTTACCCCAATTTGGTTTTAAATTACAAATTAAAATACACACACTGCAAAAAAGATTTTTGATATTCTTAGTATTTTTTGTCTTGTTTTCTATTATAACACACACACATATATACATATATATATATATATATATATATACACACACACACACACACACACACACACACACACACACAGTTTATTAATTTATCAAAGTGAGCTTATGCCTAAAAAAAGATTTTTAAAAATCTGTCTGTGGGCTAGCAAACAAAATCTTGTTTTCGCTTTGTATAAAGTTTAATTTTACCCCACTTTTTCTTTTTTTTGTGTGTGTGTATTCACTTCATTCTGGTCACTTTTTTTTTAGTAAACCAGATTTAATATCTTAAGTCAATCTGCTCTGAAAGTTTAGATATTTTATACATAAACAAAAAAACTGAGGAAGAAAATTTTTGCAGAGCACAAGTAAAATTTGACATTAAATGTCTACAATATAAGACATAGACCTTCTAAAAATAGAGCTCAAATCCTTGACTCCACCCACATGAAAGTGTTGCTTTCAGCCTAAGAGATTCCTCGTGGGCTTTATAGCGCTCCAGCAATCACAAACTGTAGATTCGAAACCGTGTCAGAATCATCTGTTACAATCAGGCTATGTTTGGAACAGCATGCTATACTCTTTCTGCAGTACATAGTATGTAGGCCTATACTGTTAACAGGATGTAATTTGATTATCCTTTCTCTAGATATCCATTCAATATCTGGATGACCTACAAGATTTTTCAAAACATGTATAAAATGAGAGCACACTGCCCGCAAAAAAATAAAAAAGTAAAATTATCCCACAATACAATGCACTTAATGAATGAACTAGAAGTGATACCACTTGCAATGTTTAAAGTCACCATGAAATCAAAATTCACTTTAATTCGTATATATATATATATATAAAATCTTTATGCAAATGCAAGACAACTGTTTCCATAGATAACTGCGTGCCACTCTCAAACTTAAACATGCAATTTGATAAGATCATGTGACAATATAACACACTACTTCTAGTAATAAAAAAGCATCTGAAAAACACATTGCAGAAAAAACTTAGTATACTGAAGTATATACTATACTAGTAAATGAACAAAGACAGACATTATAGACATTATCATTACAGACCAAAGAATCCCATAATAATACTCACAGTAACATCGTTTAAATTAAACACTTCTAAGCCGACATGACAGTTTCTATGACCATTAGGAGAGAGAGTTTAGAAGATTAACACAGACTTAAAGTCAAAGATTATATAAAAGAGAGAGAGAGCGAGAGAGATACACTTGAGGCCAGCTGCAGACTGAGATACAGTATAGAGGACAGAGCTACTTATAACTGCATGAACCAAAAGCAGAACTGATGTGACCCACTAAAGTACTGAACCACTCCAGAATGGACCTGACCTTCTCTCATATACATGAGACTGCACATAATGTCATGCTCTTGTTACCACAGTTTTGCTTTTTCTGCTCAGCCTTTGTATGGTGCAGTTGCCTCAAAGCAAATCTGCCACTTGATGTCAAGAGAACTGTTAAAAACCACAAGTACACACATTCTTAGTTTCAGCAGCAGGCAGTGTCCACAGTCAACAAATACCATTTCCATTCAAGTTCAGTAAACAACTTTTGATTTGTGATGCTATCTTCAGTAAGAACTAAAACAGCACACATCAGTGCACAGATATTACCTGCCTTGAACAGATATTAAAATTACCCCTCATCCAATTCTGCCGACGAGAGTGAAATGACTGCTGATTTCAGTTCTGTTTGATAAGTCTAATTAACATGGTTCTGAAGTAACAATCATTCTATATTAAAAAAATCTAAATATATACTGAACACTTGCACTTGAAAATGTAAATAGTATGAAAATACTATTAATTAATATAATGATAAAAATATTTATAAATAATACAATACAATGCTATCATAATATATATATGTGTGTAATATATCAATGTAAGCATATACCATATCCATTAAAAAAAAAACATCAGTTTCATAGGGTGAAAGCAAATTTTTACATTTGAAAAGATTATGTGGAAAAAAAATCCTTGGATTTTTGAAATCCTTGGATTGCTCACAATATAACCAGGAATATGTATTAAGAAGAAAAAATCAGGGAGCAGAGCAGAACTCATGACACCAAACCTTATATATTCAAATTCAAACTACACCAAATAGAATGTCCAGCAAACAGGCAAAAACAAACGATAAACTGTTCACTTTAAAAATAAGTGTAGAGTCTCAAATATCAGTATATTATATACTATCCATATAATATTTGTAAAAGGCTTTGTGTTTCCAAAGCAACTGGAATCAGTAAACAAAGAAAGTGTTCTATATCTGCTGTTACCAAAGCAACTGGGATGGGCAAAAAAGAGAACTGCCTGACAAAGATTATTTTTCAAAATTAAAATGTTTATGAAATTTCATATTGTGAAATTAATTTCTATATTGTATAGCTTGGATGCCAAAAACAGATATCGACTGAATAGACTTTGTGTTATAAAATCCAAGGCTTTTATTCAGACACGGAACGGAGAATTTTCAAATAGGGGAAGTTGCAGAAATCTAATGAGATATTGAGCAATAACCTGGTCTTTGATCAGTGTGCGTGTTTTTGCTGGACCAGACTCAATATTCTGCTGAGCTCTACAATTCCTGATCGGACATGCAGTTCAGTGTTCTCTGCATCATCCACACAGACAGCAACTAAAAACCTTACCTCACTCAACTATATGTATTATATTTTTATATATGCATTTACAGTAATAATTTACCAAATGTGTTCTCAAAACGACTTATGCAAGACATTTGATTAATTCATCAAAAAGAAATCTAAAATATCATTACTGATTCAAAGTAATGCAAAAGTGTAACTGGAAAATTAAAGAAAAAATATTTTTAATATTTTTAGAGAGAGAGAGAGAGAGAGAGAGGAGAGAGAGGAGAGAGAGAGAGAGAGAGAGAGAGAGAGAGATGGATGGATGGATGGATGGATGGATGGATGGATGGATGGATGGATGGATGGATGGATGGATGGATGGATGGATGGATGGATGGATGGATGGATGGATGGATGGATGGATGGATGGATGGATGGATAGATAGACTACTAACTCCAAATGCAAACTAAATGAAAAAAGCTCAAGATATAAGGAAACTTATATATAGCAAATATAGCATAGATATAGCAAAGGAACATAGCTGAACAGAGAGATGAAAGCGCTGTGGGTGGGGAAGAGCTGTGTGCTCAGTAACGTGGAATAAGGCCAATCCTGTCTGCCTGATGGACTAAAATATGCTTGAGTAACAGCCTGAGGTGCTCAGAACATAAACACACACACTCTCAAAAAATCCGGTCATCTCAATGCTACCATCATAAGAGCAACCGCATTAATATGGCGTTTATTTTATTTACACAGAAGCAGGCAGAGCACTGGCAATCCGCTAAACCACAAACAAGCACGACAGCTCAACCCACACCGAGAGAACACGCAATCGAGACTGCCTCCCACAACCAAACACATGAGTCTGTGTGTCCTCTTCACAGGGCACTGAATCTGTCGACACCATCTGCTGACTAAATTACAGCATCACCTTCTCCATCTAAACCAATTTCATCTGATAAACCCCAGCAATGCTGACCAACAAATCTATAACATGTTTATCTCTCTCTCCATTTCCTTTTCATAGTTCCCAATGCAGTTTACTCCACTCCCCACTGGTATTATAATGGATACCAGACAAAGAATGAATGGGAATCAGAATGTTCAGTGTGAAAGAGGGAGAGATTTTCTCTTTTACTTTATATGACATGTATAAAATGAAATACTTTCTCAAACATTCTCAAAATTGTCAGAAAAATATCAGATGCAGTCTTGCATCTTTTACAGCAAAACCTGTATTGAAGTTAATGACATAATACTGAGATCCGCTAATCTAATCTAAACACTAGATTTAGTAGTATATTTATATTTAGTAGTATATATATATATAGGTCATACATAAACGCATACATGTATTTAATCTTTAGGTTCTAAAGCTTTCATAACCTCAACATTGAGGTTCAGAGTCCTTCAGCACAAGAAACACTACTGCAGATGTTTGTTTTGCATGGATCAGATTGTGTCTAACAGGATGATGAGAGGACAGTAAGGTGGCCAAACCCAAAATAAAGAAACACAAAAGTCATCAAAAATTACATTTTTTGAGATTTTACCTCTCCAGAATCTCTCCTCCTGCGATCTGGGATCACTAGAGTATTCCTATTACTGCCTGGTGCAATTGTAGAGCCAATACTCATTCTGGGTCCAACTAACATGTACCGTTTGTCTCCAGATCTGTACTGGATGCTGTGACACAGAGTCCCGTCATAATTTGCGTCCTGTAAATACTTGGACGAATAGTCTGTAGATTTGGAGCACTGCATTACAATCAACACGATGATGCTGATGACAAAAAGCACTGAAACCGAGCCCAAAGTGAGGATCAAATAAAACGTCACGTCGTTTTCCTCCTCGTCTTTTACTGCGTTTTTCACATCCGAAGCTGCAAAAGCCTCTTTGGGCTCCACAACTTTGACAATCACAGTCGCTGTTGCTGAGAGGGAAACGTTCCCATTGTCTTTGACCAGTATGAGCAGTTTATGCTGGGCCTCGTCTGTTTCTGTGAATGAGCGAAGGCTCCTTATCTGTCCTGTATAGCGGTCCAAACCAAAGAGACTGTGCTCACTAACTTCCTGCAGTGAAAACAATAACCAGCCGTTGTATCCTATATCTGCGTCATAGGCTCGGACTTTAGTCACCAAATGACCTGCGTTCACATTACGGGGAATCTCTTCCACACCCTCAGCAGAACCGTTAGCGCTGACTGGATACAAGATCACTGGAACGTTGTCGTTCTGATCCAGAATAAACACGTTCACCGTCACGTTACTGCTCAGAGACGGACTTCCAGAGTCTGAAGCAACAACTTGAAACTGGAAAGTTTTAACAGTTTCAAAATCAAAACTTTTGAGTGCGTAAATCTCCCCATTTTCAGAGTTAATATTAATGAAAGATGCATATTTGTTTTCATCTCCAGAGTCTCTCCAAATGTTGTAGTTCACAACAGCATTTTCATCTACATCACGATCAGAAGCTGACACAGAAAACAAAGATTTCCCTGGAACATTGTTTTCCATCACATAAAAAGCATAGGGCGAAAGAGAAAACTGCGGACTATTGTCATTTACATCTGACACCTGCACAGTTATAGTTTTAACCGAAGACAGAGGAGGCTGCCCGGCATCTTTGGCAACTAACGTGATGTCATAGTGAGGTACAGTTTCTCTATCAAGAGATGCGGCTGTAACCAGCGCGTAAATGTTATCTTGGGATGATGCCGTTAGCCTGAACGGTATGTCTTCAGTAATGTAGCACAACACTTTCCCATTTACACCAGAGTCCAAATCACTAACGCTGATCAAAGCCACAGTGGTTCCAATTTTAGAGTCTTCACGCACTGCGCTTGAAAAGGATGTCACTTCTATCTCAGGCACATTGTCATTTACATCAATGATTTTTATGGTTATACTCTTATCTGATGTGAGAGGAACAGGCCCTTTGTCTGATGCCTGGATATCTATTTCAAAGTTATTCATCTCTTCAAAATCTATCAAGCCAATCACAATCATTTCCCCAGTACTGGAGTTTAAATCAAAAAGTTTTATGATCCTATTGTCTATATCCTTTCCAAATGAATAAAAAACTTCTCCATTTGGACCATCATCCATGTCAGTGGCATTAACCTGTATTACAGCTGTGCCAATTGGGACATTTTCTTTAAGAGTTACAGAGTAGACTTCCTGTGTGAAAACCGGCATATTATCATTAACATCCAAAACGTCAACTATTATCTCCATTGTTCCAGATTTTGGGGGTCGCCCTCCATCGAGTGCAGTAAGATGTAGCTTGTGTCTCCGGCTGGTTTCTCTATCCAAAGGCTTTTGAAGAATTAAAAAGGGCATTTTTAGATCTTCTCCGCGATCTTTAACCTCTATGCGGAAATTATCATTATGGCTGAGTTTATATTGTTGAACAGAGTTCATTCCGCCATCGGGATCGCGCGCCGCCTGTAATTGATACCGAGCTCCAGGTAGAGCAGATTCCGATATTTCCAACCGCTTTTCTTTCTCCGGGAATGTCGGGGCATGATCATTGACGTCCACGATTTCAATCGACACGTAGTGAATCTCCAAGGGGTTTTCTAGCGCAATTTTTAGATTGATGATGCACGAGCTGCTTCTTTCGCAGACCACCTCGCGATCTATTTTTCCATTTACGCTTAAAATCCCGTCATTCTGGTTTACCGTGAACAGCGAGTCTCCTGAGGTTGAAACGATTCGAAATCCTCTCTCCTTTAACGCTCTGGGATCGAGACCCAAATCCTTCGCAAGGTTTCCGACCACAGTACCGTCTTTTTGCTCCTCGGAAAGAGAATATCGTATTTGTGCGCAGATTCCTCTCCAAAACAGCATTCCCAATGCCATGAATGTAAGTCTGAGGCGCCATGACGAACGCACCCTTTGTTGCATTTTGCAGGAAATTAACGGTGTTCAAAGACGTTCCACTCGCATAGAATTTGGACCCATAACAAAAATAATAAGCTCTGACCATAAAACTCGTGTTTTGCGTAAGAGAATCCTTACAAAATGAAGCAGGCGGGTGTGAAGGCAATGTCCTCTGCGATCATAACGAAGTGATGGAGAGAGCGAATGAAACGACCAGCACACGATGCCACGCCAGGTCTGTATTTTTGGTGTGCACTGACACCAAGCGAATATATTTTTCACTGCAAACGAACTGAGAAATAACAAACCAGCTAAGCTTAGTCGGAAAACACGTTTATCTGGCGAAACGGTTAACTTTTTAAAAGAATAATAGAATAATTAAAACACACACATTTAATGAAAGCATACCTAACATTACAGATTTATGTCCAAATGGCGCACAGAAGTGATTACAATATTTGGCTGTAAACAACTTTTGTATTTCGTACCAATCAAAACAGGCTACTTTTATTTAGACCTACAATCACAAAGGGCAATATCTGCAAGTAAAACTTGAGATCTTTTAAAAAAGCAATTAAGCATTAGTAAAACTAATAACCCCAATCCTTCTCTGAGTAAAGACTACTTAATGTTTAGAAATAATATAATTAATATTCAGTTATATAAAAACTCCTGGGCAAAGAAGAAAAGGGCCAAGCCCAAAATGACTAAACACTAAGCTTTTAATTGTCTTAGCCACACATTATTGAAATCAGAAAAATATAAGTAAATGTATGCACTTAAAAATCCATTGCTTGCTCGGAAAAACATCAAAGATAAATGTAAGTTTTTGGCAGAATATTGGAAGTGTGTGTGGAGTGATGAATCACAATGAACATAAGTTTCATGGTGATCCTCCACAGATGAGAAATATAATAATAAATGCATCTCTATCACAGCGAAGCGTTGAGGAAGAGGAGTCATTGTGTGGGGAGCCATTTTAGCTGCTGGTACTGGTGAGCTGCTTCACTGTGAAAAGTCATTTAATACTTTGGAGATCAGGAGAATATTGCAGAATGGATTGCTTCACACAATTGAAAAGTTATCTAAAAATGAATTATCAGATGTTTTGTTTGCTTCTTTTTTTTCCAACAAGACAATGTTCCCACCAAAATTGCAAACACAATCAAGAAGTGGCATGAGAACAAGTCCATCAGGCTCATGTTTTGGTCAGAGTCCAAATTTGAACCCTATAGTGAATATTTGGTCTCATGTTACACTCAAACTGGGAGACATTTTTCAACTTTCATGAACTGTTTGAAGCTGTTAACATTGAGTGGAACAACACTGACACTTCTTCCTGAAAAAAGCTATCTGCAAGGTTACCCACTCAGCTCAAACATTTAAAGAATACAAAGGAGAAGGCTATTCAGTGCTAAGGTACTTTGTCTACAGAATTTGTGCAATTCTTGACAAAGTTCGTGAGAAATACATTCAAATGATCTAACTAATCATCACATCACTCCAACCAGCAGTCATCAATCAGCAATCAACATGTCTACCCAATTAGTATTAGTAATCTGGATTCGGGCCAAATCCCGAGCTCAGAGCCCTCTCCTCGGACAGCACGCCAAAAACGCATACTATTACTATCTGATACTATTAACTATCTGATTATTTGTGAATGTGAACTTGTGAATTTCCTGACAAGTGATTTGTGATTAAAATGGTTAAGACCATTAAAAGACCATTACATATTTTTAACTGAAACTCATTTAAATCTCCAACATAACTGAACATTAAACAGTAGCAAGAACTGTTTCACTCAGTAACACTGATCCAGTCCCACGGAAATATGCAAAGTATGCCCAGAAATCCACTGTCCAGTTTTACTTAATGCCAAAAAAAATGATTTGAGTAGTACGAACAAGAAGGGATATTATAACTATTTGTCTCAACATATTGATCTCGATCATCCTCCCGAAGTTTAGATGTATTATTGTCCAACAGAAAAGAACTTGCACCCAAATGATATATTCTTAAAACAAACAACACTACGAGATAGACAGACACTGTAGATACGGCCTGTGAAACCTTTCAGTTTCTTACCTCTCCAGAGTCTCTCCTCCTGCGATCTGGGATGACTAGAGTATTCCTATTACTGCCTGGTGCAATTGTAGAGCCGATACTCATTCTGGGTCCAACTAACATGTACCGTTTGTCTCCAGATCTGTACTGGATGCTGTGACACAGAGTCCCGTCGTAATTTGCGTCCTGTAAATACTTGGACGAATAGTCTGTAGATTTGGAGCACTGCATTACAATCAACACGATGATGCTGATGACAAAAAGCACTGAAACCGAGCCCAAAGTGAGGATCAAATAAAACGTCACGTCGTTTTCCTCCTCGTCTTTTACTGCGTTTTTCACATCCGAAGCTGCAAAAGCCTCTTTGGGCTCCACAACTTTGACAATCACAGTCGCTGTTGCTGACAGGGAAACGTTCCCATTGTCTTTGAGACCAGTATGAGCAGTTTATGCTGGGCCTCGTCTGTTTCTGTGAATGAGCGAAGGCTCCTTATCTGTCCTGTATAGCGGTCCAAACCAAAGAGACTGTGCTCACTAACTTCCTGCAGTGAAAACAATAACCAGCCGTTGTATCCTATATCTGCGTCATAGGCTCGGACTTTAGTCACCAAATGACCTGCGTTCACATTACGGGGAATCTCTTCCACACCCTCAGCAGAACCGTTAGCGCTGACTGGATACAAGATCACTGGAACGTTGTCGTTCTGATCCAGAATAAACACGTTCACCGTCACGTTACTGCTCAGAGACGGACTTCCAGAGTCTGAAGCAACAACTTGGAACTGGAACGTTTTTAGTGTTTCAAAATCAAAACTTTTAAGAGCATAAATCTCTCCATTTTCAGAGTTAATATTAATGAAAGATGTATGTTTGTTTTCTACACCATCTCTCCATATTTGATAGCTGACCACACTGTTTTCACCTATATCTTTGTCAGAGGCAGACACAGAAAATAAAGATTTGCCTGGAACATTATTTTCAATCACATAAAACGCATAAGGAGAAAATGAGAACTCTGGACTATTATCATTTACATCTGAAACCTGCACAGTTATAGATTTAACAGAAGATAATGATGGTTGACCAGCGTCTTTAGCTTCCAGTGTGATGTCATAGCGAGAAATTGTCTCTCTATCAAGAGATGAAGTTGTCACTAATGAGAATGTATTTTCTTGAGATGACGGCATTAGTTTGAAAGGCACATCCTCAGGTAAGGAACAGGTGACTCTTCCGTTTATGTCCGAATCTAAATCAGTGACACTTATTAAAGCCACAGTTGTACCAGGTTTAGAATCTTCAGGAATGGCACTCGAGAATGATGTCACTTCTATCTGAGGTGCATTGTCATTTACATCAGCAATTTTTATAGTTATAATTTTATCTGTTGTAAGAGGAACAATTCCTTTGTCTGATGCTTGAATGTCAATCTGATATTTATCTTTAATCTCATAATCCAAAAGACCTGTCACTACCATTTCACCTGTGATTGGATTCACGTCAAAAAGTTTACGCAACTTGTTATTAACATTATGCCCTAATGAATAAACGATTTCTCCGTTCTGACCTTCGTCTGGATCGGTTGCATTCACCCTTAAAATAGTTGTGCCTACAGGTGTGTTTTCATTTAGCGTTACAGTGTACTTATCTTTAGTGAAAACAGGTGCATTATCGTTTATATCTAACACATCTATCGTTATCTCCATAGTTCCAGACTTTGGTGGTCTGCCTCCATCTAAAGCGGTTAACTGCAGTTTCATGCTTTTTGTGACCTCTCTGTCCAGCGGTTTTTGTAAAATCAACGCAGGAACTTTGCCGTCTTCATCACGATCTATAATTTCAATACGGAAATATTCGGTGTGGCTCAATCTATAAGTCTGAACTGAATTAGTGCCACTGTCTGGATCGCGCGCTGCCTGGAGTTGGAATCGCGCGCCGGGAAGCACCGTTTCACTTATTTCCAAATGCTTTTCCTGATCTGGGAATCTCGGAGCGTGGTCATTCACGTCTATTACATCAACAGTCACGTAATGAATCTCGAGCGGATTTTCTAAAGCGATTTTCAGGTTGATTAAACACGGGGTGGTTCTTTCGCACACCTCCTCTCTATCTAATTTACCGTTCAGATACAAGACACCGTCATTCTGATTCACACTGAACATGGACTCGCCTGAGGTCGAGACGATGCGAAATCCTCGCTCTTTTAAGGTTCTGTGATCAATGCCCAAATCCTTCGCAACATTTCCCACTGCAGCTCCGTCCTTTTGCTCTTCAGAAATCGAGTAGCGTATTTGTGCCCAAACTGTTCTGCCAAAAACAAGCGATACAACAACGAAAAGGATTTTCATATGCCGCTCAAGCCACTGATCATGTCTCCTTTGTCCCATTTTTGCACTGTATTCGTTCCACAATAATTTCACTGCGGGTGTCCAAATATTAGTCCAGTAGCCACATGACCGAAATGCTCCAGACCTCGAAAGATATTATGAAGAAAAACGAAGGACAAAAGCACAGAGAAAGCCACACCGCTGGTGCAAAAGAGATCGTGAAAAAATGTGTGATGAGAAAAAAAAATCTGGGAGGTACTCTGACGTTTTGAGTCGTACTCTGGGTTTACACTGACATCTCGCGCCTTTTCATTGCATTGCTATTCATTAAACCCTGTTCATTCATGTTGAAGTTATTGATACTCTTCTAATATACCTAAAATATACATTGAAACAGAAAAGAGACAACGTGGTATTACAGGATAACAAGGATCCACACGAATTCAGTAACAAGGACAGCGACTCATTCGCTCTTGCTGGTTTCGTTTGCATAAATAATTTGTTGTCATTAGGACAAACCAAAAATTCCAGTTGCTATAAAATAATACACAGCTGGAATAGTTACATGTTACCATATCCACACATTGCAGTTCAGCAATAATTAGAAAATAAACATGAAAGCGGACCATACCGTACAGCATTACGCTAGTCCTTGTCTTACCTCTCCAGAGTCTCTCCTCCTGCGATCTGGGATCACTAGAGTATTCCTATTACTGCCTGGTGCAATTGTAGAGCCGATACTCATTCTGGGTCCAACTAACATGTACCGTTTGTCTCCAGATCTGTACTGGATGCTGTGACACAGAGTCCCGTCGTAATTTGCGTCCTGTAAATACTTGGACGAATAGTCTGTAGATTTGGAGCACTGCATTACAATCAACACGATGATGCTGATGACAAAAAGCACTGAAACCGAGCCCAAAGTGAGGATCAAATAAAACGTCACGTCGTTTTCCTCCTCGTCTTTTACTGCGTTTTTCACATCCGAAGCTGCAAAAGCCTCTTTGGGCTCCACAACTTTGACAATCACAGTCGCTGTTGCTGAGAGGGAAACGTTCCCATTGTCTTTGACCAGTATGAGCAGTTTATGCTGGGCCTCGTCTGTTTCTGTGAATGAGCGAAGGCTCCTTATCTGTCCTGTATAGCGGTCCAAACCAAAGAGACTGTGCTCACTAACTTCCTGCAGTGAAAACAATAACCAGCCGTTGTATCCTATATCTGCGTCATAGGCTCGGACTTTAGTCACCAAATGACCTGCGTTCACATTACGGGGAATCTCTTCCACACCCTCAGCAGAACCGTTAGCGCTGACTGGATACAAGATCACTGGAACGTTGTCGTTCTGATCCAGAATAAACACGTTCACCGTCACGTTACTGCTCAGAGACGGACTTCCAGAGTCTGAAGCAACAACTTGAAACTGGAACGTTTTGGTAGTTTCAAAATCAAAACTCTTTAGTGCGTAAATCTCCCCATTTTCAGAGTTAATGTTAATGAACGACGTGTATTTGTTTTCTTCGCTATTTTCTCTCCATATATGATAGCTGATTACAGCATTTTCATTTGAGTCTTTGTCAGAAGCAGACACAGAAAATAATAACTTGCCTGGAACATTATTCTCCATCACATAAAACGCATATGGAGAGAATGAGAATTCTGGACTATTGTCATTTACATCTGATATCAGAACAGTTATAGTTTTAACAGAGGACAATGATGGCTGTCCTGCATCTTTTGCCACTAGAGTGATGTCATACTGAAAATTTAGTTTCCCTGTCAAGTAAAGCAGACGTAACTAAAGAATAAATATTATCTTGTGGTAACGGCATTAGTTTAAAAGGTATATCATCGGACAGTGAGCAGGAGATTTTTCCATTGACCCCAGAGTCTAAATCAGTAACACTTATCAAAGCTACAGTAGTACCAGGTCTAGAATCCTCTGGAATGGCACTTGAAAAGGACGTTACCTCCATTTCCGGAGCATTATCATTGACGTCGACGATTTTTATGACTACACTTTTATCAGTCGCAAGAGGAACAGTTCCTTTGTCAGATGCTTGAATATCAATCTCATATTTATCCTTGACCTCAAAATCCAAACGATCGGTCAAAATAATTTCCCCAGTAATTGAATTAACTGTAAAAAGTCTGCGTAAATTATTGTTGACATTATTTCCCAATGCATAAATCAACTCTCCGTTTTTACCCTCGTCCGAATCAGTGGCATTGACCTGTAGAATTGTTGTGCCAACAGGTGCGTTTTCATTTAATGTAACTGTGTAAATGTCTTTTGTAAAAACAGGCACATTATCGTTGATATCCAGTACATCAATAAAGATTTCTATTGAGCCAGACTTAGGAGGTTTACCCCCATCTAAAGCAGTCAATATTAATTTCATGTTTTTCGTCACTTCCCTATCAAGCGATTTGTGCAATATCAGGATTGGAATTTTACCATCTTCTTCACGGTCTTTAATTTCAAGACGGAAATGGTCGTTGTGGCTGAGTTTGTATGTTTGAACCGAATTGATTCCACTATCAGGATCACGCGCAGCCTGTAGCGGATATCGCGCGCCTGGCATAGCAGATTCCCCAATTTCCAGCCGCTTTTCATTCTCAGGAAACCGCGGACTGTGATCATTTACATCCAATATCTCTACAGCCACGTAATGAATTTCTAGTGGGTTTTCTAATGCGATTTTCAGGTTGATTAAACACGGAGTGCTCCTCTCGCACACCTCCTCTCTGTCTATCTTACCGTTCACGTACAAGACACCGTCATTCTGATTCACACTGAACATGGACTCGCCTGAGGTCGAGACGATGCGAAATCCTCGCTCCTTCAGTGTTCTGTAATCAATACCTAAATCCTTCGCGATATTTCCCACTGCAGCTCCGTCCTTCTGCTCCTCTGGGATCGAGTAGCGTATTTGTGCCCAAACTGCTCTCCCGAACAACAGCGATACAGCAATGAAAACGAGTTTCACATTCAGCTCCAGCTGATGAAAGCGTTGCCTTTGTTCCATTTTTCTGAGATTACAAAACCCCTTCAAACGCAATTTCACGACCAGTCTAAGAATATGTGTCGTTTAGTTCCATCGTTGCTCAGGTTTAAACTGAAAACGAGTCAGTCAGTGGAAAATGCGATACCTAATAGCGACAAACCAAACGGCATCAGTGGTGGAAATGACAAAACACACGAATAAACTGAGAGGGTGGAACACACACACACACACAAAAACCCATAAGTTGACGTCATGAGCGTTCTCTAGGTTTACACTGACATCTCGCGATCTGAAGCGATAGTTGCATTGCAACGTCCAACACATTTAACTGTTGTCAAATGCATTTGTTTATTAACTGACTCCTAAATAATCGAACCTAAGATTTTAAACTATGCTTAAACATTCAATAATCTCTCATTAGAATGAGCATATTGTTTTAAGAAAACAAGTGAGTGAGTAAAAGAGAAAGAGAGACAGGGATATTCTGAGGAAGACAGTATAGTTGCCGGATGACAAGACCAATATCATAACCTTTAAAGGAAGCAACATGTCTTTAGAACACACTGAGAACTAGATCTTGGCATGAACTTCTGCAACACATGAAACTTCAACAAGGCTGTGAACAACCTGAGAGACAAGGCATGAAGACCTTTTATTGTTAAGAACAATATCAATTCACAATTCAATCAGAATCTGAATTTAAAAAAAATTAAATCAATTACAGAAAATCACCCTGGATGTGCGGTCTGGGATCTGTTCACAAACCAACAGTTCACTAAACAGGACAAACAGCCATTAGAGGCTCAGCAGGCAGAATTTACAATGTAATTCTCTAAATAATGCCTGCAGAGAATTAGAACAATAAATGAAAAATAAAAATAAAACAGCATTGACATTCCATGCCCACCTAAATAGTAAATAGATATATAGATCCTCCATCACAAAGTTAGCAATAGCTGAGCACAGAGAGAAGTCCTCTCAGCCAGAATGTTTTAATTGACTTTATATTTAAAAATATGTCCAGCTGAATCACAGAGCACAAAACAGGATAAATATCTAAAACTTTGGACAGCAACAGCTTAAAGTAAACTAAAATGTTATCAGAATAATAAATTGGCCGACCGACCCTAAACACCTTCATAAAGGTGTGCCGACACAGACAGACCTGGCAAACAAAAGACTGCACTCCAAACAAAACTAAGTGGAAAAGAATTGAATTTTTAACAACATGCCTTACACATATTTCATTTAAACGTTATTCATTTCTTCACAATCCACTAAAATCAGATACAGAAAGAAAGACAAATTTAATTTCTAATCAGAGAAGCTCAAACCAGGCTACAAGATATGAAGGTCTTGCAGAAAACAAAAACACAATGAGTGGAATAGGACCATGACTGGAGAAGAGCTAAGATATTGTACAACGTGCATAAAAAGAAAAACATAGCATAACAAGTTTCTGCTTATATTTTATAGTTTCTGCTTATATTTTCTGCTCTACTATTTCTGCTTATATTTTATTACTACAGTATATCTTTTGTATTATTATATCTTTCTTCAATGGTTATATGTTTGCATATTTAGTATTGCTATGCTTTGGCAATGTAAAACATTCTTTAAACCATAACATTAAAGTCTAAATGATGAATAAATCTGAATCTGAGAAAGAGGAAGAACAATCAGAATGTTCCATTTGAAACATCCTGAGCAGCTTCAGACCATGGACAGCAACCGACGTGTGTCTTAAAACGGTTTCCTACAACTAATACACAGATGTTGGAGTCATTCGCTTACCTCTCCAGAGTCTCTCCTCCTGCGATCTGGGATCACTAGAGTATTCCTATTACTGCCTGGTGCAATTGTAGAGCCGATACTCATTCTGGGTCCAACTAACATGTACCGTTTGTCTCCAGATCTGTACTGGATGCTGTGACACAGAGTCCCGTCGTAATTTGCGTCCTGTAAATACTTGGACGAATAGTCTGTAGATTTGGAGCACTGCATTACAATCAACACGATGATGCTGATGACAAAAAGCACTGAAACCGAGCCCAAAGTGAGGATCAAATAAAACGTCACGTCGTTTTCCTCCTCGTCTTTTACTGCGTTTTTCACATCCGAAGCTGCAAAAGCCTCTTTGGGCTCCACAACTTTGACAATCACAGTCGCTGTTGCTGAGAGGGAAACGTTCCCATTGTCTTTGACCAGTATGAGCAGTTTATGCTGGGCCTCGTCTGTTTCTGTGAATGAGCGAAGGCTCCTTATCTGTCCTGTATAGCGGTCCAAACCAAAGAGACTGTGCTCACTAACTTCCTGCAGTGAAAACAATAACCAGCCGTTGTATCCTATATCTGCGTCATAGGCTCGGACTTTAGTCACCAAATGACCTGCGTTCACATTACGGGGAATCTCTTCCACACCCTCAGCAGAACCGTTAGCGCTGACTGGATACAAGATCACTGGAACGTTGTCGTTCTGATCCAGAATAAACACGTTCACCGTCACGTTACTGCTCAGAGACGGACTTCCAGAGTCTGTAGCAACAACTTGAAACTGGAACGTTTTAAGTGTTTCAAAATCAAAACTCTTTAGTGCGTAAATCTCCCCATTTTCAGAGTTAATATTAATGAAAGATGCATATTTGTTTTCTTCTGTATTTTCTCTCAATATATGATAGCTGATTACAGCATTTTCATTTGAGTCTTTGTCAGAAGCAGACACAGAAAATAATAACTTGCCTGGAACATTATTTTCCATCACATAAAACGCATATGGAGAAAATGAGAATTCTGGACTATTGTCATTTACATCTGATATCAGAACAGTTATAGTTTTAACAGAGGACAATGATGGCTGTCCTGCATCTTTTGCCACTAGAGTGATGTCATACTGAAATTTAGTTTCCCTGTCTAAAGGTGATGTGGAAACTAATGAGTATGTACTGTGCTGTGAAGAAGGTGTTAGTTTGAAAGGAATATCATCTTCTAAAGAACAAGAGACTTTTCCATTGAGCCCAGAGTCTAAATCAGTAACACTAATCAAAGCTACAGTAGTACCAGGTCTAGAATCCTCTGGAATGGCACTTGAAAATGATGTCACCTCTATTTCAGGTTTATTGTCATTTATATCAATAATTTTTTATAATTATACTTTTATCTGTTGTATGGGGAACAGTTCCTTTGTCAGATGCTTGTATATCAATCTCATAGCTGTCTTTGTCCTCATAATCTAAGGGCCCTTCAACGGTTATTTCACCTGTGATGGTGTTAATATCAAAAAGCTTTCGTACTTTGTTATTAACGCTTTTACCAAATGAATAAACTATCTCACCATTCGGGCCCTCATCCAAATCTGTGGCGTTCACCTGTATCACGGTTGTACCTATAGGCACATTTTCACTCACCATGACTGAATAAACATCTTTGGTAAAAACGGGAACGTTGTCATTTATGTCTATCACGTTAATCATTATATCCATTGTCCCTGATTTCGCAGGCTTTCCTCCATCTACAGCTGTTAACTGCAAATTAATGCTTCGAGTAAGCTCTCGGTCTAAAGGCTTTTGTAAAATCAGGATAGGAATTTTACCGTCTTCTCCACGATCTTTTACTTCAAGCCGGAAATTATCATTGTGACTGAGTTTGTAATGATGCAGAGAATTGCTGCCACTATCAGAATCGCGCGCAGCCTCGAGCTGAAATCGCGCGCCGGGCAGGGCAGATTCCCCAATCTCTAAATGCATCTCGCTCTCCTGAAAACTCGGAGCGTGGTCGTTTATGTCCAAAATCTCAACAGTTACATAGTGGATTTCAAGTGGATTTTCTAATGCGATTTTCAGGTTGATTAAACACGGAGTGCTCCTCTCACACACTTCCTCTCTGTCTATCTTACCGTTCACGTACAAGACACCGTCATTCTGATTCACACTGAACATGGACTCGCCTGAGGTCGAGACGATGCGAAATCCTCGCTCTTTTAAGGTTCTGTGATCAATGCCCAAATCTTTCGCGATATTTCCCACAGCTGCTCCGTCCCTCTGTTCCTCTGAGATGGAGTACTGAATCTGCGCTCGTGCCACCGCACCAAACACGAGCAATGCAGCCATTAGAGTGAATTCTGCGCGCTCCTTCAGCCATTGCGCGTATCTTCTTTGTTCCATTCTGGAGATAATACAGTCAAGGTTCTACTACAATTCCTCTGCTACACTCGATCGACTATATTAAGCATTGCTTTTACCTCTAAAAGTTTACTCTCACTGCCGAGAAAAAAACTCGAATCGGTGAAAATAAAAAAGCAAGACTGCATGTAGCAACCACTGACGAGCAGGATACACGAGAAATAAATGAGAAGGGGAGGAATAACAGTATTTGACGTCATGAGCCGTACTCTAGGATTACACTGACACCTTGTGATCTCACTGCTGTAATGCATCGCAAAAATCCAATAAATATGGGAATATATATATATATATATATATATATAATATATATATATATATATATATATATATATATATATATATATATATATATACACAGCAGGAATACAGAAAACAATACAAACTAAATAATTAAAAGGAAAAACACAAAAGCCTACCATAGACCAATGTCTTTCCAAAGGTCACACATAAATAATAATAATATTTTCTTAAAATTCGCTTACCTCTACAGAATCTCTTCTCTTGTGATCAGGTATCATTAGAACATTTCCATAACGGCCCATTGTCTATTATCAACGGTTATATGTTTGCGTTTTTAATATTGCTATGCTTTGGCAATGTAAAACATTCTTTTCACCATAACAATGAAGTCTAATGGATAAATAAATTTGATTCTGAGAAAAAGAAAGACACTAAGGTATGTTCCATTTGAAACAACAGCCTGAGCAGCTTCAGGACCATGGACAGCAACCGACGTGTGTCTTAAAACTGTTTCCTACAACTAACACAGAGATGTTGGAGTCATTCGCTTACCTCTCCAGAATCTCTCCTCCTGCGATCTGGGATCACTAGAGTATTCCTATTACTGCCTGGTGCAATTGTAGAGCCGATACTCATTCTGGGTCCAACTAACATGTACCGTTTGTCTCCAGATCTGTACTGGATGCTGTGACACAGAGTCCCGTCGTAATTTGCGTCCTGTAAATACTTGGACGAATAGTCTGTAGATTTGGAGCACTGCATTACAATCAACACGATGATGCTGATGACAAAAAGCACTGAAACCGAGCCCAAAGTGAGGATCAAATAAAACGTCACGTCGTTTTCCTCCTCGTCTTTTACTGCGTTTTTCACATCCGAAGCTGCAAAAGCCTCTTTGGGCTCCACAACTTTCACAATCACAGTCGCTGTTGCTGAGAGGGAAACGTTCCCATTGTCTTTGACCAGTATGAGCAGTTTATGCTGGGCCTCGTCTGTTTCTGTGAATGAGCGAAGGCTCCTTATCTGTCCTGTATAGCGGTCCAAACCAAAGAGACTGTGCTCACTAACTTCCTGCAGTGAAAACAATAACCAGCCGTTGTATCCTATATCTGCGTCATAGGCTCGGACTTTAGTCACCAAATGACCTGCGTTCACATTACGGGGAATCTCTTCCACAGCCTCAGCAGAACCGTTAGCGCTGACTGGATACAAGATCACTGGAACGTTGTCGTTCTGATCCAGAATAAACACGTTCACCGTCACGTTACTGCTCAGAGACGGACTTCCAGAGTCTGAAGCAACAACTTGAAACTGGAACGTTTTAAGTGTTTCGAAATCAAAACTTTTAAGTGAGTAAATAACACCTGTTTCAGAATTTATATTCAAGAAAGATGTGATGTCGTTCTGTGTCCCTCCACCTCTCCTTATCTGATACGAAATCAAAGCATTTTCATTCACATCTTTATCAGATGCTCTCACTGAGAATATAGAGGCTCCAGGAGCATTATTTTCAAATATGTAAAGTTCAAGGAAATTACTAGAAAATTCAGGTTGGTTGTCGTTCACATCTGCTACTTGGATGCTTAATATTTTAATAGATGATAAAGGGGGTTCACCTAGATCTGTTGCTGTAATTGCGATGTCATAATGGGGTTCAAGTTCACGATCTAAACGCCCCTTTGTCACAAGCGAGTACATATTATCTTGGAAAGATGGTTTCAATTCAAAAGGAACATTCTCTGAGAGACTACACACAACTTTACCATTGATCCCAGAGTCTTTATCTGAGACACTTATCAAAGCAATTACTGTGCCAGGTTTAGAGTCCTCAGCAACAATATTAGATAATGATGTCAGCTCAATTTCAGGCTTATTATCGTTTATATCTTGTATCTTTATAATAACTTGCACTTGGGCAGACAAAGGAGGCTGACCTTTATCTGAGGCCTGAACATCCAGTTTGTAAACGTCTGTGTCTTCAAAGTCAACATTCCCTTTAACTTTTATTTCGCCTGTAACCCGATCCAGTTGAAATATGTCATAAACTTTACGCTTTAAAGTTTTTCCAAGTGAATATTCAATTTCACTGTTTGAGCCCTCATCGCTGTCAGTTGCCTTTATTTTAATTACAGTCGTTCCAATTGGGGAATTTTCCTGTAAACTGACAGAATATGGGTCTTGACTAAACACGGGGCGATTATCATTAATGTCTAATACAGTAACGGTGATGTTAAGGGTACCTGATTTCGGAGGGTTTCCACCATCGAGGGCTTTCAAAACCAGCACATGTTCTGCCTTACGTTCGCGATCGAGTGGTTTTCTCAACACTAAAAAAGGGATTTTTTCCTCATCGCTGTTTCTGATGTCAATCTCGAAATTTTCATCCTGACTTAATTTATACAAACGCACAGAATATGGTGCGGCATCCTGGTCTCGCGCTGAGTGCAGCTGGAAGCTCGTTCCTGTAGGGGTGTGTTCTGCGATCTCGAAATGTTGGTTCTGTTCAGAAAAACTAGGATGGTTGTCATTTATGTCTGTTATTTCCACTGCAACATAGTGAATTTCTAAAGGATTTTCGACGGCAGTTTTTAGATTTACTATGCATGCACTATTTCCGTCACAAAGCGCCTCCCTGTCTACGCTTTTATGAATGTACAATTCGCCATTGTTCTGATTTAACCGGAAAAAAACGCGTCTTTAGAGCCAGAAACTATACGGAACCGTCTGTCCACCAAAGTACTCACGTCAAGTCCCAGATCTTTAGCTATATTTCCCACAACAGAACCTTCTTTCATTTCCTCTGGAATAGTGTATCTTATCTGAGCTGAAACCTGCTGTCCAAAGCCGAGAAGAAAAGAGAAACACAGAGAGATCCACCAGTACTCCCGTCTGCGCCTTTGTTCATCCATCGTTAAGGATTCCTTCAAAACAGCTTAAAACAATTCACGGTTGTGTTCAGTAAAAACGACGTATTCCCAGATGCAACATTCTTGAAAAAAACATCGATACAATTTTAGAATATGTCCTTTATCTCCGCTTCGCGCGCTACACTCGTCAGCTGCTATCGCTGTATGACAGAACGGAACAGCCATGCGCAACACATAAAGGCAGGGTCAAATCTCTACTTCAAATCCTAATGTAACACTGACACCACATGGTACAAAAAGATAAGTAAATATAAACTTTATATAAATTTTTTTCAAAAAATGCAATTATGAAATGCTGATGACTCAAGACAATTCGTTTGCACAAAATGAACAAAAACGAATAAAACAAATGCAAGATGAAAACTGGCGATATTTACACGATCCAACGCCCACCAAAATACATTTCAATGAAAACAGAAAGCTAGATTTAAAATCTAATGGGTAAAATAACAATTACAAAAACACTTAGAGAGTCAGATATAAACATTAATCAGGCTAAGATATATTGTCCATTATTTCTTTAAATATCCTTACCTCTCCAGAATCTCTCCTCCTGCGATCTGGGATCACTAGAGTATTCCTATTACTGCCTGGTGCAATTGTAGAGCCGATACTCATTCTGGGTCCAACTAACATGTACCGTTTGTCTCCAGATCTGTACTGGATGCTGTGACACAGAGTCCCGTCGTAATTTGCGTCCTGTAAATACTTGGACGAATAGTCTGTAGATTTGGAGCACTGCATTACAATCAACACGATGATGCTGATGACAAAAAGCACTGAAACCGAGCCCAAAGTGAGGATCAAATAGAACGTCACGTCGTTTTCCTCCTCGTCTTTTACTGCGTTTTTCACATCCGAAGCTGCAAAAGCCTCTTTGGGCTCCACAACTTTGACAATCACAGTCGCTGTTGCTGAGAGTGAAACGTTCCCATTGTCTTTGACCAGTATGAGCAGTTTATGCTGGGCCTCGTCTGTTTCTGTGAATGAGCGAAGGCTCCTTATCTGTCCTGTATAGCGGTCCAAACCAAAGAGACTGTGCTCACTAACTTCCTGCAGTGAAAACAATAACCAGCCGTTGTATCCTATATCTGCGTCATAGGCTCGGACTTTAGTCACCAAATGACCTGCGTTCACATTACGGGGAATCTCTTCCACACCCTCAGCAGAACCGTTAGCGCTGACTGGATACAAGATCACTGGAACGTTGTCGTTCTGATCCAGAATAAACACGTTCACCGTCACGTTACTGCTCAGAGACGGACTTCCAGAGTCTGTAGCTGCAACGTTGAACTGGAACTTTTTTACAGTTTCAAAATCGAAACTTTTTAGTGCATGTATAACGCCAGTTTCATGGTTAATACTAAGGAACGAAGACATATCACTCTCTGACCCATTCCCTCTAACTATATGATATGAGATCGCAGCATTTTCATTTAGATCTTTGTCTGACGCGCTCACCGAGAACACTGACGCACCAGGCGTGTTATTTTCCACTAAATAAAGCTCGAGGGGATTTTTGGCAAACTCTGGTTTGTTATCATTAACATCAGCCACCTGTACAGTTACAGTTTTAAAAGAAGAAAGAGGTGGCTGGCCTAGATCGCTGGCTTTGATTGTGATTGTATAATCTGCGACAAGTTCCCTGTCCAAGTACTCTTTAGTAATTAACGAATACAAATTTTCCTGAACTGATGGTTTTAATTCGAACGGAACATTGTCTGAAAGACTACAAACAACCTTGCCATTAACACCAGAGTCTTTATCCGACACACTAATCAGAGAGATTACAGTTCCAGGTTTTGAATTCTCGGAAATTATGTTAGAAAGGGAGGTGACGTCTATCTCGGGATTATTATCATTCTCATCTGTGATCTTTATAATGACTCTGCAGTCTGTGGTCATCGGCGGATGTCCTTTATCCGTGACCTGGACGGTCAACCTATGAATATCATTCTCCTCAAAATCAATTGGCTCTTTAATTTGAATTTCGCCAGTTACACTATCAAGGCTAAATGTTTCATGCACTTTCCGTCTACTAGTTTTTCCCAGCGTGTAAATGACCTCCCCATTTAAACCCTCATCAGAATCAGTAGCGTTGACTCGAGCTATTACTGTCCCTATAGGTGTGTTTTCTGGAAGAGTCACTGAATATAGATCTTTACTACACACAGGGCGGTTGTCGTTTGAATCAAGAACAGTAATAGTAATATTTAAAGCACCTGACTTCGGGGGGATGCCTCCATCCACTGCAGTCAGCACAAGTCTATGCTCTGAATTTTTCTCTCTGTCTAAAGGTTTATGTAAGACTAAAATAGGATTCTTTTCTTCTTCCTCGCCGTCTCTCATTTCCAACTCAAAATAATTATTCTTTGCTAATTTATAAAGTCGAATGGAATTGCGCCCAATGTCAGGATCTCTTGCAGTTTGGAGCTCAAAACGTGCACCCTCAATAGTGTTTTCAGCCATTTCAAAATGCTGCTCTTTCTCAGGAAAACGAGGACTGTGATCATTCATGTCTGTAATCTCTACTCCAACATAATGTATTTCAAGTGGATTTTCAACGGCGATTTTCAGATTTATGACGCACAAGGTATTTCCGTCACACAACTCCTCTCTGTCTATTTTCTTAAGAACATATAATTCGCCATTGTTTTGATTTACCTCAAAAAGCGCATCTTTCGATCCAGAGACGATACGGAAACGTCTGTCCATCAAGGTATTCGCATCAAGACCCAAATCCTTTGCAATATTTCCCACAACAGATCCTTCAATTACCTCCTCTGGTATAGAATATCGTATTTGGGTTGAAACCTGCATCCCGAAGCTCAGCAGCAAAGAGAAACACAAAGCAATCCACCAGCGCTCCCATTCCCGTCTTTGTCCTGCGGATTGCATCGTTCAAAAAAGCCTTTGTAAGATAAATAAAATTTCAGATGTTTTGCAAGAGTGGGCTACGCATTCGTGACAGGGTGAAGCCTGTTATTTGTAATGTTGTCGCTTTTAAATGACAGAGTGAAATTCCTATCCAGCTTCTCGTGATTTAGACTAGCTCCCATCTCAGCGTAAATGAACAGAACAGCCATGCGCACCACATGTCAATGGGCAGGGCAAAATCTCTTCTGCATATCCTTATGTAACACTGACACCAAATGGTACAAACAAGTAAACATGAATTGTTATATGTGGAAACTTAAGGCGGACCACAAAATGACTGCAACACACATAACTTTGAAACTTACGACAGCAATAATAACGTAAATATTGTTATCACAACATCTATATTAAACAGAGATTTCAAAGAGTAAAAATAAAGAAGAGGGTAAGTAGTTTTCGACCAAACTATGACAAGAAAGAACTGTTGCGCTACAAAATTCAGCACCATGGACAATGAATATTCAAACTTTTAAATCTTAATAAATAAATTCCCAATAAATTCTGAATAAATTGATCTTATTGTAAATTTTAATTTATATTATGTTCTGACTAATATGTTAACAGTACCCTGGAGAAAGTTGTTTAATATAATTCGTAAAGCTCTTACCTCTCCAGAGTCTCTCCTCCTGCGATCTGGGATCACTAGAGTATTCCTATTACTGCCTGGTGCAATTGTAGAGCCGATACTCATCCAGAATGGATGATATGCATACTATTACTATCTGATGCTATTAACTATCTGATTATTTGTAAGTGTGAACTTATGAATTTCCTGACAAGTGATTTGTGATTAAAATGGTTAAGACCATTAAAAGACCATTACATATTTTTAACAGAAACTCATTTAAATCTCCAACATAACTGAACATTAAACAGTAGCAAGAATTGCTTCACTCAGTAACACTGATCCAGTCCCATGCAAATATGCAAAGTATGCCCAGAAATCCACTGTTCAGTTTTACTTAATGCCAACAAAAATGATTTGAGTAGTACGAACATGAAGGGATTTTATAACTATTTGTCTCAACATGTTGATCTCTATCATCCTCCCGAAGTTTAGATGTATTATTGTCCAACAGAAAAGAACTTGCATCCAAAAGATATATTCTTAACACAAACAACACTACAAGATAGACAGACACTGTAGATAAGGCCTGTGAAACCTTTCAGTTTCTTACCTCTCCAGAGTCTCTCCTCCTGCGATCTGGGATCACTAGAGTATTCCTATTACTGCCTGGTGCAATTGTAGAGCCGATACTCATTCTGGGTCCAACTAACATGTACCGTTTGTCTCCAGATCTGTACTGGATGCTGTGACACAGAGTCCCGTCGTAATTTGCGTCCTGTAAATACTTGGACGAATAGTCTGTAGATTTGGAGCACTGCATTACAATCAACACGATGATGCTGATGACAAAAAGCACTGAAACCGAGCCCAAAGTGAGGATCAAATAAAACGTCACGTCGTTTTCCTCCTCGTCTTTTACTGCGTTTTTCACATCCGAAGCGGCAAAAGCCTCTTTGGGCTCCACAACTTTGACAATCACAGTCGCTGTTGCTGAGAGGGAAACGTTCCCATTGTCTTTTACCAGTATGAGCAGTTTATGCTGGGCCTCGTCTGTTTCTGTGAATGAGCGAAGGCTCCTTATCTGTCCTGTATAGCGGTCCAAACCAAAGAGACTGTGCTCACTAACTTCCTGCAGTGAAAACAATAACCAGCCGTTGTATCCTATATCTGCGTCATAGGCTCGGACTTTAGTCACCAAATGACCTGCGTTCACATTACGGGGAATCTCTTCCACACCCTCAGCAGAACCGTTTGCGCTGACTGGATACAAGATCACTGGAACGTTGTCGTTCTGATCCAGAATAAACACGTTCACCGTCACGTTACTGCTCAGAGACGGACTTCCAGAGTCTCTAGCGAGCACATGGAACTGTCCAGTTTTCATTGTTTCAAAATCAAAACTTTTCAGCGCATAGATAGTTCCAGTTTCAGAATTGACATTCAGAAATGATGCCAAATCTCCTTTTGTTTTATCATCTCGAATTATATGGTATGAAATAACAGCATTGTCGTTTATGTCTTTGTCTAGTGCGCTAACGGAAAAAATTGACGCGCCGGGCGCATTGTTTTCGAATAAGAAAATCTCGAGAGGATTTTGAGGAAACTCTGGCTTATTATCATTCACATCTGAAACCTCAATGCTTAAAGTCTTCACTGAGGACAGAGGAGGCTGCCCTAAATCAGTAACCGTTAATAAAATGTCATAATGAGCAACCAGCTCGCGATCTAAAGCCCTTTGTGTCACCAGCGAATACATATTTTCTTGAAAAGAAGGTTTTAGCTCAAACGGAGCCCCATCTGGAAGACTGCAGACTATTTTTCCATTAGCACCAGAGTCTTTATCTGTTACACTAATCAGTGAAATAACAGTTCCAGGTTTAGAATCCTCAGGTATTAGATTAGAAAGCGAGGTGACCTCTATTTCTGGTTTATTGTCATTTAGATCTGTAACTTTTATAATAACTCTACAGTTTGTTGTCATGGGAGACTCTGCACTGTCTGAGGCTGTGACGTCAGCTCTGTATACTTCTGTGTCTTCATAATCAACATCACCAATAACACGAATTTCACCTGTATTCCTGTCTATTTCAAATGTGTCGTACACCTTTCTCTTTAAATTGCTTACAAAAGAATAGTGGACGTCACCGTTTAAGCCCAAATCTGCATCTGTGGCATTCACTTGTAATATCAGACTCCCTAAAGGAAGATTTTCAGTAATTGTCACAGAGTACACATCTTTACTGAACATCGGTCTGTTATCATTATTATCGAGCACTACTATAGTAATGTTCATGACGCCTGATCTCGCTGGATTTCCACCGTCTAGAGCGGTTAACACTAAATTGTGCTTACTATGTCGCTCCCTATCAAGGGGTCTCTGCAGCTTAAGAATGGGAATCTTGTTGTCCTCGCCGCCATCTCTAATCTCCAATTCGAAATGTTCGTTATGACTCAGTTTGTACGTGCGCAGAGAATTTCCTCCAGAATCTGGATCGCGAGCTGCAAGCAACTGAAAATCAGCACCAGTTAAAGTATTTTCTGCGATCTTCAAATTCTGTTCTTTCTCTGGGAAAACAGGTGCATGATCGTTGATGTCTGTAACCTCAACGCCTACATAATGAATTTCGAGAGGATTTTCAATGGCAATTTTGAGATTCACTTGGCAGACTTCATTGTCGACACAAAGCGCTTCCCTGTCGATTCTATTTTGAACATACAACATGCCATTGTTCAGATTTACCTGAAAAGGAGCATCCTTAGATCCAGAAACGATACGAAAGCGCCTGTCCACCAAAGTACTCACATCAATATTCAAATCCTTAGCAACATTTCCTACAACGAATCCCTCTTTGACCTCCTCTGGAACAGAGTATTTTATCTGAGCTGAAACCTGCTGTTCGCAGCAAAACAGAAAAAAGAAGCACAAAACAATCCACCAGCACTCCCATTTGCGCCGTTGTCTTCCGTCTCCCATCGCGAACATTTGAATGATTTGTCCAGCAGCTAAATAGCACATTTAACGTGTCATATAGAAATAGAAATCCAACCAAAAATGTGGTCGTGCACTTTAATGCCAGCGCAATTGTGTCCGTGCACCTTCCGTGTGAACCGCTCGCTCACACAAGCCTCTCCAAATGAGGAACAATGCCCTTCACGTCATCACAAGCAGACCGGTTTTATACGCAACATTAGTGCAGCACTGACACCGGGCGGAGTAAAGAGCATAGCACATTTTTAAAGACATGTTCAGAGCGCTATCAGAGTAAAAACATGTTCTCTAACTCTTTTAATTGCGCATTTTTTTTATTAAAAGACAATTGATCTCATTGCAAATATTTATCAAAGTACAATATTTTAAGTATGCATATTTAATGTGTAAACACAGTAACAAAACAGACTGACATTTTGGATATTCTTACCTCTCCAGAATCTCTCCTCCTGCGATCTGGGATCACTAGAGTATTCCTATTACTGCCTGGTGCAATTGTAGAGCCAATACTCATTCTGGGTCCAACTAACATGTACCGTTTGTCTCCAGATCTGTACTGGATGCTGTGACACAGAGTCCCGTCGTAATTTGCGTCCTGTAAATACTTGGACGAATAGTCTGTAGATTTGGAGCACTGCATTACAATCAACACGATGATGCTGATGACAAAAAGCACTGAAACCGAGCCCAAAGTGAGGATCAAATAAAACGTCACGTCGTTTTCCTCCTCCTCTTTTACTGCGTTTTTCACATCCGAAGCTGCAAAAGCCTCTTTGGGCTCCACAACTTTGACAATCACAGTCGCTGTTGCTGAGAGGGAAACGTTCCCATTGTCTTTGACCAGTATGAGCAGTTTATGCTGGGCCTCGTCTGTTTCTGTGAATGAGCGAAGGCTCCTTATCTGTCCTGTATAGCGGTCCAAACCAAAGAGACTGTGCTCACTAACTTCCTGCAGTGAAAACAATAACCAGCCGTTGTATCCTATATCTGCGTCATAGGCTCGGACTTTAGTCACCAAATGACCTGCGTTCACATTACGGGGAATCTCTTCCACACCCTCAGCAGAACCGTTAGCGCTGACTGGATACAAGATCACTGGAACGTTGTCGTTCTGATCCAGAATAAACACGTTCACCGTCACGTTACTGCTCAGAGACGGACTTCCAGAGTCTGAAGCGACAACTTGAAACTGGAACGTTTTAAGAGTTTCAAAATCAAAACTTTTTAACGCATGAATTACGCCTGTTTCTGAATTGATGTTGAGGAATGAAGCGATGTCATTCTGCGTTCCGTCACCTCTAATTAGATGATATGAAATTAAAGCATTATCATTCAAGTCTTTATCTAACGCAGTTACTGAGAAGACTGAGGCTCCTGGTACATTGTTTTCCATTAAATATAGTTCGAGGGGATTTTGAATAAATTCCGGACTGTTGTCGTTCACATCAGACACCTGTACGGTTAATGTTTTAAATGAGGTCAGAGGGGGTTGACCTAGGTCTGTCGCAATTATTGTGATCTCATAATGAGACATCGCTTCTCTGTCTAAAAACGTTTTGGATACTAAGGAATACATATTGTGCTGAACAGACGGTTTGAGTTCAAATGGCACGTTAGAGGACAAAGTGCATACAACTTTGCCGTTCGCACCAGAGTCTTTATCTGATACACTAATGAGCGAAATGACAGTTCCAGGTTTTGAATCTTCCGGAATAATATTAGAGAGGGACGTAATCTCTATTTCAGGGGTGTTATCGTTCACATCTAGGATTTTCACTATAACTCTACAGTCCACTGTCATTGGCGGGGTTCCCTTATCAGACGCAAAGACATCTAGTCTGTACACCTCAACGTTTTCAAAATCAATATTATCCTTAACTCGAATTTCCCCTGAAACACTGTCCAACACAAAATGTTATTAACTTTACTGTTTAGATTGTTACCAAGACTATATCGCACTTCTCCATTCAACCCCTCATCAATATCAGTAGCGTTAACTTTCATCACAACGGTGTCAGCTGGAACATTTTCTTGCAAGTTAACAGTGTAAACCTCTTGGCTAAATACAGGGCGATTGTCGTTGATATCTAGAACTGTGACAGTAATATTTAATACCCCTGATTTGGGTGGACTTCCACCGTCAATAGCTGTTAATATTAAACGATGTTCAGCCTGGTTTTCTCTATCCAGAGGTCTGCGTAAAAGCAGGAATGGATTTTTTTCATCGCCCCTGTCCCGTATCTCCAAGTCAAAATGTTCGTTTTGGCTCAGTTTGTATGATCGCACAGAATTTACACCAATATCTGGATCACGCGCAGCTTGTAACTGGAAGCGCGCTCCTGGCTGGGTGCTCTCTGCGATTTCGACTCTCTGCATTTTCTCTGGAAAACTAGGCGAATGATCATTCACATCCGTAATCTCGACTGCTACATAATGGACCTCTAAAGGATCTTCCACTACTGTCTTAATGTTCACAATGCAAGCAGTATTTCCGTCGCACAGCTCTTCTCTGTCGATCCGTTTATGCACAAACAAAATGCCATTGTTCTGATTTACCTGGAAAAGCGTTTCCTCAGACCCAGAAACAATACGAAACCGTCTGTCCTCTAAAGCGTTGATCTCAAGACCCAAATCCTTAGCGATATTTCCCACAAGAGATCCCACTTTTACCTCCTCTGAAACTGAATATCTTACTTGAGCTGAAATCTGCTGCTTGAAACACAGCAGTACAGAGAAATACAGAGCAGTCCACCAGTACTCCAATCTGCGCCTTTGTCCTCCGGATCCCATGCTAAACGATTTCACTAATCAGTCTTGCTTGCAGAATATGAAGTATCACTTCAGCTTATGAGCGTAAACGTCCATTTCTTGTAATATTTCTTATAAATGACACAAACACAACAATGCTATGGTTATTTTATGACGGAGGACCGTCGTGGTGGCTGTTTCGTGCTCGCCCTCTACCCAGAAAAAAAACAGACCTGCGCAAGGCGTGATGATGGGAAGGACGAAACCTCTCACCCTATATTACACTGACATCGTCTGGTGAAAACTGATATATTAGTTGTTAAATTTTTATATTCACTCACCAATGTCAAAAACAGCTTAAATGTCAAAATAGTTTAAAACCAAAACAAAAATGTCATATATCTACATAAAATAATGCAAAGTCTACGCAAGCAATGTCATAGTTGAGAAATAAATATTAAATATAACTTTTACTGATATATTTAAATACTAAATATTAAAAATGAGAAATGAATTGTCAATAACCGTGAAAGCAGGTGAGAGATCTCGGCACTACGGACAGCGCCATGCGCGCGCTTTATAGATTATTTGTTTGATTTTTTTTTTTTCAGTTAACAAAAATATATTACCATCTTATTTAATTCCACTGGAAACTGAATAATAACTGAAAACGGCAAAACACATTAACACTAGTTAAAGACATGCTGAAATTAAAATTTATTTATATAAATGACTGGCGGCTTACCTCTCCAGAGTCTCTCCTCCTGCGATCTGGGATCACTAAAGTATTCCTATTACTGCCTGGTGCAATTGTAGAGCCGATACTCATTCTGGGTCCAACTAACATGTACCGTTTGTCTCCAGATCTGTACTGGATGCTGTGACACAGAGTCCCGTCGTAATTTGCGTCCTGTAAATACTTGGACGAATAGTCTGTAGATTTGGAGCACTGCATTACAATCAACACGATGATGCTGATGACAAAAAGCACTGAAACCGAGCCCAAAGTGAGGATCAAATAAAAAGTCACGTCGTTTTCCTCCTCGTCTTTTACTGCGTTTTTCACATCCGAAGCTGCAAAAGCCTCTTTGGGCTCCACAACTTTGACAATCACAGTCGCTGTTGCTGAGAGGGAAACGTTCCCATTGTCTTTGACCAGTATGAGCAGTTTATGCTGGGCCTCGTCTGTTTCTGTGAATGAGCGAAGGCTCCTTATCTGTCCTGTATAGCGGTCCAAACCAAAGAGACTGTGCTCACTAACTTCCTGCAGTGAAAACAATAACCAGCCGTTGTATCCTATATCTGCGTCATAGGCTCGGACTTTAGTCACCAAATGACCTGCGTTCACATTACGGGGAATCTCTTCCACACCCTCAGCAGAACCGTTAGCGCTGACTGGATACAAGATCACTGGAACGTTGTCGTTCTGATCCAGAATAAACACGTTCACCGTCACGTTACTGCTCAGAGACGGACTTCCAGAGTCTTTAGCGAGCACATGAAACTGGAACGTTTTCAACGTTTCAAAATCAAAGCTCTTCAGTGAATAAACAACACCTGTCTCAGAATTTATATTTAAGAAAGATGACAAATCATTCTGTGTTCCTTCACCTCTAATTATGTGATAGGATATCACGGCATTTTCAGCAGTGTCTCTATCTGAGGCGCTTACTGAAATTATGGATGAACCGGCAGCATTATTTTCTACCAAGTAAAGATATAGAGGATTTATTAAAAATTCTGGAGCATTATCATTCACATCAGAAATCTGAACGTTTAGTGTGGTTGATGCAGTCAAAGACGGCTGTCCTAAATCTGAAGCTGTAATTATAATTTCATACTGTGAATCAGTTTCTCTATCTAATCGATCTTTTGTTACTAAAGAGTACATGTTGTCTTTGAAGGAAGGCTTTAGCTCAAAGGGAATATTTTTGTTTAACTGACAAACCACTTTACCGTTGATCCCGGCGTCTTTATCAGTCACACTGATGAGAGAAATGACCGTTCCAGGCTTGGAATCTTCAGGAATGTTCTTAGAAAGTGACGTGATCTCAATCTCTGGCTGGTTGTCATTCACATCAATAATTTTAATGACAATTCTAGACTTAGCAGACATTGGTGGATGCCCCTTATCTGATGCCTGAATATCGAGTTTATAAACTTCTGCATCTTCAAAATCAACCTTCCCCTTTACACGTATTTCGCCTGTGACCTGATCAAGCTCAAAAACCTCATGCACTTTATTGTTTAACGTTGCAAAACTGTATTCGATTTCACCATTCGTGCTCTCATCCATATCAGTTGCATTTACTCGCAGAACTACAGTGCCAGCAGCTGAGTTCTCTTCTAACGTCGCAGAATATGTCTCTCGACTAAATACAGGGCGATTATCATTTATGTCTAGAATGGTAATTGTAATATTAACAGTTCCAGATCTCGTCGGAGTCCCTCCATCTACTGCTGTTAACAGCAGCTTGTATGTCGTTGTAATCTCTCTATCAACAGCCTTCTTCAGCACTAAAAAAGGCATTTTATCTTCATCACTTTCTCTAACTCGAATTTCAAAATGATCATTAGGACTTAATTTATAGAACCGGATCGAATTAGTCCCAGAATCGGGATCTCTGGCAGCCTGTAACTGATAATCAGCACCGGGAAGAGTATTTTCATAAATTCTTAGACGCTGCTCTTTATCAGAAAATCTAGGAGAGTGATCGTTTATATCTAATATTTCTACTTCTACATAATGCATCTCCAAAGGATTTTCAATAACAGTTTTTAAATTTACCATGCAGACACCGCTGCCAGCACACAAAGACTCTCTGTCGATTTTCTTGTGAATGTACAAAACGCCATTTTGCTGATTTATCTGAAAAAGCTCCTCTTTAGATCCAGAAACGATTCGAAACTGCCTGTCCATCAAGCTACTTACTTCAAGACCCAAATCCTTAGCAATATTTCCGAGAGTGGTTCCTTCTTTCACTTCTTCTGGAATTGAATATCTTATCTGAGCTGAAACATGCTGTCCGGAGTCAAGAAGAAAAGAAATACACAGAGCGATCCAGCAGTACTCCCATCTGCGCCTTTGTCCTCCGGCTTCCATCACGAGCGACTAGCGAACGGTTTCTTTCAGAGCAAATGTTTATATCCTCGATTATTAGAGGTGATAGTAGAATGTTTAAGGCAAACACATCATGAGCAAATTACAAAACATGAAAGCAGTCTTTTTAAGAGCCGTCAGGAGCGTATTGTCCATGAGCCTTCTCAGTGTGTGTGTGAAAAAACAATACAGCCCTGTTCGCGTCATCAGGGGCAGGACTCAAGATCATGGATAAATTTTAGTGCAGCACCGACACCAAGTGGTTTAAAATACTTGAAATCATCACTATCAGTCAAATAATACTGAAACGATGTAAATATATAATATTTAAAACTTATATAAAATATATACAACTTATTATATTGCCTGGTGCAACATAAGTATAGCTTTAAACCAACAAGAAGCAGAATTAAGTTTACATTTTTCAGTCATTTTTGACGACTAACAGTGATGCTTTTAAAAAAATTCATGACATCCGACACAAGTAGTTTAAATATTTTTAAGTGTCACATAAATTATGTATTTGAAAAATCCTCAACGTGCAGCATCTCATTTCAGCACCAAAGCAGAAAACAGCTCCATGCGAGCTTTTCCTTACGATCAGGCAGAGATGTCAAACCAAACAAGCTTTTGCGCAATGAAATCACAAGTCTGTTAAAGCTTAACAGTTTGCAGCAATAACAATTATAACGAATACAAATTCAAAGCAATAAGGTGACTGTAATTATGATGAATCTGTTAGTCTTACCTCTCCAGAATCTCTCCTCCTGCGATCTGGGATCACTAGAGTATTCCTATTACTGCCTGGTGCAATTGTAGAGCCGATACTCATTCTGGGTCCAACTAACATGTACCGTTTGTCTCCAGATCTGTACTGGATGCTGTGACACAGAGTCCCGTCGTAATTTGCGTCCTGTAAATACTTGGACGAATAGTCTGTAGATTTGGAGCACTGCATTACAATCAACACGATGATGCTGATGACAAAAAGCACTGAAACCGAGCCCAAAGTGAGGATCAAATAAAACGTCACGTCGTTTTCCTCCTCGTCTTTTACTGCGTTTTTTCACATCCGAAGCTGCAAAAGCCTCTTTGGGCTCCACAACTTTGACAATCACAGTCGCTGTTGCTGAGAGGGAAACGTTCCCATTGTCTTTGACCAGTATGAGCAGTTTATGCTGGGCCTCGTCTGTTTCTGTGAATGAGCGAAGGCTCCTTATCTGTCCTGTATAGCGGTCCAAACCAAAGAGACTGTGCTCACTAACTTCCTGCAGTGAAAACAATAACCAGCCGTTGTATCCTATATCTGCGTCATAGGCTCGGACTTTAGTCACCAAATGACCTGCGTTCACATTACGGGGAATCTCTTCCACACCCTCAGCAGAACCGTTAGCGCTGACTGGATACAAGATCACTGGAACGTTGTCGTTCTGATCCAGAATAAACACGTTCACAGTCACGTTACTGCTCAGAGACGGACTTCCAGAGTCTGAAGCGACAACATGGAACTGGAACTTTTTTATAGTTTCAAAGTCAAAACTTTTGAGAGCGCTAATTACACCTGTTTCAGAATTAATATTGAGGAACGAAGTCATATCGCTTTGTGTTTGATCGCCTCTTATTATTTGATACGTAATATGGGCATTTTCATTTTTGTCTTTGTCAGTGGCGCTCACAGAGAATATTGAGTTTCCGGGTGGATTATTTTCAAACAGGTAAATCTCAAGAGGGCTGTGGGGAAATTGCGGTGTATTGTCGTTAACATCCGACACCTCTACGCTTAAAGATTTTGACGTTGAAAGAGCTGGGCTGCCTAAATCAGTAGCTGTTACTGTAATGTCATAATGGGAAGCAAACTCACGGTCCAAACTCTCTTTGGTTACTAGAGAATACATGTTCTGCTGAACATATGGTTTCAACTCAAACGGCACATTCTTGGACAAGCTACAAACGACTTTACCATTAATCCCCGAATCTTTGTCAGTAATGCTTATAAGTGAAATGACCGTCCCAGGTTTTGCATCTTCAGAAACAATATTAGAAAGTGAGGTGACTTCGATCTCAGGTTCATTATCATTGACATCTATAATCTTAATGATAACTCTGCAGTCAGTATCCATTGGAGGGCGTCCCTTATCAGAAGCCATGATGTTCAGACTATAAATTTCATTTTCTTCAAAATCTATTTTGCCTTTGACGCGTATTTCACCAGTCATTTTATCCAAATCAAAAACATCATGCACTTTTCGCTGCACATTCCTCCCATAAGTGTATTCAACTTCTCCATTGACGCCCTCATCTGGGTCAGTTGCATTAACAAATGTCACTGTGAAACCGGGAGAGGGGTTCTCATTTAACGCAATAGTGTACGTCTCTCGGTTGCAAATTGGTCGGTTGTCGTTAACATCGAGCACCGTGACAGTAATATTTAAAGTGCCTGATTTTGGTGGATTTCCACCATCAATAGCAGTCAAAGTTAAAACATGTTTCTCCTGATTCTCCCTATCTAATGGCTTCTGTAAAAGCAGAAAAGGGCTTTTATCCCCATATTCACTGTCTCTTACTTCTATGTCAAAATGATCATTTTGTCCGAGCCGATAGGAACGAATGGAATTAATGCCAACATCCAAATCTCTCGCGGTTGGAAGACCAAAGCGAGTTCCTTTTAAAGTGTTTTCCGCTATTTTAATCTGCAAGTCTTTTTCGTGGAAAGAAGGGAAGTGATCATTAACATCTGTTATTTCAACCTCAACATAGTGTACCTCGAGTGGATTTTCAACTGCAATCTTTAAGTTTAGCAAACACGCGCCATTTCCATCACAAATCTCCTCTCGGTCGATTTTCTTATGAACATACAAGATGCCATTGTTCTGATTTACCTGGAAAAAGCTGTCCTTAGATCCCGAAACAATACGGAATCGCCTGTGCTCTAACGAACTGACATCAAGACCGAGATCCTTAGCAATGTTTCCCACTTGTGATCCCTCTTTCACTTCCTCTGGGATAGAATATCTGATCTGGGCTGAAACAGGCTGCTTACAGTGCAGCATCAAACACAAAGCAATCCACCAGTACCCATTTCTGCGTCTTTGTCCATCCTTATCCATCGCGAGCGATTACAGAAAAAGTATTCCAAGATCAGACATGAATCGTCCGTGATTACTCAAAACAGGATAAACGGTGTCACAATTCAGGTAAAGGAAGTCTGCGTCGTCTTGTTAATCCACAGTACCCATTATAATTCTCTTCGCCTCACACAGACTGCTAAAATGTACAGAACAATACAGCACTGCGCACGCGCATCTAGGGCAGGGCAAAATCTACGCAGCATATCATAGAGTAATACTGACACCGAGCGGTCCACCGTTCATTTCATACACATCTTTTAAAATGTATCAATAATACTGAAAGTGTTATTCTCTGTCGAGCCCGTTACAAAAGTCAATTAATGTGAACATCCCATTATTAAACTGAATGTTACTACATGTGTAGGATTTAGTGTTTAATAAATTATGTAAAAAAAAAAAAATGAAGTAAACGTGAAAGTTTCAAGCAGAAAAACTGGAATAGTATTCGTTCTTGTAAAAGATACTCCTATAATCGTTGTTTTACTTACAACTTCGGTAAAAAAAAAATAAAAAAAATTATTAAGGTGGTTAACTTAAAATATTGGAGATTAAACGCATTATGGACACAAATACATTTATTATACTTTAAATGTTAATTAAACTTTAAATAGCGAAGACAGAAGTTAGCATTTATATTAAAAAATGCCAGTGCAATGCAAAGAAAATGATCTAAAATCAATAGTATGAAATACACATGTGAAAAAGGCAAACATGAGAAATTATTTTGTATTATTATTTTAAATTATTTCGTGACATTCAAAAAACAGATTTTTTTTTTTTTTTTTTTTTTTTTTACATGTTCTAGAGGAACTGCATCTAATTTCAGCACCACCGTCATGAACCCCTGCGAGCTGTGGTTACCCGCAACAATCCGAGAATCAAATCTGCAATCAAAGGAGGATAACCAACGAGATTTTGCTCATGTAAAAGCATACCATTTCACAAATATAACGTACAGAAATGTCAAACAAACAGGGCAACTGTTATTGCAATGAATCATTTGTTCTTACCTCTCCAGAATCTCTCCTCCTGCGATCTGGGATCACTAGAGTATTCCTATTACTGCCTGGTGCAATTGTGGAGCCGATACTCATTCTGGGTCCAACTAACATGTACCGTTTGTCTCCAGATCTGTACTGGATGCTGTGACACAGAGTCCCGTCGTAATTTGCGTCCTGTAAATACTTGGACGAATAGTCTGTAGATTTGGAGCACTGCATTACAATCAACACGATGATGCTGATGACAAAAAGCACTGAAACCGAGCCCAAAGTGAGGATCAAATAAAACGTCACGTCGTTTTCCTCCTCGTCTTTTACTGCGTTTTTCACATCCGAAGCTGCAAAAGCCTCTTTGGGCTCCACAACTTTGACAATCACAGTCGCTGTTGCTGAGAGGGAAACGTTCCCATTGTCTTTGACCAGTATGAGCAGTTTATGCTGGGCCTCGTCTGTTTCTGTGAATGAGCGAAGGCTCCTTATCTGTCCTGTATAGCGGTCCAAACCAAAGAGACTGTGCTCACTAACTTCCTGCAGTGAAAACAATAACCAGCCGTTGTATCCTATATCTGCGTCATAGGCTCGGACTTTAGTCACCAAATGACCTGCGTTCACATTACGGGGAATCTCTTCCACACCCTCAGCAGAACCGTTAGCGCTGACTGGATACAAGATCACTGGAACGTTGTCGTTCTGATCCAGAATAAACACGTTCACCGTCACGTTACTGCTCAGAGACGGACTTCCAGAGTCTGTAGCAACAACATGGAACTGGAACTTTTTTATAGTTTCAAAGTCAAAACTTTTCAGAGCGCTAATTACACCTGTCTCAGAATTAATATTGAGGAACGAAGTCATATCGCTTTGTGTTTGATCGCCTCTTATTATTTGATACGTAATATGGGCATTTTCATTTTTGTCTTTGTCAGTGGCGCTCACAGAGAATATTGAGTTTCCGGGTGGATTATTTTCAAACAGGTAAATCTCAAGAGGGCTGTGGGGAAATTGCGGTGTATTGTCGTTAACATCCGACACCTCTACGCTTAAAGATTTTGACGTTGAAAGAGCTGGGCTGCCTAAATCAGTAGCTGTTACTGTAATGTCATAATGGGAAGCAAACTCACGGTCCAAACTCTCTTTGGTTACTAGAGAATACATGTTCTGCTGAACATATGGTTTCAACTCAAACGGCACATTCTTTGACAAGCTACAAACTACTTTCCCATTAATCTCCGAATCTTTGTCAGTTATGCTTATAAGTGAAATGACCGTCCCAGGTTTTGCATCTTCAGAAACAATATTAGAAAGCGACGTGACGTCGATCTCAGGTTCATTATCATTGACATCTATAATCTTAATGATAACTCTGCAGTCAGTATGTAGTGGAGGACGTCCCTTATCCGATGCTTTTATATTTACGCTATAAATTTCGTTCTCTTCAAAATCTATTTTGCCTTTGACGCGTATTTCACCCGTCACCTTGTCCAAATCAAAAACATCATGTACTTTTCGCTGCACATTCCTCCCATAAGTGTATTCAACTTCTCCATTGACGCCCTCATCTGGGTCAGTTGCATTAACAAATGTCACTGTGAAACCGGGAGAGGCGTTCTCATTTAACGCAATAGTGTACGTCTCTCGGTTGCAAATTGGTCGATTGTCGTTAACATCGAGCACCGTGACAGTAATATTTAAAGTGCCTGATTTTGGTGGATTTCCACCATCAATAGCAGTCAAAGTTAAAACATGTTTCTCCTGATTCTCCCTATCTAATGGCTTCTGTAAAAGCAGAAAGGGATTTTTATCCCCATATTCACTGTCTCTTACCTCTATGTCAAAATGATCATTTTGTCCGAGCCGATAGGAACGAATGGAATTAACGCCAACATCCAGATCTCTCGCGGTTGGAAGATCGAAACGGGTGCCTTTTACTGTGTTTTCTGCAATTTCTACGTGTACGTCTTTTTCGTGGAAAGAAGGGAAGTGATCATTAACATCTGTTATTTCAACCTCAACATAGTGTACCTCGAGTGGATTTTCAACTGCAATCTTTAAGTTTAGCAAACACGCGCCATTTCCATCACAAATCTCCTCTCGGTCGATTTTCTTATGAACATACAAGATGCCATTGTTCTGATTTACCTGGAAAAAGCTGTCCTTAGATCCCGAAACAATACGGAATCGCCTGTGCTCTAACGAACTGACATCAAGACCGAGATCCTTAGCAATGTTTCCCACTTGTGATCCCTCTTTCACCTCCTCTGGGATAGAATATCTGATCTGGGCTGAAACAGGCTGCTTACAGTGCAGCATCAAACACAAAGCAATCCACCAGTACCCATTTCTGCGTCTTTGTCCATCCTTATCCATCGCGAGCAATTACAGAAAAAGTATTCCAAGATCAGACATGAATCGTCCGTGATTACTCAAAACAGGATAAACGGTGTGTCACAATTCAGGTAAAGGAAGTCTGCGTCGTCTTGTTAATCCACAGTAACCATTATAATTCTCTTCGCCTCACACAGACTGCTAAAATGTACAGAACAATACAGCACTGCGCACGCGCATCAAGGGCAGGGCAAAATCTACGCAGCATATCATAGAGTAATACTGACACCGAGCGGTCCACCGTTCATTTCATACACATCTTTTAAAATGTATCAATAATACTGAAAGTGTTATTCTCTGTCGAGCCCGTTACAAAAGTCAATTAATGTGAACATCCCATTATTAAACTGAATGTTACTACATGTGTAGGATTTAGTGTTTAATAAATTATGTAAAAAAAAAAAATGAAGTAAACGTGAAAGTTTCAAGCAGAAAAACTGGAATAGTATTCGTTCTTGTAAAAGATACTGCTATAATCGTTGTTTTACTTACAACTTCGGTAAAAACAAAATATTATGGTGTATAACTTAAAATATTGGAGATTAAACGCATTATGGACACATACACATTTATTATACTTTAAATAGCAAAGACAGAAGTTAGCATTTATATCTAAAAATGCCAGTGCAATGCAACGAAAATGATCTAAAATCAATAGTATGAAATACACATGTGAAAAAGGCTAACATGAGAAATAATTTATTATTATTATTTTAAATTATTTTGTGACATTCAAAAAACATTTTTTTTTTTTTTCTAGAGGAATTGCATCTAATTTCAGCACCACCGTCATTAACCCCTGCGAGCTGTGGTTACCCGCAACAATCCGAGAATCAAAGGAGGATACCAAAGAGATTTTGCTCATGTAAAAGCATACCATTTCACAAATATAACGTACAGAAATGTCAAACAAACAGGGCAACTGTTATTGCAATGAATCGTTTGTTCTTACCTCTCCAGAATCTCTCCTCCTGCGATCTGGGATCACTAGAGTATTCCTATTACTGCCTGGTGCAATTGTAGAGCCGATACTCATTCTGGGTCCAACTAACATGTACCGTTTGTCTCCAGATCTGTACTGGATGCTGTGACACAGAGTCCCGTCGTAATTTGCGTCCTGTAAATACTTGGACGAATAGTCTGTAGATTTGGAGCACTGCATTACAATCAACACGATGATGCTGATGACAAAAAGCACTGAAACCGAGCCCAAAGTGAGGATCAAATAGAACGTCACGTCGTTTTCCTCCTCGTCTTTTACTGCGTTTTTCACATCCGAAGCTGCAAAAGCCTCTTTGGGCTCCACAACTTTGACAATCACAGTCGCTGTTGCTGAGAGGGAAACGTTCCCATTGTCTTTGACCAGTATGAGCAGTTTATGCTGGGCCTCGTCTGTTTCTGTGAATGAGCGAAGGCTCCTTATCTGTCCTGTATAGCGGTCCAAACCAAAGAGACTGTGCTCACTAACTTCCTGCAGTGAAAACAATAACCAGCCGTTGTATCCTATATCTGCGTCGTAGGCTCGGACTTTAGTCACCAAATGACCTGCGTTCACATTACGGGGAATCTCTTCCACACCCTCAGCAGAACCGTTAGCGCTGACTGGATACAAGATCACTGGAACGTTGTCGTTCTGATCCAGAATAAACACGTTCACCGTCACGTTACTGCTCAGAGACGGACTTCCAGAGTCTTTAGCGAGCACATGGAACTGGAACGTTTTCAACGTTTCAAAATCAAAGCTCTTCAGTGAATAAACAACACCTGTCTCCGAATTTATATTTAAGAAAGATGACAAATCATTCTGTGTTCCTTCACCTCTAATTATGTGATAGGATATCACGGCATTTTCAGCAGTGTCTCTATCTGAGGCGCTTACTGAAATTATGGATGAACCGGCAGCATTATTTTCTACCAGGTAAAGATATAGAGGATTTATTAAAAATTCTGGAGCATTATCATTCACATCAGAAATCTGAACGTTTAGTGTGGTTGATGCAGTCAAAGACGGCTGTCCTAAATCTGAAGCTGTAATTATAATTTCATACTGTGAATCAGTTTCTCTATCTAATCGATCTTTTGTTACTAAAGAGTACATGTTGTCTTTGAAGGAAGGCTTTAGCTCAAAGGGAATATTTTTGTTTAACTGACAAACCACTTTACCGTTGATCCCGGCGTCTTTATCAGTCACACTGATGAGAGAAATGACCGTTCCAGGCTTGGAATCTTCAGGAATGTTCTTAGAAAGTGATGTGATCTCAATCTCTGGCTGGTTGTCATTCACATCAATAATTTTAATGACAACTCTACAGTTTGCAGACATTGGTAGATGCCCCTTATCTAATGCCTGAATATCGAGTTTGTAAACTTCTGTATCTTCAAAATCAACCTTCCCCTTTACACGTATTTCACCTGTGACCTGATCAAGCTCAAAAACCTCATGCACTTTATTGTTTGACGTTGCAAAACTGTATTCGATTTCACTGTTCGGACCTTCATCCATATCAGTTGCATTTACTCGCAGAACTACAGTGCCAACAGCTGAGTTCTCTTCTAATGTCGCAGAATATGTCTCTCGACTAAATACAGGACGATTATCATTTATGTCTAGAACAGTAATATTAATATTAACAGTTCCAGATCTCGGAGGAGTCCCTCCATCTACTGCTGTTAACAGCAGCTTGTATGTCGTTGTAATCTCTCTATCAACAGCCTTCTTCAGCACTAAAAAAGGCATTTTATCTTCATCACTTTCTTTAACTCGAATTTCAAAATGATCATTAGGACTTAATTTATAGAACCGGATCGAATTAGTCCCAGAATCGGGATCTCTGGCAGCTTGTAACTTATAATCAGCACCAGGAAGCGTATTTTCAGATATTCGGAGGCGTTGCTCATTTTCAGGAAATCTAGGAGAGTGATCGTTTATATCAGTTATTTCTACCTCCACATAATGAATCTCGAGAGGATTTTCAATAACAGTTTTTAAATTTACCATGCAGACACCGCTGCCAGCACACAAAGACTCTCTGTCGATTTTCTTGTGAATGTACAAAACGCCATTTTGCTGATTTATCTGAAAAAGCTCCTCTTTAGATCCAGAAACGATTCGAAACTGCCTGTCCATCAAGCTATTTACTTCAAGACCCAAATCCTTAGCAATATTCCCGACAGTGGTTCCTTCTTTCACTTCTTCTGGAATTGAATATCTTATCTGAGCTGAAACCTGCAGTCCGGAATCAAGAAGAAAAGAAATACACAGAGCGATCCAGCAGTACTCCCATCTGCGCCTTTGTCCTCCGGCTTCCATCACGAGCGACTAGCGAACGGTTTCTTTCAGAGCAAATGTTTATATCCTCGATTATTAGAGGTGATAGTAGAATGTTTAAGGCAAACACATCATGAGCAAATTACAAAACATGAAAGCAGTCTTTGTAAGTGCCGTCAGGAGCGTATTGTCCATGAGCCTTCTCAGTGTGTGTGTGAAAAAACAATACAGCCCTGTTCGCGTCATCAGGGGCAGGACTCAAAATCATGGATAAATTTTAGTGCAGCACCGACACCAAGTGGTTTAAAATACTTGAAATCATCACTGTCAGTCAATAACACTGAAACGATATAAATATATAATATTTAAAACTTATATAAAATATATACAACTTATTATATTGCCTGGTGCAACATAATAAGCATAGTTTTAAACCAACACGAAGCAGATTTAAGTTGACATTTTTCAGTCATTTTTGACGACTAACAATGATGCTTTTTTAAAAAAAAAATTCCAAGACATCCAACACAAGTAGTTTAAATATTTTTAAGTGTCACATAAATTACGTATTGAAAAATCCTCAACGCGCAGCATCTCATTTCAGCACCAAAGCAGGAAACAGCTCCATGCGAGCTTTTCCTTACGATCAGACAGAGATGTCAAACCAAACAAGCTTTTGCGCAATGAAATCACAAGTCTGTTAAAGCGTAACAGTTTGCAGCAATAACAATTATAACGAATAAAAATTCAAAGCAATAAGGTGACTGTAATTATGATGAATCTGTTAGTCTTACCTCTCCAGAATCTCTCCTCCTGCGATCTGGGATCACTAGAGTATTCCTATTACTGCCTGGTGCAATTGTAGAGCCGATACTCATTCTGGGTCCAACTAACATGTACCGTTTGTCTCCAGATCTGTACTGGATGCTGTGACACAGAGTTCCGTCGTAATTTGCGTCCTGTAAATACTTGGACGAATAGTCTGTAGATTTGGAGCACTGCATTACAATCAACACGATGATGCTGATTACAAAAAGCACTGAAACCGAGCCCAAAGTGAGGATCAAATAAAACGTCACGTCGTTTTCCTCCTCGTCTTTTACTGCGTTTTTCACATCCGAAGCTGAAAAAGCCTCTTTGGGCTCCACAACTTTGACAATCACAGTCGCTGTTGCTGAGAGGGAAACGTTCCCATTGTCTTTGACCAGTATGAGCAGTTTATGCTGGGCCTCGTCTGTTTCTGTGAATGAGCGAAGGCTCCTTATCTGTCCTGTATAGCGGTCCAAACCAAAGAGACTGTGCTCACTAACTTCCTGCAGTGAAAACAATAACCAGCCGTTGTATCCTATATCTGCGTCATAGGCTCGGACTTTAGTCACCAAATGACCTGCGTTCACATTACGGGGAATCTCTTCCACACCCTCAGCAGAACCGTTAGCGCTGACTGGATACAAGATCACTGGAACGTTGTCGTTCTGATCCAGAATAAACACGTTCACAGTCACGTTACTGCTCAGAGACGGACTTCCAGAGTCTTTAGCGAGCACATGAAACTGGAACGTTTTAAGAGTTTCAAAATCAAAACTTTTTAGAGCATAAATTACACCTGTCTCAGAATTAATATTCAGGACAGATGTCATGACGTTCTGTGTCCCTCCACCTCTAATTATATGATAAGTTATGGCGGCATTTTCGTTAATATCTTTATCTGAGGCACTGACAGAATATATAGAAGCGCCTGGAGAATTGTTTTCAGTTAAATAAAGCTCAAGAGGATTTGAAGAAAATTCTGGAATGTTATCATTTACATCTGACACCTGTACAAACATATTTTTGTAAGCTGACAGAGAAGGGTTTCCTAGATCTGTTGCTGTTATTTTGATATCATATTCTGACACCAGCTCTCGATCTAAGCGTTCTTTCGTTACAAGTGAATACATGTTATCCTGAACAGACGGTTTTAACTCAAAAGGCACACTGGCAGAAAGGCTACACACAACTTTTCCATTAATGCCAGAATCTTTATCACTTACACTTATGAGAGAAATAACTGTTCCGATTTTTGCGTCCTCCGAAATTACATTTGAAAGAGATGTTACTTGTATTTCTGGTTTATTGTCGTTTACATCTTCAACTTTAATGATAATCTGACACTCAGTGTTCAAAGGAGGAAGACCCTTGTCTGATGCCCTTATTATCAAACTGTAGATTTCATTTTCCTCGAAGTCAATCAAACCTTTGACTCGTATTTCACCAGTCGCCTGGTCTAACTGAAATATCTCACGTATTTTTGGCTTCATATTTCTACCGTATGTATATTCCACTTCGCCATTCTGACCACTATCTGCATCACTTGCATTTACAATTGTGACAACCGTGTCAATAATTGCATTTTCCCTTAATGTTATTGTTAATGTATCACTACTGCATACGGGGCGGTTATCGTTCACATCCAAAACAAAGACAGTGATATTAAGAGTGCCAGATTTGGGTGGACTTCCGCCATCTACTGCAGTTAGCAGTAACCTGTGTGTTTGGGTGGTTTCTCTGTCTAATGCTTTCTGTAATACTAAAAAGGGGGGTTTTATCTCCGTATACACTATCTTTGATTTCCAAATCGAAATGCGCATTTTTACTCAGCTGGTAAAATCGAACTGAATTAACTCCCACATCCAGATCTCGAGCAGTTTGAAGCTCAAATCGTGTTCCAGTTACAGTGTTTTCCGCAACCTCAAGATAGAAGTCTTTATCGTGGAAAGATGGAGAGTGGTCATTCACATCTGTTATTTCAACTTCCACATAATGGACCTCGAGAGGCTTTTCGACAACTATTTTCAGATTAATCAAGCAGGCGCTATTTCCATCACACACCTCCTCTCTGTCAATGTGCTTTTCCACATTCAAGATGCCATTGTTCTGATTTACCTGGAAAAGACCGTCATTTGATCCAGACACAATACGGAACCGTCTGTCCTCCAACGTACTGATATCAAGACCCAAATCCTTAGCACAATTTCCGACGACAGAACCTTCTTTCACCTCTTCTGGAACAGAATATCTTATCTGCGCTGAAACCGGCTGTCCGAAGCACAATAGCAAACAGAAACACAGAAAAATCCACCAGTTCTCCCATCCGCGCCTTTGTCCTCCGGCTTCCATGTTTACAGCACCGTTATTCCAATTATCAATATATTCTGGGTGATTAGACGCCACAATATAATGTTAGATAGATCGCGCAAAACAAAATAGATCCATTGTGAATACAGTTAGCGCAGCCTATTAGCGTTATACTCTTCATCAGCTCGCGAATGTCTCCTCACGAGTGTGAGGAACAATACAGTCCGTTTCACGTCATCATGAAGGGCTGGTCTCAATCTGCTCCACAAATACTAGAACAACAGTGACATCGAGTGGTCTACAGGAAGACAAGTCCCTTAAAACATTTTAGCACATCAGTTATGAAAACAACTTCAAAGAATTACATTCGGTGGGACACTAAAACCTACATTCTGTGTCCTTTCATACATTGAAAAAATAACACACAAAATAACTTGTGGAGTCGTGTGTGTGAACACAATAAAGCTATCTTTTTTAATGTATTACAAACCCAGGCCATTCTGAACGAAATTCAACTAATTTCAGCACCAGGGCAGCGGACAGCTGCCTTTACGTTGTCACTGTTAACCAACACGCGTTTAGACATTTGGATAAGTACACGTAGTTTTTTTGCAAAGCAAAACCATCAAAAGACGATATTAACTTGCAATTTGCTCATCAGTTATATGTTAACATATTTTGTAGCCTGTATGTGAAAATGTACGACTTAAACAATTACAAAAAAGAACAAAAATAAATATTTTCACTCAGAAATTGATTTTAGAAATCCCGTTCAACTCAACGTTGTTTGCCGTTGCTCTGTTTTCCTGTAAATAATTGTGAAATTTCCTATAAGTAGAAAGACTGAAATAGTATTTTTTTATGAAGCATAATCCAATAATATGTTATTTACTGTACTTCGAAAAGTCTTTGTACTTAAACTTTTTTATATTCTTTCAAAGACTACATGTGACACCATGACTAAAACGTATTTTAACATTTGATATTTTATTAGAAGAAAAAATAGTTCTGTGGTCAATATTTGACTCAAATTCACCTTGACGTGAATAAAACAGCGCAATATTTTACGTTTTATTATGAACAGCCATTTTAAAACAAAACATAAAAGGATAAAAGTTTCTGGCTCAAATGATAAATTTAAATCAAACGCTGCAAAAAGAATGAATCCATCAGTCTTACCTCTCCAGAATCTCTCCTCCTGCGATCTGGGATCACTAGAGTATTCCTATTACTGCCTGGTGCAATTGTAGAGCCGATACTCATTCTGGGTCCAACTAACATGTACCGTTTGTCTCCAGATCTGTACTGGATGCTGTGACACAGAGTTCCGTCGTAATTTGCGTCCTGTAAATACTTGGACGAATAGTCTGTAGATTTGGAGCACTGCATTACAATCAACACGATGATGCTGATGACAAAAAGCACTGAAACCGAGCCCAAAGTGAGGATCAAATAAAACGTCACGTCGTTTTCCTCCTCGTCTTTTACTGCGTTTTTCACATCCGAAGCAGCAAAAGCCTCTTTGGGCTCCACAACTTTGACAATCACAGTCGCTGTTGCTGAGAGGGAAACGTTCCCATTGTCTTTGACCAGTATGAGCAGTTTATGCTGGGCCTCGTCTGTTTCTGTGAATGAGCGAAGGCTCCTTATCTGTCCTGTATAGCGGTCCAAACCAAAGAGACTGTGCTCACTAACTTCCTGCAGTGAAAACAATAACCAGCCGTTGTATCCTATATCTGCGTCATAGGCTCGGACTTTAGTCACCAAATGACCTGCGTTCACATTACGGGGAATCTCTTCCACACCCTCAGCAGAACCGTTAGCACTGACTGGATACAAGATCACTGGAACGTTGTCGTTCTGATCCAGAATAAACACGTTCACCGTCACGTTACTGCTCAGAGACGGACTTCCAGAGTCTTTAGCGAGCACATGAAACTGGAACGTTTTCAACGTTTCAAAATCAAAGCTCTTCAGTGAATAAACAACACCTGTCTCAGAATTTATATTTAAGAAAGATGACAAATCATTCTGTGTTCCTTCACCTCTAATTATGTGATAGGATATCACGGCATTTTCAGCAGTGTCTCTATCTGAGGCGCTTACTGAAATTATGGATGAACCGGCAGCATTATTTTCTACCAAGTAAAGATATAGAGGATTTATTAAAAATTCTGGAGCATTATCATTCACATCAGAAATCTGAACGTTTAGTGTGGTTGATGCAGTCAAAGACGGCTGTCCTAAATCTGAAGCTGTAATTATAATTTCATACTGTGAATCAGTTTCTCTATCTAATCGATCTTTTGTTACTAAAGAGTACATGTTGTCTTTGAAGGAAGGCTTTAGCTCAAAGGGAATATTTTTGTTTAACTGACAAACCACTTTACCGTTGATCCCGGCGTCTTTATCAGTCACACTGATGAGAGAAATTACCGTTCCAGGCTTGGAATCTTCAGGAATGTTCTTAGAAAGTGACGTGATCTCAATCTCTGGCTGGTTGTCATTCACATCAATAATTTTAATGACAGCTCTACAGTTTGCAGACATTGGTGGATGCCCCTTATCTAATGCCTGAATATCGAGTTTGTAAACTTCTGTATCTTCAAAATCAACCTTCCCCTTTACACGAATGTCGCCTGCGACCTGATCAAGCTCAAAAACCTCATGCACTTTATTGTTTGACGTTGCAAAACTGTATTCGATTTCACTGTTCGGACCTTCATCCATATCAGTTGCATTTACTCGCAGAACTACAGTGCCAACATCTGAGTTCTCTTCTAATGTCGCAGAATATGTCTCTCGACCAAATACAGGACGATTATCATTTATGTCTAGAACAGTAATATTAATATTAACAGTTCCAGATCTCGGAGGAGTCCCTCCATCTACTGCTGTTAACAGCAGCTTGTATGTCGTTGTAATCTCTCTATCAACAGCCTTCTTCAGCACTAAAAAAGGCATTTTATCTTCATCACTTTCTCTAACTCGAATTTCAAAATGATCATTAGGACTTAATTTATAGAACCGGATCGAATTAGTCCCAGAATCGGGATCTCTGGCAGCTTGTAACTTATAATCAGCACCAGGAAGCGTATTTTCATAAATTCTTAGACGCTGCTCTTTATCAGGAAATCTAGGAGAGTGATCGTTTATATCTGTTATTTCTACCTCCACATAATGAATCTCGAGAGGATTTTCAATAACAGTTTTTAAATTTACCATGCAGACACCGCTGCCAGCACACAAAGACTCTCTGTCGATTTTCTTATTAATGTACAAAACGCCATTTTCCTGATTTATCTGAAACAGCTCCTCTTTAGATCCAGAAACGATTCGAAACTGCCTGTCCATCAAGCTATTTACTTCAAGACCCAAATCCTTAGCAATATTCCCGACAGTGGTTCCTTCTTTCACTTCTTCTGGAATTGAATATCTTATCTGAGCTGAAACCTGCTGTCCGGAGTCAAGAAGAAAAGAAATACACAGAGCGATCCAGCAGTACTCCCATCTGCGCCTTTGTCCTCCGGCTTCCATCACGAGCGACTAGCGAACGGTTTCTTTCAGAGCAAATGCATATATCCTCGATTATTAGAGGTGATAGTAGAATGTTTAAGGCAAACACATCATGAGCAAATTACAAAACATGAAAGCAGTCTTTTTAAGAGCCGTCAGGAGCGTATTGTCCATGAGCCTTCTCAGTGTGTGTGTGAAAAAACAATACAGCCCTGTTCGCGTCATCAGGGGCAGGACTCAAAATCATGGATAAATTTTAGTGCAGCACCGACACCAAGTGGTTTAAAATACTTGAAATCATCACTGTCAGTCAAATAATACTGAAACGATATAAATATATAATATTTAAAACTTATATAAAATAAAAAAAATATATAAAACTTATTATATTGCCTGGTGCAATATAAGTATAGCTTTAAACCAACACGAAGCAGATTTAAGTTTACATCTTTCAGCCATTTTTGACGACTAACAGTGATGCTTTAAAAAAAAAAATCCATGACATCCGACACAAGTAGTTTAAATATTTTAAGTGTCACATAAATTACTTATTTGAAAAATCCTCAACGCGCAGCATCTCATTTCAGCACCAAAGCAGGAAACAGCTCCATGCGAGCTTTTCCTTACGATCAGACAGAGATGTCAAACCAAACAAGCTTTTGCGCAATGAAATCACAAGTCTGTTAAAGCGTAACAGTTTGCAGCAATAACAATTATAACGAATACAAATTCAAAGCAATAAGGTGACTGTAATTATAATGAATCCATCAGTCTTACCTCTCCAGAATCTCTCCTCCTGCGATCTGGGATCACTAGAGTATTCCTATTACTGCCTGGTGCAATTGTAGAACCGATACTCATTCTGGGTCCAACTAACATGTACCGTTTGTCTCCAGATCTGTACTGGATGCTGTGACACAGAGTCCCGTCGTAATTTGCGTCCTGTAAATACTTGGACGAATAGTCTGTAGATTTGGAGCACTGCATTACAATCAACACGATGATGCTGATGACAAAAAGCACTGAAACCGAGCCCAAAGTGAGGATCAGATAAAACGTCACGTCGTTTTCCTCCTCGTCTTTTACTGCGTTTTTCACATCCGAAGCTGCAAAAGCCTCTTTGGGCTCCACAACTTTGACAATCACAGTCGCTGTTGCTGAGAGGGAAACGTTCCCATTGTCTTTGACCAGTATGAGCAGTTTATGCTGGGCCTCGTCTGTTTCTGTGAATGAGCGAAGGCTCCTTATCTGTCCTGTATAGCGGTCCAAACCAAAGAGACTGTGCTCACTAACTTCCTGCAGTGAAAACAATAACCAGCCGTTGTATCCTATATCTGCGTCATAGGCTCGGACTTTAGTCACCAAATGACCTGCGTTCACATTACGGGGAATCTCTTCCACACCCTCAGCAGAACCGTTAGCGCTGACTGGATACAAGATCACTGGAACGTTGTCGTTCTGATCCAGAATAAACACGTTCACCGTCACGTTACTGCTAAGTGGAGGAGTTCCTGAATCCTTTGCAAGAACTTGGAACTGAAATTTTCTAATTACTTCAAAGTCAAAACGGTTTAAACGCGTAAATAACCCCCGTTTCAGAGTTAATGTTCAAGAATGAGGCCATATCATTTTGTGCAGCGTCTCCTTTAATAATATAGTAAGTAATCATTGCGTTTTCATTTAAATCTTTATCCGATGCGCTCACAGAAAATATGGAGGCACCAGCTGCGTTATTTTCTACTAAATATAATTCAAGCGGATTTTGAGAAAATTCAGGACTGTTATCATTAACATCTGATACCTGCACGCTCAGAGATTTAAAGGAGGATAAAGGCGGCTGTCCTAAATCAGTGACTGTTATTGTTATGTCATAATGGGACACCAGTTCTCGATCTAGTTTCCCCTTCGTCACAAGGGAATAAATATTGTCTTGAAATGATGGTTTCAGCTCAAAAGGAACACTATCAGAAATACTTGGTACAATCTTCCCATTTATACCAGAGTCTTTATCACTGATGCTAACCAGTGAAATTACCGTTCCAGGTTTAGAATCCTCAGAAACAACACTGGAAAGCGAGGTTACATCTATTTCAGGAGCGTTATCATTTATGTCTATTATCTTAATAGTAACGACAGATTCAACGATCAATGGAGGCTGGCCTTTATCTGATGCCTGTACATCTAATTTGTACACCTCTGTTTCTTCAAAGTCCAGTTCACCTTTTATCTGGATTTCTCCTGTTGCACTATCCAGTTTAAACAGATCGTACACTTTGCGCTTCAAGTTCCTTCCAAACGCGTATTCTACGACACCATTTGAACCCTCATCTGAGTCAGTTGCGTTAAGTTTGATCAATACTGTTCCGATTGCAGCATTTTCTTTTACTGTTACAGAATACGAGTCTTGACTGAACACGGGACGGTTATCATTAACATCAAGAACAGTAACAATTATGTTAAGATTTCCTGACCGTGGTGGAGTTCCTCCATCGATTGCAGTTAGAATTAATCTATGCTCTGCTGCGTTTTCCCGGTCAAGCGCTTTCTTTAAAACTAAAAGTGGTATTTTTTCCTCATCTCTATCCTTTGTCTCAACTTCGAAATGGTCATTCTGACTCAGTTTATACGATCGGACGTTATTTACTGTCGTGTCAGCATCTCGTGCTGCCTGTATTTGGAAACGTGTCCCTGTGGGTGTGTGTTCCGCAATCTCAAAATGCTGCTCCTCTTCTGTAAATGTGGGTGAATTGTCATTAACATCGGTTATATGTACACCAACGTAATGTATTTCCAAGGGATCTTCGACTACCGTTTTTAGATTAATCAAACATGCGCCGTTTCCATCACACAGCTCCTCTCTGTCAATCTTCTTATGGACATATAAGACGCCATTGTTTTGATTTACCTGAAAAAGAGCATCCTTTGATCCAGACACGATACGAAATCTCCTGTTAACTAAAGTGTTGATGTCGAGGCCAAGATCCTTTGCAATATGTCCTACAACCGATCCTTCTTTCAATTCCTCTGGAATAGAGTATCTTATCTGCGCTGAAACCTGCTGTCCAAAACACACAAGCAAGGAGAAGCACAAAGCAATCCACCAATACTCCCATTTGCGCCTTTGTTCTCTGGCTTCCATGGCGAACGATTACCGAGATGCTGCGAGAAATATATCCTCGGCGATTACAAACAAAGCTATGGTATAATTGATCTACGTAATGCAAAACATTTAAACGGAAACCTTAATAAACACGGAGGACAGACCGCATTCTCGAACGCCTTTTCAGATCTTATCCCATGGATAAGGACAATACAAGACTGTGCGTGACATCATTATGGGCCGTACTTAAAACTGGAAAACAAAAATTAAAGCAACACTGACACCGAGTGGAGCATTAGTGCTTTAAGTTTTCAATATACAGAAGCATTAACACATATATACATATATATATGTGTGTGTGTGTGTGTGTGTGTGTGTGTGTGTGTGTGTGTGTGTGTGTGTAGGCGCGCGTTTATGTGAGTTATGAGGACACAAATTTGTGTAATGTGTCTGACATGGATATTATACTGATATTACAACTTAAACGTGAAATATGAGAACATTTAATGAGTCCTCATACTTCAAATCGCTTTAAAAACATACTAAAGAATGTTTTATTAAAAATGTAACCTGCAGAATGTTTTCTGTGATGGGTAGGTTTAGGAGTAGAGTTAGTGTAGGGAGAAAATGTACAGTTTGTACAGTATAAAAACCATTACGCCTATGGAATCTCCTCACTAAGATGGAGCTCCTCTCCAAAATAAAATAATACTCAACACCCTGAGTTGGATAGTGTGACAAAATACATTAATACCTCATTTTTGTGAAGACGTCTGCAAACCACAATAAACTATTCACATTTATATGAATCCCAATTAAAATCTTCAAAACCACTTTAAAAAAATCCTTACCTCTCCAGAGTCTCTCTTCCTGTGATCTGGTATCAGAGTATTTCCATAACTCTCCGTGTCTATTATCAACGGTTATTTGTTTGCATATTTAGTATTGCTATACTTTGGCAATGTAAAACATTCTTTAAACCATAACATTAAAGCATAAATGATAAATAAATATGAATCTAGAAAGACGAAGAACAGTCAGAGTGTTCCATTTGAAACAACAGCCTGAGCAGCTTCAGGACCATGGACAGCAACCAACGTGTGTGTTAAAACTGTTTACTACAACTAACACAGAGATGTTGGAGTCATTCGCTTACCTCTCCAGAATCTCTCCTCCTGCGATCTGGGATCACTAGAGTATTCCTATTACTGCCTGGTGCAATTGTGGAGCCGATACTCATTCTGGGTCCAACTAACATGTACCGTTTGTCTCCAGATCTGTACTGGATGCTGTGACACAGAGTCCCGTCGTAATTTGCGTCCTGTAAATACTTGGACGAATAGTCTGTAGATTTGGAGCACTGCATTACAATCAACACGATGATGCTGATGACAAAAAGCACTGAAACCGAGCCCAAAGTGAGGATCAAATAAAACGTCACGTCGTTTTCCTCCTCGTCTTTTACTGCGTTTTTCACATCCGAAGCTGCAAAAGCCTCTTTGGGCTCCACAACTTTGACAATCACAGTCGCTGTTGCTGAGAGGGAAACGTTCCCATTGTCTTTGACCAGTATGAGCAGTTTATGCTGGGCCTCGTCTGTTTCTGTGAATGAGCGAAGGCTCCTTATCTGTCCTGTATAGCGGTCCAAACCAAAGAGACTGTGCTCACTAACTTCCTGCAGTGAAAACAATAACCAGCCGTTGTATCCTATATCTGCGTCATAGGCTCGGACTTTAGTCACCAAATGACCTGCGTTCACATTACGGGGAATCTCTTCCACACCCTCAGCAGAACCGTTAGCGCTGACTGGATGCAAGATCACTGGAACGTTGTCGTTCTGATCCAGAATAAACACGTTTACTGTCACGTTACTGCTCAGAGACGGACTTCCAGAGTCTGTAGCAACAACTTGAAAGCGAAAGGTTTTGGTCGTTTCAAAATCAAAACTTTTTAGTGCGTAAATAATTCCCGTTTCTGAATTAATGTTTAGAAAAGATGTCAAATCACCTTGATTTAGGTTATATGCTATTGCAGCATTTTCATTTAAGTCTTTATCAAAAGCAGTAACAGAGAATATAGAAGCACCAGGGACATTGTTTTCATATAAATAAAGCTCAAATGTGTTCTGTGCAAACTGTGGGGAGTTATCATTTACATCAGAGACCTGTATATTTAATATTTTAAAAGAAGACAAAGGTGGCTGTCCTAAGTCAGTGGCTGTTACAGTGATTTCATAGCTTGAAGTAACTTCTCTATCTAAACGCCCCTTTGTCACTAATGAATAAATATTCTCTTTAAATGATGATTTCAGCTCAAATGGCATATTTTCGGGTAATGTACAAATGACTCTGCCATTGACACCGGAGTCTTTATCTGAAACGCTGATTAAGGCTATGGCTGTTCCAGGATTCGCATTTTCAGATATAACACTAGAAAGTGATGTTATCTCAATTTCAGGAGAGTTATCATTAACATCTGTGACTCTAATGCTGAGTTCTGCTTCAGCTATCAGGGGGGGCTGGCCTTTATCTGATGCCTGCACATCTAATTTAAACACATCAGTTTCTTCAAAGTCTATGTTCCCCTTAACTTGTAATTCGCCTGTGTTCTTGTCAAGCGTAAACAGGTCGTGGATTTTTCCATCCAAATTTTTGCCTAACGAGTACTCAATTTCGCCGTTCATTCCTTCATCCAGATCAGTTGCGTTTATTTTAATCACGACAGTGCCCAGAGGTGCGTTTTCCAGGATTGTTGCAGAGTATGAGTCACGACTGAAGACTGGTCGATTGTCATTTATATCTAAGACAATAACGGTGATGTTAAGAGTGCCTGATTTCGGTGGATGTCCACCATCTGTGGCTGTCAGCGTGAGTCTATGCTTGACTTGCCTTTCTCTGTCCAGCGCTTTCTTTAAAACTAAAAATGGTATTTTTGTTTCATGCCTTTCCCGAACGTCGACATCAAACAGCTCATTCTGACTCAATTTATAATATCGAACCGTATTAATTCCCAGATCAGGGTCTTTGGCAGTTTGAACTTGAAAGCGCGTTCCCAAAAGCGTGTGCTCCGCTATTTCAAATTGCTCCTCAGATCTCGGAAAAATGGGTGGATTATCGTTTACATCGGCTATTTCAACTTCTATGTAATGCACTTCTAAGGGGTCTTCAACAACGCATTTCAAACTTATCGAGCAAACAGCGTTTCCATCGCACAGCTTCTCTCTGTCGATTCTCTTATTGACAAACAGTTCCCCATTGTTCTGATTTACCTGGAAAAGCGCATCTTCAGGTCCAGAAACAATACGAAACCGTCGGTGCGCCAAATGACTGACATCCAGGTTTAAATCCTTGGCAATATTTCCCACAACAGATCCTTCTTTCACTTCCTCCGGGACATTGTATTTTATCTGTGCAGTAACCAGATTCTCGAAGCACAACAGCAAAGAAAGAGTAATCCACCAGCTCGGCCGTCTGCTCCATTGTCCTTCGACATCCATCGCAAAATAATTTCGAATTACAAATGCTCTGCCCATGAAACACTATCTTTTCCTATTCCAATCTCTAATATTATGTGCATTATCGAAAAAATGACATATGTGGTAATTACTAGTAACCACAGCTTTAACGCACAGTTATACTGCCCGTCTCTCTGCACAAAACACTCTTCTGTTTCTCATTAGCTGACGCCTGACGGGGTTGGGCTTGGTACAAGACAGGAACCTAGAGTAACACTGACACCATGTGGAGTGGATTTGGTTCATTGGGGGGAAAAATCAAGAAATTCAAAGAAAATAAATCTTTAAAGAACCTATTTTCTTGTTTCAGTGGTCTCTGCAAGACCGTCAAAGCAGAAATGATTTTACATACGAAACAATTGCTCCTCAAAATATACAAATACGTAAGCTGAAACATCAAAATGTTGTAGAAAGAATCTTCACTCAGAAATTGATTTTTAAAAATCCCGTTTAATTAATTCAACGTTATTTGCCGTTTCTCTGTATTCCTGTAATTAATTGTGAAAATTCCTATAAGTAAATAGCAATTTCTTATAAAGCGGATTCCAATAATCTGTTTTATTTACTACTTCGAAAAAATCTTTATTTACAGTGTACTTAAACTTTTTTGTATTATTTCAAAGATTTAATGTGACACCCTGATTAAAACGTATTTTAACATTTGACACTTTATTAGAGGAGAAAACAGCTCTGTGGTCATTTTTTGACTCTCAAATCCACCCTGACGTGAATAATAATAATAATAATAATAATAATAATAATAATAATTATTATTATTATTATCATTATTATTATTATAAACAGTCCAAAATGTTACGTTTTCTAATGAACAGCCCTTTCAAAACAAAACATAAAAAGATAAAAGTTAAATTTAAATCAAACGCTGCGAAAAGAATAAATCCATCAGTCTTACCTCTCCAGAGTCTCTCCTCCTGCGATCTGGGATCACTAGAGTATTCCTATTACTGCCTGGTGCAATTGTAGAGCCGATACTCATTCTGGGTCCAACTAACATGTACCGTTTGTCTCCAGATCTGTACTGGATGCTGTGACACAGAGTCCCGTCGTAATTTGCGTCCTGTAAATACTTGGACGAATAGTCTGTAGATTTGGAGCACTGCATTACAATCAACACGATGATGCTGATGACAAAAAGCACTGAAACCGAGCCCAAAGTGAGGATCAGATAAAACGTCACGTCGTTTTCCTCCTCGTCTTTTACTGCGTTTTTCACATCCGAAGCTGCAAAAGCCTCTTTGGGCTCCACAACTTTGACAATCACAGTCGCTGTTGCTGAGAGGGAAACGTTCCCATTGTCTTTGACCAGTATGAGCAGTTTATGCTGGGCCTCGTCTGTTTCTGTGAATGAGCGAAGGATCCTTATCTGTCCTGTATAGCGGTCCAAACCAAAGAGACTGTGCTCACTAACTTCCTGCAGTGAAAACAATAACCAGCCGTTGTATCCTATATCTGCGTCATAGGCTCGGACTTTAGTCACCAAATGACCTGCGTTCACATTACGGGGAATCTCTTCCACACCCTCAGCAGAACCGTTAGCGCTGACTGGATACAAGATCACTGGAACGTTGTCGTTCTGATCCAGAATAAACACGTTCACCGTCACGTTACTGCTCAGAGACGGACTCCCAGAGTCTAAAGCAACAACTTGGAACTGGAACGTTTTGGTAGTTTCAAAATCAAAACTTTTAAGAGCATAAATTACACCTGTCTCGGAATTAATATTCAGAAACGATGTCATGTCACGTTGTGTCCCGTTCCCTTTCATAATCTGATATGAAATCACAGAGTTTTCATTTAGGTCTTTGTCAAAAGCACTCAGGGTGAGGATGGGTGCGCCTGCAGCATTGTTTTCAATCAGATATAATTCGATGGGGTTCAGGCTAAATTCAGGTGGGTTATCATTAACATCTGACACCTGCACGCTCAGAGATTTATAATAGGATAGTGGAGGCTGACCCAAGTCTGTCGCTGTTATTGTAATTTCATAATTTGATATGGTTTCTCGGTCCAGGTTCCTTTTAGTGACTAACGAAAACATGTTGTCCTGAACTGATGGTTTTAATTCAAAAGGAACATTTTCAGAGAGAGAGCACACAACTTTTCCGTTAACACCAGTGTCTCTGTCAGTGACACTAATGAGTGAGATCACAGTACCAGGCTTGGAATCTTCAGGTACAACGTTCGACAGTGACGTCACATCAATGGTCGGCTTATTATCATTTATGTCCAGTATTTTTATAATTACTCTGCAATCAGTAGTTAAAGGCGGTTGCCCATTGTCAGATGCCTGTATATCCAACTTATAAACATTGTTCTTTTCAAAGTCTACCTCTCCTATAACACGAATTTCACCTGTTAATCTATCCAAGCTAAAAATATGAAAAATGTTCTGTTTGTTAGCCCCTCCAAAGGAGTAAGACACTTCACCATTTGGACCGTAATCAGAATCACTTGCAAGAATTTTCATTACTAAAGTTCCATTTTGCACGTTTTCATGCAGAGTTGAAGAATAAACATCTTGACTAAATACAGGACGGTTGTCATTGACGTCAAGAACAAGCACTGTTATGTTTAATGTACCTGATCTTTGCGGATTGCCTCCGTCTATTGCTGTTAATATTAAATTGTGTTCAGCTTTGTGCTCACGGTCAAGATGCTTTTGTAAAACCAGAAAAGGCAGTTTATCTTCTCCCCTGTCTCTTATTTCTAAATCAAAATGCTCGTTCTGACTTAATTTATACAAGCGCACAGAGTTCACTCCACTATCAGGGTCATTCGCTGCTTGCAGCTGAAAACGCGTTCCTTGAAAGGTGTTTTCTGAAATTTCTAATCGCTTTTCTTTTTCTGTGAATGTAGGGGCGTGATCATTTACATCAGTTATCTCAACGACAATATAATGGATCTCGAGTGGATTTTCCACTACTATTTTTAGGTTAATCAGGCACGCTCCGATACTATCGCACAGCTCCTCTCTGTCAATTTTTCTTTGAACATATAAGACACCATTGTTCTGATTTACCACGAAAAGCGCTTCATCTGATCCAGACACGATACGAAACCGTCTGTCCATCAAAGTACTGGTATCAAGTCCCAAATCCTTGGCGATATTTCCTACAATAGATCCCTCTTTTACCTCCTCTGGAATAGAGTATCTTATTTGAGCTGAAAGCTGCTGCCCAAAGCACAGAAGAAAACAGATAATCATCCACCAGTTCTCCCGTTTGCGCTTTTGTCTTCCAGCTTCCATTGCGAACGATGGCGAAATCCAGAAGTAAATGCCACTACCTGCTTAGATTATACATATATAATCATCTTAACCGAACAAACAAAAGCGAAGCACGAAAAGGCGTTACGCAGTTCTGTATTTGGCTGTCTTCAAACAAAAGCCATCCTCCCTTTGCGTTAAACAACCTGCATAATATAAACTAGAATATGGGGGCAGGGCGAATAAATCCTTTCCCTGTACAACAATGACACCATGAGGTTTGTGAAGAATGTCACATATAAACAAAACCGCTCTAAAATAACAAATAAAGACGCATGACCCTCTTTTATCAAGACAGAATTTCATCGATCTTGAGCATGATTATATTTGTGTATTTTGTCTGTAGAGTTGTTGTATTTTATAAACAAACTACAGCAACAACAATCATCATAACTAATCATTCATTTAATCACAACAACTGGTGCAAGTGCAATAACCAAAGATCGCAGAACTGATAAATTTTTAAGCATCAGTCTTTACTAAAATGACATCCGAAAAGACTGTAACATAGTGCGTTTGGATGCTCTGCACAAAAAAAGCTTAAGGTAAATTGATTTATTCTGCTGATTTCATTCCAAAATAAGACATCAGTCAACAGTTGTGACCTGCAGATGGAATTCTCATGTGATTTTTTAACAAACACACACACACAGGTTTGTTTTGTTATCTTAGTGAGGACATTCCATAGGCGTAATGGTTTTTATACTGTACAAACTGTACATTCTCTCCCTACACTAACTCTACTCCTAAACCTACCCATCACAGAAAACATTATACACTTTACATTTTTAATAAAACATTACTTAGTATGTTTTAAAGCTATTTGAAATATGAGGACGCATGAAATGTTCTCATATGTTTCATGTTTCATTTTTAAGTTGTAATACCAGTATAATACCCATATCATTATACAAATTTGTGTCCTCTTAAATCACAAAAACGCGCGCGCACACAAAAATGAATAAAAAATAAATAACGTCTTCTGTTGGTGATCTGACGCTCCCTGTCAAATAATTTACGTAATTCCATGATTGCGATTTTTGTCTCTTCCTCATTTCAAAGTAAACAGTTTGGCTCCATTTAAACAAACAGAATTCATGCCACCATCCTCTCCTTCTTACAACTTAATGTCTTAACCTGGAAAAGCTGATTCTGCGGTTTATAATAATGGCACATATGTCTTTTATCAGACAAAAATCTACTTTATTTAGAGAATTTTTGACAAACGTTTTAGGTGTTTCAAACAAGCAACAATTCCATCACCCAACGCATCAATCTGATTCGTGGAAAATTGAGAACATCTTTTGCCCGAATAATTGAAAGAGCAATACGTGCTTTGCTGTGTTTTTATTTAATTTTTTTAAATTACATTTATTTTTATTAGACCAATATTTTATAAACAAATAAAACAATCATGCAAAAGTGGAGGTGAACCATGAAATGATAATGAGCAAGGGAGATGGCGCACGCCAGAAAATCATCATGCAAATGAAAAATATTTTTCAAAGATTGCAAAATGAAATAATTCCATCAGTCTTACCTCTCCAGAATCTCTCCTCCTGCGATCTGGGATCACTAGAGTATTCCTATTACTGCCTGGTGCAATTGTAGAGCCGATACTCATTCTGGGTCCAACTAACATGTACCGTTTGTCTCCAGATCTGTACTGGATGCTGTGACACAGAGTCCCGTCGTAATTTGCGTCCTGTAAATACTTGGACGAATAGTCTGTAGATTTGGAGCACTGCATTACAATCAACACGATGATGCTGATGACAAAAAGCACTGAAACCGAGCCCAAAGTGAGGATCAAATAAAACGTCACGTCGTTTTCCTCCTCGTCTTTTACTGCGTTTTTCACATCCGAAGCTGCAAAAGCCTCTTTGGGCTCCACAACTTTGACAATCACAGTCGCTGTTGCTGAGAGGGAAACGTTCCCATTGTCTTTGACCAGTATGAGCAGTTTATGCTGGGCCTCGTCTGTTTCTGTGAATGAGCGAAGGCTCCTTATCTGTCCTGTATAGCGGTCCAAACCAAAGAGACTGTGCTCACTAACTTCCTGCAGTGAAAACAATAACCAGCCGTTGTATCCTATATCTGCGTCATAGGCTCGGACTTTAGTCACCAAATGACCTGCGTTCACATTACGGGGAATCTCTTCCACACCCTCAGCAGAACCGTTAGCGCTGACTGGATACAAGATCACTGGAACGTTGTCGTTTTGATCCAGAATAAACACGTTCACCGTCACGTTACTGCTCAGAGACGGACTTCCAGAGTCTGTAGCAACAACTTGAAACTGGAACGTTTTGGTAGTTTCAAAATCAAAACTTTTAAGCGCATGTATATGTCCATTATCTGAATTTACATTAAGGAAGGACGACATATGACTTTTTGCTCCATCTTCTCTAACTATTTGATAGGTTATCGCAGCATTTTCATTGATATCTCTATCAAATGCGCTAACAGAGTATATGGATGCTCCTGGTGGGTTATTTTCCATTAAATACAGTTCTAACGGATTATGGGGAAATTCTGGAGCATTATCGTTCACATCTGATATCTGTACTTTTAGTGTTTTGATTGAGGACAGAGGGGGCTGACCAAGATCCGTGGCTGTTATTGTGACATCATAGCGAGACACGAGCTCTCTATCTAACTTCGCATTCGTCACGAGAGAGTACATGTTTTCTTTGAATGACGGCTTCAGTTCAAAAGGAACATTGTCAGATATTCTACAAACTACTTTGCCATTGGCGCTAGAATCTTTATCTGTAATGCTAACAATTGAAATGACCGTTCCTGGTTTGGAATCTTCGGGAACTACATCAGACAGTGAGGTAACATCTATCTCTGGTACATTATCATTTTCGTCAATCACTTTAATGATAATTCTACAGTTGCTTGTCTTCGGTGGCTGACCTTTATCTGACGCTATAACACTAATTCTATAAACATCGTTTTTCTCAAAATCCACATTGCTTTTCACCCGAATTTCTCCTGTATAACTGTTCAAATCAAAAGTGTTGTAAACTAGTCTTTCAATATTTTTAATAAATGAATAAATTATCTCGGCATTCTGACCTTCATCTAAATCAGTGGCGTTCAATTTAATGACAAGAGTACCAACAGGAGCGTTTTCTTGCAATGTGACAGAATAAAGCTCTTGATTGAATTTTGGCCTGTTATCATTGTCATCCAGCACCGTGACATTAATAACGATACTCCCTGATCGTGGTGGATTCCCACCGTCGACAGCAGTCAGTATAAGACTGTGAGTGACCTGACGCTCCCTGTCAAGCAATTTACGCAATTTCAAGATTGGCGTTTTTTTCTCTCCCCCATTTTCCCGAAGCTCAAGTTCAAAATATTCATTTTGGCTCAATTTATAAAATCGAACGGAATTCACGCCTGAATCAATGTCATGTGCTTCTTGCAACTGAATGTCTTCACCCGGTAAGGTTGATTCTGCTATTTCTAACATCACGTCTTTATCAGCAAAAACGGGTGCATGGTCATTTACGTCGGTAATTTCTACTTCTACATAATGAACTTCGAGTGGATTTTCAACAACAGTTTTCAGACTTATCAAGCAAGCATCAGTTCCATCACACAGCGCCTCTCTGTCGATTTGCTTTTGCACATACAAGATGCCATTGTTCTGATTTACCAGGAAAAGATCGTCATTTGATCCAGAGACAATACGGAACCGTCTGTCCACCAAATTGCTGACATCAAAACCCAAATCCTTTGCAATATTTCCCACAACAGATCCTTCTTTCACCTCTTCTGGAACAGAGTATCTTATCTGCCCTGAAACCTGCTGTCCGAGGCACAATAGCAAAGAGAAACACAGAGAAATCCACCAGTACTCCCATCCGCGCCTTTGTTCTCCAGCATCCATGCTGAAAACCGTCGTTTGAGGAACAAGTGTGAAATTATTCTCCTTACAGTCACCGCATGAATCTATTTAAATGCTTCAAGAAAGAATTTCCGAACATCTCTTGCTCGAATATCGCGGAATCTCTTGCATTTATACGTCCAGACTGAAAGAGCAGTCAGTGCGCTCCAGCCTGGGACAAAAACCAGCGTGACGCAAACCAGATCCAAACAACGTTCCTTGTGTAATACTGACACCATGAGGTCCACTCCAACATGTTAATATTTTAAACACAGCAGAGTGCAAATGTTTGATACATTTGGAAAATATGATTTTATTGAATTAATATTAATATGTACATATGCCTGACATTTAAAAACCACATATGTAATATACAAATATAAATAATCTCATATATATAAATATACACACGCAATCATAAATATATATATATATCTCTATACGCCTACATAGATAAAATATATAATGTATAAAATACAAAATGATAAAAATAAATCATAAAACCTTAAAATTCAAAAGGTCAAATAGCAGATTTCAGTACCACAGACAGTTCCACGCGAATCAATAGCAATGACGTGCAGGTGTTATTATTATTTATAATAATAATTATTACGGTATTATTTTTACACAGTACATCTGCCATGAACTCATGAGCTGATTCATTTTCGTACACAGTGGAATAGTGCAAATAACTATATTTTTATCAAAGAACATATTAGTCAAATGATATAATATAACTGCAATGCAATATTGTTTTTTTTTATAAGAGATAGACAAATAGATAGATGGATGGATGGATGGCTGGCTGGAGGGATGGATGGATGGAGAGATGGATGGATGGATGTTTACACTACTTCCCAGAACTATAATAGATTGATTCTGGGTCCAACTAACATGTACCATGTGCTGTGACAGAGTTTAACTGAGCGCAATAAAATAAGTTTAACATTCTTAATATAGCATTATCGCATTCCAACAATCAATAAAAGAGAAAATAGTTCTGTTCCACTACCGAGATTCGCACTTCAACATACAAAATCTCACACAAATCTACCTTAACATCAAAAAAGTTCAATATTTCATAAACAATCAAAACAGCCATGCAGAAACAAAACTTGAGAAGTCAACACGAGCATGGGGAGCAAAGAACTTCAGATACAAATAATAAATTTAAATCAAACGCTGCAAAAAGAATTAATCCATCAGTCTTACCTCTCCAGAGTCTCTCCTCCTGCGATCTGGGATCACTAGAGTATTCCTATTACTGCCTGGTGCAATTGTAGAGCCGATACTCATTCTGGGTCCAACTAACATGTACCGTTTGTCTCCAGATCTGTACTGGATGCTGTGACACAGAGTCCCGTCGTAATTTGCGTCCTGTAAATACTTGGACGAATAGTCTGTAGATTTGGAGCACTGCATTACAATCAACACGATGATGCTGATGACAAAAAGCACTGAAACCGAGCCCAAAGTGAGGATCAGATAAAACGTCACGTCGTTTTCCTCCTCGTCTTTTACTGCGTTTTTCACATCCGAAGCTGCAAAAGCCTCTTTGGGCTCCACAACTTTGACAATCACAGTCGCTGTTGCTGAGAGGGAAACGTTCCCATTGTCTTTGACCAGTATGAGCAGTTTATGCTGGGCCTCGTCTGTTTCTGTGAATGAGCGAAGGCTCCTTATCTGTCCTGTATAGCGGTCCAAACCAAAGAGACTGTGCTCACTAACTTCCTGCAGTGAAAACAATAACCAGCCGTTGTATCCTATATCTGCGTCATAGGCTCGGACTTTAGTCACCAAATGACCTGCGTTCACATTACGGGGAATCTCTTCCACACCCTCAGCAGAACCGTTAGCGCTGACTGGATACAAGATCACTGGAACGTTGTCGTTCTGATCCAGAATAAACACGTTCACCGTCACATTACTGCTCAGAGACGGACTTCCAGAGTCTGTAGCAACAACTTGAAACTGGAACGTTTTGGTAGTTTCAAAATCAAAACTTTTAAGAGCATAAATTACACCCGTCTCGGAATTAATATTCAGAAACGATGTCATGTCACGTTGTGTCCCATTTCCTTTCATAATCTGATATGAAATCACTGAGTTTTCATTTAGGTCTTTGTCAAAAGCACTCAGGGTGAGGATGGGTGCGCCTGCAGCATTGTTTTCAATCAGATATAATTCGATGGGGTTCAGGCTAAATTCAGGTGGGTTATCATTAACATCTGACACCTGCACGCTCAGAGTTTTATATGAGGACAGTGGAGGCTGACCCAAGTCTGTCGCTGTTATTGTAATTTCATAATTTGATATGGTTTCTCGGTCCAGGTTCCTTTTAGTCACTAATGAAAACATGTTGTCCTGAACTGATGGTTTTAATTCAAATGGAACATTTTCAGAGAGAGAGCACACAACTTTTCCGTTAACACCAGTATCTCTGTCAGTCACACTAATGAGTGAGATCACAGTACCAGGCTTGGAATCTTCAGACACCATCTTTGACAGTGACGTCACATCAATCTCAGGTGTATTATCGTTTGTGTCCAAAATTTTTATGACAACTCTACAGTCTGTCTTCATAGGGGGCTGGCCATTGTCAGATGCTTGCACATCAAGTTTGTAAATAGATTTATCCTCAAAATCTATATCCCCTTTCACACGAATGTCACCTGTCAGCTTATCCAAACTAAATATTTCATACACCTTTGGGTTCTGATCGCTGCCAAATGCGTAGGTGACCTCCCCATTTGAACCATAATCTGCATCACTTGCTTGAACCTGAATGACAGATGTTCCAATTTGTATATTTTCTTTTAGAGTCGTAGAATACATATCTTGGCTAAAAAATGGTCTATTGTCATTTATGTCAAGGACGTTAATGGTAATATTTAGAGTTCCTGATCTTTGAGGATTCCCTCCATCAATGGCTGTTAAAACTAAATCATATTCATCATTAATCTCACGGTCAAGAGTTTTCTGTAAAACTAAAAATGGCAGTTTATCTTCTCCTTGATCTCTAACTTCTAGCTCAAAGTGTTCATTTTGGGTTAATTTGTATGTACGAACAGAATTTCCCCCCGCATCCGGGTCACGCGCCGCCTTAAGCTGAAAACGCGTCCCTCGAGCAGTTGACTCTAAAATCTCCAATCGCTTCTCATGTTCACTAAAAGTGGGCGAATTGTCATTTACATCGGTCACCTCCACTCCAATATAATGTATTTCAAGGGGATTTTCGACAACAATCTTTAGATTTATCATGCACGCGCGTTGACTATCACACAACGATTCTCGGTCGATTTTCTTATGAACGTGCAAGACGCCGTTCTGATTTACCTGAAAAAAATCATCATTGGATCCAGATACAATACGGAACCGCCTGTCCGCCAAAGCACTGACATCAAGCCCCAAATCCTTCGCAATATTTCCAACGACGGTTCCCTCTTTTACTTCCTCTGGAATGGAGTATCTTATCTGCGCGGAAACCTGCAGTCCGAAGCACAGCAGAGAAGACAAACACAAAGAGATCCACCAGCACTCCCACTTGCGCTTTTGTCCTTCGGGTTCCATCATGAATCAAACGCTTAAGATCACAAAACAAATTAATGTTGCCCTTGATTTCTTAATGAGCGAATTCTCCGAAATGTCATAAAAATGTGCAATATCTTCAAACATATCACCATAATCCACGCCGACTAGGTAGCCAGTGTTTCAGCAACGCAGATTTGCGCTTTTGGAGGAGATGAACTACTGTGTGACGCCAGTGTCTGGGAGGAAGGACTGCATTCAAAAGGTTTCCTTGTATAATACTGACACCAGGAGGCTAACTGGGAATATAGCGACTGATAAACGATTACATTAGAAAATATTAGAATACACCTACCAATGCAGATAGCAGGCTTCACTCGCTTCAAAGCATTGATATTTTATTCATTTTAGTGTGTAAAAACAACCCATAGCACAAATTTCACTCAAAATAATGCACTGAAATAGTGCTACGATGATATATGTGTGTGTGTGTGTGTGTGTGTCAATCTGTTGCCACTCTTAGTTTTCATTATAGACATTTTTGTACTTTATGTCCAGAAACAGTAGTCTATTTGGGTCTTTTCAGATGGATATTTACAACAATAGTTACGTAGTAATGTAGTTTTAATCTATACTCTCTCTCTCTCTCTCTCTCTCTCTCATATATATATCCATCCATATACATGATCCATTTGTAACCAAGCTCATGTTCACTTGTGTCAGAGTGTCATTTGTTGTATTTCCACTGAGAATCCGTCACCTGGTTTTATAAGTGACCGTCTGGGTCATTTTTTAGATGCATTTCACAGTATTCACTTGTACTTTTGATCAGGTATTTTTACTTCAATGTTTTAGTGGACGATTTGTACTTTAGTAATCTATTTGTGTGGCATCCGTGTTTTAACAGATGGATCGTTTTCCAACACTGGAGATCGCGTTAATGTACTCCGAAACAATTTTATTTTAAATGCACTTTCACATTCATTTACACTCATTTACCAGTATGTGTGTTCTTCTGAAAAGTAGGTAATTTCTTATATCTTCACTCCAGTGATGGAGGTTCATGACAATGTATGATTTCGAATTTCAGCACCAAGGTCAGCTCTTCAAAAAGACTACACACAATTGCAAACTTAAACATAATAATAATAATAATAATAAATTCAAATCAAAGGCTGCAAAAAGAATAAATCCACCAGTCAGTGACAGAATTTAACTGAGCGCAATAAAATAAGTTTAACGTTCTTAATGTAGCATTATCGCGTTTCAACAATCAATAGAAGAGAAAATAGTTCTGTTCCACTTTACAATTTCTCACACAAGAAACAACAAAAAAGTTCAATATTTCATAAACAATCAAAACAGCCATGCAGAAACAAAACTTGAGAAGTCAACACGAGCATGGGGAGCAAAGAACTTCAGATACAAATAATAAATTTAAATCAAACGCTGCAAAAAGAATTAATCCATCAGTCTTACCTCTCCAGAGTCTCTCCTCCTGCGATCTGGGATCACTAGAGTATTCCTAGTACTGCCTGGTGCAATTGTAGAGCCGATACTCATTCTGGGTCCAACTAACATGTACCGTTTGTCTCCAGATCTGTACTGGATGCTGTGACACAGAGTCCCGTCGTAATTTGCGTCCTGTAAATACTTGGACGAATAGTCTGTAGATTTGGAGCACTGCATTACAATCAACACGATGATGCTGATGACAAAAAGCACTGAAACCGAGCCCAAAGTGAGGATCAGATAAAACGTCACGTCGTTTTCCTCCTCGTCTTTTACTGCGTTTTTCACATCCGAAGCTGCAAAAGCCTCTTTGGGCTCCACAACTTTGACAATCACAGTCGCTGTTGCTGAGAGGGAAACGTTCCCATTGTCTTTGACCAGTATGAGCAGTTTATGCTGGGCCTCGTCTGTTTCTGTGAATGAGCGAAGGCTCCTTATCTGTCCTGTATAGCGGTCCAAACCAAAGAGACTGTGCTCACTAACTTCCTGCAGTGAAAACAATAACCAGCCGTTGTATCCTATATCTGCGTCATAGGCTCGGACTTTAGTCACCAAATGACCTGCGTTCACATTACGGGGAATCTCTTCCACACCCTCAGCAGAACCGTTAGCGCTGACTGGATACAAGATCACTGGAACGTTGTCGTTCTGATCCAGAATAAACACGTTCACCGTCACGTTACTGCTCAGAGACGGACTTCCAGAGTCTTTGGCCACCACAAAGAACTGGAATGTTTTTAAAGACTCAAAGTCAAAGCTCTTCAGGGAGTAAACGGTACCATTCGCCTCATTAATACTCAGGAAAGATGTCATGCTTTGGTCTGAATTCACTCTATCAATTGAATACGAGACACGCGCGTTCTCGCCTTCGTCTTTATCAGCTGCACTTAATGAGAAAACGGCCATTCCTGGTTTGTTGTTTTCAACCACGTAGAAAGTATACGGACTTTGCGTAAATGTTGGGCTGTTGTCGTTAACATCCGTGACCTCGACGTGAATCGATCTTGTTGAAGATAACGACGGAGTTCCTAAATCTTTGGCTGTTATAGTGATATCATAAGATGATTTTGATTCTTTGTCAATGTATTCCTTAGTTACCAGAGAATAAAAGTTCCCATCAGGCGATGGTTTGAGATCAAAAGGAATATTTTTGGGCAGAGAGCACACTATCTTTCCGTTCATACCTGAGTCCAGGTCAGTAACTCCCATCAGAGCAAGGACGGTCCCAGGAGGAGCATCCTCAGGAAGGTGGCTAGATACTGAGGTGAAGTCAATCTCAGGCCGGTTGTCATTGACGTCCTCAACATTAACGACCACATTACACTGTGTGGACAAAGATACGGCCCCCTTATCCGCAGCCACTATTTTTAACTCATAAACTTGCCTTTCCTCAAAATTCAGACCACCTTTTATCTTTAATTCTCCCGTTAAATTGTCCAAATCAAAAACCTCAGCTGCTCCGTTTCTGAACTTGTTCCTTAAAGAGTATTCAATTTCCCCATTTATCCCGTCATCTAAATCTGAAGCATTTACGCGGAGCAGAAATGTTCCTTCCGGGGCGTTTTCTTTCACGGTCACTGTGTATTTTTGTTTATCGCAAATGGGAGTATTATCATTAATATCAGACACAACGATAGTAATATTCACAGTAGTTGATTTATGCGGCTTTCCGCCGTCAGTCGCAGTTAATATTAGCTTATGCCGTGCGCTTTTTTCTCTGTCAAGAGGTTTTTGTAGAATGAGGACAGGAATCTTACCTTCGTCTCCCATGTCTTCCGTTTCTAAACGAAAATAATGATTCTGACTCAGTTTATATGACTGCAAGTCGTTTGAGGCTATATCTGGATCGTGAGCAGTTTCTAACTGAAATCGTGCTCCTGTCATCGCAGATTCGAGTATTTCCAATGTATAGTTTTCATCCAAAAAACTAGGTGGATTATCATTGACATCGAGAATGTCAACTGATATCTGGTGCATTTCGAGTGGATTTTCTATCACTGCTTTGAGATGAATGAGACACGGGTTGGTTTTAGCACACAGCTCTTCTCTGTCTATCCTCTGGTTCACAAACAAAGCGCCGTCTTCATGGTTTACCCGAAAGAGCTCTTGCTTTGTCCCCGCAACGATGCGTAAATTCCTGTTCTCCAATAAAGTCGGATCAATCCCTAAGTCTTTTGCTATGTTCCCCACAGTGACTCCAATTTTAGATTCTTCAAGGAGGGAGTAGTTTATCTGTGCAGCATTTCCTCTGGAAATAACCAGCAAAAACGTTAGATAAAGAATCTTGCTCATCCATGTTCTTGTATTTTCCCTCGCCATAATTTCCACTGAAAACAGCAGATGCGGTCAACGCATTTATGCTATTCCAAATCACAAATTATATTCAGAATCGTCGTGGTTGTTCATTGTTCAAAGCCAAAGTGATGTCTGACACACGCCAAGCCAAGCAAGCCAAGCAATCAGTTAAACACAGCTGTTGGCAATGAATGGTATTGCAGCGCCACTCACAGTGATTTTGCAGAATTGCATTATCTCCTTCACAATCTTCCAGTGATGTTAATGAGAACCAAACATAAACAGCTATACTAGCCAGGCTCATATTATTACTATTATTGTTGTTGTTGTTGCTATTATCACTATTGCTAACCATTATAAGTAATACGGCATCACAATATCTAATGTACTGCATTAAAAATCTGAAAATAAATATTCCATTAATATGGAAAAAAATGAAATATTTTTGTTATTTTTCCTTAATTGGAATCAGCATTTAAAACATGTGTTATACGTTTTAAGAGAATAAATGAGTCAGTATTTATATGCACAGCTATATGTGTTCCAGTGTCTGACTGCATGGTGAGCAGTGACATCTTGTGGTTCAGTTGCACAGATCACGTGACAAACTCGGCCCCACCCGTCCCTTTTGTTCTGCTCTCCCTCCCACCACAGCAGATCTGGACTGGTCTGTGAATTCCAAACCATATATATCAGACACTAGATGGCAGAGCGAGTGACTCACATCTCAAGGTGACACATGTATGGAAATCAAATATACATGTCAGTCACACATGTGTGCACCAGTATTTCATATCATACATTATTATATATATTATATACATTGTTATACAGTGTATTTAACATATACTGCACAGATCTACGAGATCCCCAGATTTATAGCGTGTTGAGCCTCTCGTCTGTGCATCAAATTACAGGATGCAGCATCATGCACCCCCTCCCCGCCCGTTACCACGGCAACGGAGCTTTGGATAGGCGGGCCGCTGTCTGTGGTGCTGAACATTGCTGTCTCCAGAGGAAAGCGAATGACGGGAGGGGTTTGGGAAGACCAAATAAATTCACCGCTCACAAAAGAAATTTCAGTAACACCAGTTTTTTATTGATTGTTTTGACATGTTTTACATTTCATGATACATTCCTCATAAATTGATTCTCTCTTCTTTTAACCAACGTTCCATTCTCTCTCTCTTTTTTTTTTTTTTGGTCGCTAAGAGACGGGCTCCCGTTGCCTAGAAACCAGCAGTCAGCCTGATTTATCTGTGTGAGGCCTTTTTTTCTGCAGTGTTTCATGAAAGCATGGTTTTGGTAGTCGACCAGGCTCTGGTGGCAACAGGGATCTTTGTGTAAAATGCTGAGGAGAGTGTGATTGGCGTGTGATTGCTGTGTGTGTGTGTGTGTGTGTGTGTGTGTGTGTGTGTGTCCGCTGCAGCAGCTTTTAATGTTGCTGCAGTCTCACTCTGTGCTGTAAGGCAGACGGAGAGAAATCTGGGTCAGGAGGAAAAGAGAAGCAAAATGCGTTTACATTTTTTTCCCACTTTGTTCACAGAACCAGAACCAGGCAGTGAGCCAGCAACTTTATTATTTCTGTCAAAATTATCATAAGAAAAAAAGAAACATTTATTTATCAGAGTGGGTGATAATGATAATCCAAGTGTGGTTAAATTAAAAAAGCTGATATGACACGAAAAGGAGTCTGATCATCTTCATGCATCACATAATTTGCATCTACCACCCCAAAATAACTGAAAATCATGCAAACAATGATTAATAATTCACAAAAGTCACTTCGATTCTATCATTGATAATCAGAAATCAGTTAAGTCATAATCACACACATGGTCTGTCTTTCTCTTCCCCATTTAAAAGATAATCATAATGAGGTAGCACTTTATTGTACAGTCCTGTTCCCCACGTACATGTACTTATTATAATAATTGCAACAACTGGGTAATAACTTGGTACTAACCCTAAACCTACCCCTACACCTAACCTTAACCCATGTAGATACCAGTACTTTCTTAGGCAAGTACACTGTAAGTACATGCAAGTGCATGTACTGTAAAATAAAGTGCAACCCATAATGGTATACTGTAGATTTTTATTTTTATACTCCAGCGCATCTGTGCAGAATTCAGGCTGACTGATACTCACATGATGAGAAGTCATTTAAAAGCTAAAAACATAGTACAAAGTCCAGTCACGTTTTATGTAGTTCTGAACTCCATGGAGAATGACAGATATCACATACTATTTTCAATGATTTTATCTATTGTAAATAGGCAATACAAATATATCAGCAGATACTTATGAGCAAAGAGGGTCTGGTGAGTTTCTCCAAGGCAGATCATGGATGCATTCAGCTTTAGGACGGCAGTTTGTCTGCTTTAGAGCACAAATGCTGGTAGAAAAAACACGTTTGATAAACTGGATAAAGGTTGAGAGGGAGAATGAAGACGAATCGAATGGGACTCCAGGGCATAAGAGATGATTGCTTTATATAGACAGTTCATTTTTATATCACAAAATGAGGCTTTTGGGTAAATTACTTCTAGACACTTTTCTGAGAGATAAGTGACCTACTTAGAGATGCTCATACTGACAGACGTGAAATCACAGAAAAACACCTTTATATTTTGTCACAAACATTCATCTCGGACAATTCTCATGTCTAAGAGCCTTGAAATGATTACTTCCTGCTGATTAAAATATCGCATGTAAACACCCAGCATTTGTTCCTCTGGAACAGAAAATAAAGGGAGAATCAGGAGAATGTATTTTGTAACGGTGCATTGCTTTGACAAGTTGGTCACTAAATTCACCCCATGACATCCTGACCTCTTGACCTGCCTGGAGAAGCTGCCATACCCTCAGAAAGTAATGATTATACCATGATTTTATCATAAATGGCATTTCAGAAAGGCAGCAAAATATCAGAAAAAACAACAATACCATTTTGTTCACTGAATTAAAAAAATACTGATGTCCATATAGTGCACCACCGCTATATAGACAGCAAATAGAAAATATCAACAACAAAAAATCAGCAATATGAAAGTTAATATTAATACATAAATATTAATACATAATCTTAACACTGAAAATAAAAAAGTACAAAATGAAAAAATTGTACAATGTCTTATGCTAAATTGTCTTTTTTTCAAATAATTTTCATGAGTATTAAACACGTTACATAATATTAGATAATAATAATTATAAAACTTATAAATACGCAAAATAAACAATAACATTTGTCATCTTTTATTTTTTTAAAGCAACTAAGTCATCCTCCACCTTGAGTGCTCTCTGCATTTGGCCTTATTTCAAAGGTTTAGTGAAGGCTGATGGAACTCAACTGTATGTCTCATCTCTTAAACAGAGTGGTGTTTTTATACATGGCAAAATGGAATAATCCACTAACATCTCAGAATTAGATGGCATCAGAGAATGGCTATAATGAGTCTCCTACACCCATCATTTAAGAAACAACAGTGAGTCTCTGCACTATGACACCACTGTGCTGTGTCTGCGTTTGTGCATTTCTGAATGTCACCAGACACCAAGGTTACATCGGATCCCCATGCCAGGAATACTGGATCCAGTCTCTTTTCTCTGGTATCCAAAACCAATCAGAGTCTTGTTTGATACCCCAAATCAGTGTTTTGTCTGGTACCCAAGTCTCCTATCAGCCTGAGAGGTTGACAGAGCAAGCCATGAATTAGCAGAAATGAGCAGGGCTTATTGAATAATCTGACCAGCACAAATAAAGCTTCACAACAGCATCCCATAAGAGCCTGAAATTGCTATACTCCCTCTTATCTCTTCTCCGTGAGACTCTCCAATCAAAGGATTAAAAGAATAGATAGCATTGCAAGAGCAGGGAAAATATTGTTATAAAAATATGATAAAAAGGATTACATGATAAATGGTGTAAATAATGAATTAGATAAATGGTTAATGGTGATAAATGATTTGTTTATACAATTTATCATTTAAACAGTTATAATCATCAACCATTCATTTGATTATTTATACCATTATTTATCAAATGATGAAAATAAAACACAAATGTATGGTTGAGCTCTTGTACACACATGCACAGGCTCCTACTGAAACAGATCCTTCAAGCAGTCATGGTGATTTTACAGCCTTCACTACACCTATAGAAAATCATAAATTCAGGAGAGATCATAACAATAAAGGTACTCTGTTGTCTACACTTTCTGTGTCAGATCAGTGCTTAGATTCAACTTGATTCTTTATAAACTGGAACTCAAAATACTGACACAAACAGCAACACTGGCATAATACAACGCTACAGAGAAGAGCAAAGACTATAAAGCACAACAAATTGATTTTGCTGTGACCTATTCTGAACACACTTGTATTACTCTGATAGAAGTCTTTATGAGATCCAAGAAAACACACAAGAAAAGCTTTATACATATGTTGCAGGGATAGAGAAGCTTGCAATGTCCAAGTTCATTCGAGAGCAGAGCTCCACACGCCATCCTCGCAGGTCTGCATCATTTGAATCCTCTTTGTGCTCGTTCAGTATCACTCACATTGGAAAAAAAAAAATCCCATAAATCTTTTTTTTTTTATGTAAAAACATCTAAACATGCATGAAGCCAGATATATTTACACAAGAAGCAAAATGCACTTCTTTAGAGCATGTATGTCCAATATAAATATTTTGTAATGTCATTTTCAGTCTTTTGTTTTCTAAATTTAGTGAGGTTTATGCTTTAAAAGATTTGCTTATTAGGCAACTTAATCTTATTTCAAGGATGTTTAGGTATTTCTACTAGAAAAAAAAGACAAAACTACAGATTAAAAATGAGATTTTTTTGCAATTCAGTGTCCACGTCAGGTCATCTGAGAATATTCTGTCAATAATTTCTCTGTCCAGTGTCACTATTGTCACTATGTACATAATGAAGATCAAACATGGAGCTTTAACCATGCAAACACAAGCGTACTGGTTTTGCAGAAAAGTTTCTTTGATAAAGACATGAGCTATGCTGTTTGAAGATATTTGTGTGTGTGTGTGTGTGTGTGTGTGTGTGTGTGTGCGTGTGCGTGTGCGTGCTCACAGACCCAGTCCAAGTCCAATCCTGACCACTCAAGTGTAAGAGTATCTCATCGATCGTCCATGGGCTTGTTGGGGAAAAGCGAGGGCAAAACTCTCCGAACATTAACGTGAAGATGTTGGCATCATTCAGGGTTCGTTTCATCTCTGTAGGATGGTGCAGGTGGATGTAATTGACGCAGGTGAACAGACATGCAGGTTGATGGAACGTTTTTCTCTAGCAATAACGCCTGGGATGGTCCTCAGGTGGAACTGCTGCTGGTGGTGGTGGATGCCTGTCAAGGAGAAAGAAAAACTGGATGTGAGAGGCTGGACTTCAGATGTTATTCACATTGTGATAGGCCAGGATCTGAACACGTCTCATGCAACCAAGGCCTGTCATTTAAATAAAAGGCTTCAGGCAAAATAGAAGGTGGAACCTTGGTTTGATTGACAGGTGACGGGGGGTGGGTTGATCAATGAGAACCATGCTCAGATATCAGGTGGAGGTGGTTGGGGTGATGGAAGGGCAGCGAGCTGAAAACTGGGTGGTTGTTGTAATACGTTTCCCATCACTCTGATTCATTTGTGAAGAGAAATTCTACAGAACCAGTATGTGAACTTGGAATTCACCGGTCAATTCACCAACCATTCAAACACACAAGTAGACAAACCATTCAACAAACAGGCTGAGGAGCTCATTATGATGTTTAGTATAGATGAACAGTCAGTACACATATTGTTAAAACCCACATCATGCACTAGAGCCATATTTTCTGAAAATACTCTTACAAACCATTGTTTAAAGGAATGAAATCCTGCCATTTACCAATTCAGGTTGTTTCAAATCCCTGAATTTCCCTTTTTTCTTTTTTGGTCTGCATATATATGTTATGCAATAATGTTCAAAATTTTGGGATCGTTAAGATTTTTAAACGTTTTTAAAAGAAGTCTCTTATGCTCACCAAGGCCAAAAAAAAACAGTAATATTATTACTATTTAAAAGAACTATTTTCTATTTTAATATATTTTAAAATGTAATTTATTCCTGTGATCAAAGCTGAATTTTTAGTACCACTACTCCAGTCTTCAGTGTCACATAATGCTTCAGAAATCATTATGGTGATTTGCAGCTCAAGGAATATTTCTGATAGAAACAGAATTTTTTGAAACATTATAGATGTCTTTTGTATCACTTTTGATCAATTTACTGTAATCTGTCCTGAATAAAAGAAAAGAAAATCTTACTGACCCCCAAAATTTGAACGGTAGTGTACAGTTACAAAAGCTTTTTATTTCAGGTAAATGCTGTTTTTTTAACTATTTAACAACAACAACAAAAACTATTTAACAAAGAATCCAGATAAAATGTACACAACTCTTTTCAATTTTGGTAATAATAATAAATCTTTCTGGAGTAGCAAATCAACATATAAGAGATTTCTGAAGGATCATGTGACACTGAAAACTGGAGTAATGATGCTGAAAATTCAGCTTTGCTGCTTTTGGAGGGGGGTTTAAAAGACATTTAATTTTAAGTATTGATTTCACAACATTGACTATCAAATGAGAACAAAACTTTAAGTGAATTGTGCTGAATAATGGCATGATTGCCTTTTTCGAACTGCATTACAGCAGTTTTGTCTCATATTTAATTAATTTTGCATCACAGATTCTGTTATTTTCCTGTATATAATGGTGAAGCTGCTTTGAAACAATATATATTGTATAAAGAGCTATATAAATAAAGGTGGTTTGACCTTACAGCCTCCATTCCCTGTCCCATTTTAGCATGAATATTCTTCAACAAAAAAAGGAAATAATTTGACTTAGGGTGAGTAAATGATCAGTTGTCACTTCTGGCTGAACTTTCTTTAATCGATTCAGTAATATATCTTGGCACGGTATGCTAATATGAACAACTTTTGCACACCTGGCCACCGTCAATCAAACCACAGAGAGTCACAGTTATTATTAGCACTTCTGCTGTTCAAAGGCGTCTATAAATATGGGGTTTGTGAGGCTGCATAACATCATTTGTAGTGAAGAAAACACCAGTCTATCAATTGAGTTCCACAAGTGGAAACAAATGCACATGTTCATAAAGGCTGCAAAGTTTAAACCTAGCAGTCTGTATATCAAAAAAGCTCAGAAGACCAAGTGAGATGTCAAACTGAGTGTTGATGTTGACCTGTTGAAGCATTTATCTGCATCTAAACTGTGATTATGAACAGGCCTCAGGAAATAAAAATGATTTGAGTTCAGTTGTATAAATTGGTTCCTTGGCTCCTCCTACAACAGGACAAGGCAAACTCTACTGACAAAAAAACACCAACCACAAAGTGAAACACAGAGTCACACATATTTCTGTAAAGATCAATGGGCGCTGGGATCAGGCGCTCCAGAAATCGAGAAAATGGTGAAGTCAGAGCTGCATACCTCCAGCGGGAGAAGGGACCTCGTTCATTTTGAGTACTTTAAAACGGAAACAAAAAAAGAGACAGACATTTCAATATTTAGCTTATGGCATAAACATTTTTGTAGACAACAGAGTAGATTGACAGTTTTCTGTCAACAACAACAACAAAAAAACTGTAAATCCTATAGTCTAAACTTGTTTCAAAAGCTCTACAGTGCATTAACAAACCAAATCAGGAAAAGACAGATAAAAGGTTATATTGTCCTCTCCTCAGTCATTGTTGTTTGAATTCTCAGGGACTCCAGGTAACCTGTGACACAACGTGAATAATGAAAAAGCATAACAATTCAAGCAAACAAACTACATTATGCAATCGCTAAGAAGAGGAATAAGACATGAATCAGATTAAGATACATTGTTTATAAAAAAAAGAATAGAAAAGTTAAAGTTAAGTTAAATACTTTCACATTTTGCCTTTCAATCACTTACCTGTCCTTCAGGCGACTCTAACAAATGAAAATAAGTTAATGAAATGCTCAATCAGGCAAATAAACAAAGCTTGATGCATACTTAACTATCCAAATACGTCTTGGAGGTACAATGATTTGATTTTGTCTCTAAATAAGATCAGAAATCTGTGTGGAGTCCAACATGAAATCAGAAAATAAAGAGGTTTAAGCACAAATGTATCAAAGCATAGGTTTGTGAACATCAGAACAGTAGGTGAAACAGCAGCAGCAGGTCAGGAAAGTAGGTCAACCTGCTCTGAGAGAGAAGCAACAAGTCACGCAACATGCTTGCACAAATGTACATTTTACGCATACTCACACATACACACACAAAATCTCTTTGACTTTGACAGCTGGCTCAGCCAGAGGGAAGCTGAGACTATATCCACAACAGGTAAAAGAAAAATTATGGGACTGTGGAATTGAGAATCAGAACAAACAGCATAATTGTACAAATCCCTATCATTTAGTGTGAACAGATAAAAGTATAGATTTTTAACTTCAAAAGTGAAAATGAACTTTAGCTACTAAAAAAATGAAGTGGAACTCATTTCAAAGACTCAAAGAACAATGTCATATATATATATATACCAAAGAGTCCAAGAAAAACATTACACAAACTCTAGTGTAAAGACAACATCTGCTAAGAACGATTGAAACATCTCGTTTCGAAAGTAATGCAAAGAATAGGAAATTTATGAACTTTATGAGCGTACCCTCACTGACCCCATACAAGATGGGAAGCTGGAAAAGTTGTGAATGAGCACAAGAAAGGCAGAAGCTGAAAAAAGTGGAGGCATGAAAAAGTGTTTGACCAGTCGTTGAAAGATCAAATTGTATTCTCTGTTGTCTTGCTTCTTTGACGGACTACTTTACATCTTAACATTATATGGGCCTACCTGTAGAGTAGATGCAGCTGAGTCGCTGGTCTCGGTCAGTCCTGTGCTCCTCGGTATACTGGACACGATGTATCTCGCTCCCTTTGGCACAGGCTGTCTGACCACCAGCTTTCCTTTCCTCGTCTCTGCCAGAAATAAACTGTACCAGTAGGCATCGTTGGAGACCAGAGTGGAATCCGCGATGGTCGAGTTCCTCTCGCTGATCACACTGTTCCTGCACGGAGGAGCCGCTTTGCTGGGCTTCGCTTTCTGACACTTCAGCACGATGGTGACCAGTATAGTGATGAGTAAAAGAAACGACACAGAGCCCAGTCCGATCACCAGATACAGGTTCAGATCTGAGAAGATGTCATATTCCAAAGGCACCTCAGTGTAGGTTTTAAGGGCGGTCTCCACCGTCGACAGTTTGATGGTGACTGTAGCAGAGAGCGCGGGCTCTCCGTTGTCCTTGGCGATCACCACCAGCCGCTGGTCTCGCGAGTCTCTGTAACTGAACATCCTCATGGTCCGGATCTCTCCGCTGTATTGATCCAAGCTGAATAACGTGGCGTCAGTGTTCTGGAGGAACTGGTACGTGATTCGAGAGTTGTGCACTGAATCAGAGTCTATGGCGATGACTTTGGCGATCAGAGTTCCTTTATCGGTGGATCTCGGGATCCTTTCCTTCACCTCCGAGCCGTGCGCGCGCCATGGAGACACTATGAGCGGCGTGTTGTCGTTCTGATCCATGATAATAATGTGAACGCTCACGTTACTGCTGAGCGGAGGAACACCAGAGTCTCTGGCCTCGATGTGGAAAAGAAACTCCTTCTCGATCTCATAGTCAAACGTCTTTAGCGCGTAAAGATTGCCGTTCTCTGGGTTAATGGAGAACAGCATGGACATGGAGGTGTTCGCGATTTCCTTCTCTATTATGAAATAAACCAGATACTGGTTTTCGTGGAGATCTGGGTCTATAGCAGTTAAAGAGCTCAGTGAAGCTCCAGGCGCGTTATTCTCCATAACAGGAATCGTGTAGAATGTCTGCGGGAACTGAGGAACATTGTCATTGACGTCCAGTAGCTCTAAAGTTATAGTTTCATTATCAGATAACGGCGGGCTGCCCCTGTCAGTCACGGTAATAGTGATGTCATATTCTGGAACCTTTTCACGGTCTAACGGTTCTGAAACTAATAATTCATAATAATTATCAGACGATTCTTTAAGCGCAAAAGGCAAATCATCAGAAATATGAATATCTACCTGTCCATTTTCTCCTGAGTCTTTATCACTCACACTAACAACTGCAATTACTGTATTTACAGGTATATCCTCTTTAACTGGACTTGAGAAAGATTTTATGGAAATTTCAGGATGATTGTCATTCATATCTGTGATTAATATCTTTACTTTGCACTTTCCAGAAAGACTATTAGCTGCTTTATCTGTTGCTATAATTTCCATATCATAGATCCTGAAATCCTCATAATTAATCATTTCTTTCACTCTGATTTCACCATTGTTGGGATTCAGACTGAATGTCTGCTGCGTTTTTTCTGAAGTATATAAACTAAAAGAATAAAATATATTCGAATTTGATCCCTCGTCTTTATCTGTGGCGTTTAATTTCACTACAAGGCTTCCAATAGGAGCGTTTTCTGTTAGATTTATAGTATAACTGTCTTTATCGAATTGAGGGGCGTTGTCATTCGTGTCCAGAACGCGCACAATAATGCTAGCCGTGCCAGAGCGCGCGGGGACTCCTCCATCCACAGCAGTGAGGATCAGATTATGTGCAGCTTGTTCTTCTCTGTCTAAAGGCTTTTTCAGAATCAAATCAGCAAATTTAGACCCGTCTCGTCCAGTCTGAATCTCAATACTAAAATGGTCGCTTTCACTGAGATAGTATGTCTTTACAGAGTTTGAACCTGTATCAGGGTCTACTGCATTAGTGAGAGAAAACCTCTCCCCAATTGCTGCTGCCTCTGATATGTCTAGATGCATCGTATCTCGTCGGAAACGTGGCGCATTATCATTAATATCCATTATTTCAAGTTCAATATTAAACATTCTAATAGGATTCTCTAATGTGGCATCCACTTTAAGGACGCATGTTGTGGCTGATTTCGATGTGCACAAATTCTCTCTGTCAATCCTTTCTAAAATGTACAGCTCTCCAGTGTCTTTGTTAACGTCAAGATATTTTTTACTAGCGACTACATCCAATCGCATTTTACGTTTACTAAGACTTTTTAAATCCAATCCCAAATCAGACACTAAATTTGCAACCACAGACCCTTCGTCCATTTCCTCGGGAATTGTGTAGTGCGTAACAGCAGATGCTGTCTGAAAAACAGCCGCAACGAATACGAAGATCGAGACGTACCTTGACCAAAGCCGTGCTCGCGGTTCCATTGTTATTTATTCTCGTGAAATGCACATAGGAAGTAGTTCCAAAGTGTACCAAATCCTGGGTATGTTTAGAGAAAATAATGAGGGCAAAAACATGCAAAAAGATGAACACAACTGGAATAATACATCAGAGGACGAGTAGTCCAGCCTGAAAGAAAGACTGCAATGTTGTCCTGTAATACGGAACCAGCAATGGAGACGAAGTCAGCATGACTAGAAATGTATTTTCTTGGTGGACAGCGACTCTGTGCGCACAGGAGTGAGGAGTGCAACATAAAGAGTAAAATTAGAAACGCGCATTAAAATCATATTCCGCCGATTAAGGATAACATTTAAAAAAAAGGTTCAAGTAAAATTAGAATGAAAAATCAGAATACGTGTATAGTAAAGCTTTCATATAGTGCATGAAAACAAAAGCAAATGGAAAATTCAAGTCAGGTTACCTTTAAAATAGTGTACCAATAACATGCTGTAAAGTGTGAACAATTCTCCTAACTAAATTCGTGAAACTTTCAAAGGCTTAATGCAGCTATATTATTGTTTAAACAATACATAGCTGCACTGCAAGTGATGATAAAAATGTATTATCCACCTGTTAAGTATACATTTATTGGTAAGAACAAGCAAAACAGAAGCAAATACGAATGCGCAAAGTTGAACTTACTTCACGGGGAAAAACTGCATGATTTTAATTTGACCCATTACTCACCTGTAGAGTAGATGCAGCTGAGTCGCTGGTCTCGGTCAGTCCTGTGCTCCTCGGTATACTGGACACGATGTATCTCGCTCCCTTTGGCACAGGCTGTCTGACCACCAGCTTTCCTTTCCTCGTCTCTGCTAGAAATAAACTGTACCAGTAGGCATCGTTGGAGACCAGAGTGGAATCCGCGATGGTCGAGTTCCTCTCGCTGATCACACTGTTCCTGCACGGAGGAGCCGCTTTGCTGGGCTTCGCTTTCTGACACTTCAGCACGATGGTGACCAGTATAGTGATGAGTAAAAGAAAAGACACAGAGCCCAGTCCGATCACCAGATACAGGTTCAGATCTGAGAAGATGTCATATTCCAAAGGCACCTCAGTGTAGGTTTTAAGGGCGGTCTCCACCGTCGACAGTTTGATGGTGACTGTAGCAGAGAGCGCGGGCTCTCCGTTGTCCTTGGCGATCACCACCAGCCGCTGGTCTCGCGAGTCTCTGTAACTGAACATCCTCATGGTCCGGATCTCTCCGTTGTATTGATCCAAGCTGAATAACGTGGCGTCAGTGTTCTGGAGGAACTGGTACGTGATTCGAGAGTTGTGCACTGAATCAGAGTCTATGGCGATGACTTTGGCGATCAGAGTTCCTTTATCGGTGGATCTCGGGATCCTTTCCTTCACCTCCGAGCCGTGCGCGCGCCATGGAGACACTATGAGCGGCGTGTTGTCGTTCTGATCCATGATAATAATGTGAACGCTCACGTTACTGCTGAGTGGAGGAACACCAGAGTCTCTGGCCTCGATGTGGAAAAGAAACTCCTTCTCGATCTCATAGTCAAACGTCTTTAGCGCGTAAAGATTGCCGTTCTCTGGGTTAATGGAGAACAGCATGGACATGGAGGTGTTCGCGATTTCCTTCTCTATTATGAAATAAACCAGATACTGGTTTTCGTGGAGATCTGGGTCTATAGCAGTTAAAGAGCTCAGTGAAGCTCCAGGCGCGTTATTCTCCATAACAGGAATCGTGTAGAATGTCTGCGGGAACTGAGGAACATTGTCATTAACGTCCAGTAGCTCTAAAGTTATAGTTTCATTATCAGATAACGGCGGGCTGCCCCTGTCAGTCACGGTAATAGTGATGTCATATTCTGGAACCTTTTCACGGTCTAACGGTTCTGAAACTAATAATTCATAATAATTATCAGATGATTCTTTAAGCGCAAAAGGCAAATCATCAGAAATATGAATATCTACCTGTCCATTTTCTCCTGAGTCTTTATCACTCACACTAACAACTGCAATTACTGTATTTACAGGTACATCCTCTTTAACTGGACTTGAGAATGATTTTATGGAAATTTCAGGATGATTGTCATTCATATCTGTGATTAATATCTTTACTTTGCACTTTCCAGAGAGACTATTAGCTGCTTTATCTGTTGCTATAATTTCCATATCATAGATCCTGAAATCCTCATAATTAATCATTTCTTTCACTCTGATTTCACCATTGTTGGGATTCAGACTGAATGTCTGCTGCGTTTTCTCTGAAGTATATAAACTATAAGAGTAAAGTAAATCTGAATTTGATCCCTCGTCTTTATCTGTGGCGTTTAATTTCACTACAAGGCTTCCAATAGGAGCGTTTTCTGTTAGATTTATAGTATAACTGTCTTTATCGAATTGAGGGGCGTTGTCATTCGTGTCCAGAACGCGCACAATAATGCTAGCCGTGCCAGAGCGCGCGGGGACTCCTCCATCCACAGCAGTGAGGATCAGATTATGTGAAGCTTGTTCTTCTCTGTCTAAAGGCTTTTTCAGAATCAAATCGGCAAATTTTGACCCGTCTCTCCCTGTTTGTATTTCAATGTCGAAATGTTCACTCTCACTCAAATAATACGTTTTAATCGAATTCGAGCCAATATCAGGATCCACTGCATTACTGAGCGAGAATCTCTCTCCAGCTGCTGTAGATTCTGATATATCCAGACGGATCGTATCTCTCCAAAAATTAGGAGCATTATCATTAATATCTACAATTTCAATTTCAATGTTAAACATTCGCACAGGATTTTCCAGGGTGACTTCCATTTTGATAAAACATGTTGTTGCTGTTTTAACACTGCACAGTTGTTCTCTATCCGTCTTTTCTAAAATGTAGAGCTCTCCAGTTTCCTTATTGACATCGAGATATTTTTTGTTAGATCTAATATCGAGACGCATTTTTCGTCTGCTCAGTGTTTTCACATCCAGTCCCAAATCTGACGCTAAATTAGCGACAACAGAGCCTTCCTCCATTTCTTCTGGGATAGAATAGTGCGTAACAGAGGACGCGGTGTCCAAAAGAGCTGAGAAAAACAGAAGGACCATTACATACCTCCAAAACGGTGACTTTACCCATCCCTCCATTCTGCAACGTTTGAGATATTTGTATTCCTCGCGACAATGAAATGGTCGGGAAACGAATAGGTCACACAACGAAGCTCTTGTCATGGCGCGCTCCTTTGTGCGCTTTCCACCTATGAAAATCTGTCATGGCGATTGTGATTAATATGACCAAAAGCGTTTTCTTAGAGAACAGCGACGCTCAGTGAGTTTGGCCAGAGCATACACAATAAAATGAGAACAGCCTTGTATTCAATAAATATTCTAGTTTCCGCGTTATTCATATTTTATGAAGTTTTTTTGTTTGTTTTTGCTATTTTATTATATGTCAAAGAGAAGTGTGATAATAAGCTTTAAAATAACAAACCCAAAGGATAAAAAGTAGACTTAGTAAAAAGTAAAATAAAAAAATGGATAACTAGCAGGACAATAAAAGGATTAAAATATGAGAGGAAAAAAATCCTCTTATATTTTCTCAACCTGAGGAACAAGAAATATGCGAGACCAGAGCGCTTGCACCACCTCTTCTCTAAAAATCTGTAAGTAAACTGTGCGTGAAACGTCATGTAAACCTCTCTTTGATTAAAGACGTGGATCTTCTTACCTGTAGAGTAGATGCAGCTGAGTCGCTGGTCTCGGTCATTCCTGTGCTCCTCGGTATACTGGACACGATGTATCTGGCTCCCTTTGGCACAGGCTGTCTGACCACCAGCTTTCCTTTCCTCGTCTCTGCCAGAAATAAACTGTACCAGTAGGCATCGTTGGAGACCAGAGTGGAATCCGCGATGGTCGAGTTCCTCTCGCTGATCACACTGTTCCTGCACGGAGGAGCCGCTTTGCTGGGCTTCGCTTTCTGACACTTCAGCACGATGGTGACCAGTATAGTGATGAGTAAAAGAAACGACACAGAGCCCAGTCCAATCACCAGATACAGGTTCAGATCTGAGAAGATGTCATATTCCAAAGGCACCTCAGTGTAGGTTTTAAGGGCGGTCTCCACCGTCGACAGTTTGATGGTGACTGTAGCAGAGAGCGCGGGCTCTCCGTTGTCCTTGGCGATCACCACCAGCCGCTGGTCTCGCGAGTCTCTGTAACTGAACATCCTCATGGTCCGGATCTCTCCGTTGTATTGATCCAAGCTGAATAACGTGGCGTCAGTGTTCTGGAGGAACTGGTACGTGATTCGAGAGTTGTGCACTGAATCAGAGTCTATGGCGATGACTTTGGCGATCAGAGTTCCTTTATCGGTGGATCTGGGGATCCTTTCCTTCACCTCCGAGCCGTGCGCGCGCCATGGAGACACTATGAGCGGCGTGTTGTCGTTCTGATCCATGATAATAATGTGAACGCTCACGTTACTGCTGAGCGGAGGAACACCAGAGTCTCTGGCCTCGATGTGGAAAAGAAACTCCTTCTCGATCTCATAGTCAAACGTCTTTAGCGCGTAAAGATTGCCGTTCTCTGGGTTAATGGAGAACAGCATGGACATGGAGGTGTTCGCGATTTCCTTCTCTATAATGAAATAAACCAGATACTGGTTTTCGTGGAGATCTGGGTCTATAGCAGTTAAAGAGCTCAGTGAAGCTCCAGGCGCGTTATTCTCCATAACAGGTATCGTGTAGAATGTCTGCGGGAACTGAGGAACATTGTCATTAACGTCCAGTAGCTCTAAAGTTATAGTTTCATTATCAGATAACGGCGGGTTGCCCCTGTCAGTCACGGTAATAGTGATGTCATATTCTGGAACCTTTTCACGGTCTAACGGTTCTGAAACTAATAATTCATAATAATTATCAGATGATTCTTTAAGCGCAAAAGGCAAATCATCAGAAATATGAATATCTACCTGTCCATTTTCTCCTGAGTCTTTATCACTCACACTAACAACTGCAATTACTGTATTTACAGGTACATCCTCTTTAACTGGACTTGAGAAAGATTTTATGGAAATTTCAGGATGATTGTCATTCATATCTGTGATTAACATCTTTACTTTGCACTTTCCAGAAAGACTGTTAGCTGCTTTATCTGTTGCTATAATTTCCATATCATAGATCCTGAAATCCTCATAATTAATCATCTCTTTCACTCTGATTTCACCATTGTTGGGATTCAGACTGAATGTCTGCTGCGTTTTCTCTGAAGTATATAAACTATAAGAGTAAAGTAAATCTGAATTTGATCCCTCGTCTTTATCTGTGGCGTTTAATTTCACTACAAGGCTTCCAATAGGAGCGTTTTCTGTTAGATTTATAGTATAACTGTCTTTATCGAATTGAGGGGCGTTGTCATTCGTGTCCAGAACGCGCACAATAATGCTAGCCGTGCCAGAGCGCGCGGGGACTCCTCCATCCACAGCAGTGAGGATCAGATTATGAACTGTTTGCTCCTCACGGTCCAAAGCTTTCTTCAAAATTAAATCAGCAAATTTCGATCCGTCCCTTCCTGTTTGTATTTCGATGTTGAAATGAGCGTTTTCACTTAAGTAATATGAATTCACGGAATTGCTTCCGATATCTGGATCAAAAGCATTATTCAAAGAAAACCTCTCCCCAGCTGAAGTAGACTCTGATATATCCAAGTGCATAGTGTCTCTCCTAAAATGTGGCGCATTGTCATTGATATCAGTTATTTCTATTTCAATGTTAAACATTCGAATTGGATTTTCTATCGTAGCATCAAGCTTCAGAAAGCAGATTGATTTGGAATTGCAGAGATGCTCTCTGTCAATCTTCTGTGCGATATACAGATCTCCGGTTTCTTTGTTAATGTCAAGATATTTTTTGGATGCAATCGTGTCCAAACGCATCTTCCGTCTATTTAACGTTTTAACATCCAGCCCGAGATCAGCTGCCAGATTTGCAACTACTGATCCTTCCTCCATCTCCTCAGGGATTGAATAGTGAGTTACTGTAGAAGCGGTCTTAAAGGATGCGAAGAAAAGAAGAAACACCCAAACGTACCTTAAAATTCGTCTCGGGGCTCTCACAATAGAATCCATATTTTGTGAGCTCGATGCAGTATTCTCTTAGATGCCAAATACCTGTTCAAAACGGAACGTGTCTTTAAAACAGACTTAGCGCTGAAAAATGAACAGAAATAATGATTTAAGTGTTCAGCCTTAAATGAAACGACAGACTGTATACTGAACATTGGCTGCAGTGTTCTCTGCACAATAAACTGTCATGGCGACGACTATTACCAGACATGTTTAATGGTGAACAGCGACTCTATGCGTTCAAAGGAGAGGAGCACACATTAATGTTCACTTTAAAAATGTAAGTTGCGTGATTGAACAGCACTTTAAACATAAAATGCATATCAAATTACCCTAAAACTGCTGACTGGTTTGCCTGTAAAAGCAAAACATCCGGAGTCCATTGAATACAATACAATTGTAACTCCAAAGTTTTAAATGAAAAAAAAAAAATGCGCTGAAAATGAACATCTGTTTACCTTGTTACCATGTCAGTAGTAACAAGAAAAATGGAAACTTAAAAAAGAAGAAATGTATATATCGGCCTACCTGTAGAGTAGATGCAGCTGAGTCGCTGGTCTCGGTCAGTCCTGTGCTCCTCGGTATACTGGACACGATGTATCTGGCTCCCTTTGGCACAGGCTGTCTGACCACCAGCTTTCCTTTCCTCGTCTCTGCCAGAAATAAACTGTACCAGTAGGCATCGTTGGAGACCAGAGTGGAATCCGCGATGGTCGAGTTCCTCTCGCTGATCACACTGTTCCTGCACGGAGGAGCCGCTTTGCTGGGCTTCGCTTTCTGACACTTCAGCACGATGGTGACCAGTATAGTGATGAGTAAAAGAAACGACACAGAGCCCAGTCCGATCACCAGATACAGGTTCAGATCTGAGAAGATGTCATATTCCAAAGGCACCTCAGTGTAGGTTTTAAGGGCGGTCTCCACCGTCGACAGTTTGATGGTGACTGTAGCAGAGAGCGCGGGCTCTCCGTTGTCCTTGGCGATCACCACCAGCCGCTGGTCTCGCGAGTCTCTGTAACTGAACATCCTCATGGTCCGGATCTCTCCGTTGTATTGATCCAAGCTGAATAACGTGGCATCGGTGTTCTGGAGGAACTGGTACGTGATTCGAGAGTTGTGCACTGAATCAGAGTCTATGGCGATGACTTTGGCGATCAGAGTTCCTTTATCGGTGGATCTGGGGATCCTTTCCTTCACCTCCGAGCCGTGCGCGCGCCATGGAGACACTATGAGCGGCGTGTTGTCGTTCTGATCCATGATAATAATGTGAACGCTCACGTTACTGCTGAGCGGAGGAACACCAGAGTCTCTGGCCTCGATGTGGAAAAGAAACTCCTTCTCGATCTCATAGTCAAACGTCTTTAGCGCGTAAAGATTGCCGTTCTCTGGGTTAATGGAGAACAGCATGGACATGGAGGTGTTCGCGATTTCCTTCTCTATTATGAAATAAACCAGATACTGGTTTTCGTGGAGATCTGGGTCTATAGCAGTTAAAGAGCTCAGTGAAGCTCCAGGCGCGTTATTCTCCATTACAGGAATCGTGTAGAATGTCTGCGGGAACTGAGGAACATTGTCATTAACGTCCAGTAGCTCTAAAGTTATAGTTTCATTATCAGATAACGGCGGGCTGCCCCTGTCAGTCACGGTAATAGTGATGTCATATTCTGGAACCTTTTCACGGTCTAACGGTTCTGAAACTAATAATTCATAATAATTATCAGATGATTCTTTAAGCGCAAAAGGCAAATCATCAGAAATATGAATATCTACCTGTCCATTTTCTCCTGAGTCTTTATCACTCACACTAACAACTGCAATTACTGTATTTACAGGTACATCCTCTTTAACTGGACTTGAGAAAGATTTTATGGAAATTTCAGGATGATTGTCATTCATGTCTGTAATTAATATCTTTACTTTGCACTTTCCAGAAAGACTGTTAGCTGCTTTATCTGTTGCTATAATTTCCATATCATAGATCCTGAAATCCTCATAATTAATCATTTCTTTCACTCTGATTTCACCATTGTTGGGATTCAGACTGAATGTCTGCTGCGTTTTCTCTGAAGTATATAAACTATAAGAGTAAAGTAAATCTGAATTTGATCCCTCGTCTTTATCTGTGGCGTTTAATTTCACTACAAGACTTCCAATAGGAGCGTTTTCTGTTAGATTTATAGTATAACTGTCTTTATCGAATTGAGGGGCGTTGTCATTCGTGTCCAGAACGCGCACAATAATGCTAGCCGTGCCAGAGCGCGCGGGGACTCCTCCATCCACAGCAGTGAGGATCAGATTATGTGCAGCTTTTTCTTCTCTGTCTAAAGGCTTTTTCAGAATCAAATCAGCAAATTTTGACCCGTCTCTCCCTGTTTGTATTTCAATGTCGAAATGTTCACTCTCACTCAAATAATACGTTTTTATCGAATTCGAGCCAATATCAGGATCCACTGCATTACTGAGCGAGAATCTCTCTCCAGCTGCTGTAGATTCTGATATATCCAGATGGATCGTATCCCTCCGGAACTGAGGAGCATTATCATTGATATCCACGATTTCAATTTCAATGTTAAATATGCGCACAGGATTCTCGAGAATAACTTCCATTTTAATAAAACATGTTGTTGCAGTTTTAGATGAACAAAGATATTCTCTATCCATCTTTTCTAAAATATAGAGCTCTCCTGTTTCTTTATTGACATCCAAATATTTTTTATTTGATATAATGTCAAGCCGCATTTTTCGTCTGCTCAGTGTTTTCACATCCAGTCCCAAATCTGACGCTAAATTAGCGACAACAGAGCCTTCCTCCATTTCTTCTGGGATAGAATAGTGCGTAACAGAGGACGCGGTGTCCAAAAGAGCTGAGAAAAACAGAAGGACCATTACATACCTCCAAAACGGTGACTTTACCCATCCCTCCATTCTGCAAGGTTTGAGATATTTGTATTCCTCGCGATAATGAAATGATCGGGAAACGAATAGGTCACACAACGAAGCTCTTGTCATGGCGCGCTCCTTTGTGCGCTTTCCACCTATGAAAATCTGTCATGGCGATTGTGATTAATATGACCAAAAGTGTTTTCTTAGAGAACAGCGACGCTCAGTGAGTTTGGACTGAACATACACAATAAAATGAGAACAGCCTTACATTCAATAAATATTGTTCTATTTTCGGCGTTATTTATATTTTATGAATATTTTTTGTTTGCTTTTGCTGTTTTATTATATGCCAAGAAAAAGTGTGATAATAAGTTTTAAAAAAAAAAATCCAAAAGGTCAAAAAGTAGACTTTGTAAAAAATAAAATAAAAATGGATAACTAGCAGGACAATAAAATTATTTAAGTATGAAAGGAAAAAAAATCCTCTTATATTTTCTCAATCTGAGCAACAAGAAATATGCGATACCAGAGCGCATGCACCACCTCTTCTCTAAAAATCTGTAAGTAAACTGTGATGAAACGTCATATAAATATCTCTTTGATTATTGACGTGGATCTTCCTACCTGTAGAGTAGATGCAGCTGAGTCGCTGGTCTCGGTCAGTCCTGTGCTCCTCGGTATACTGGACACGATGTATCTGGCTCCCTTTGGCACAGGCTGTCTGACCACCAGCTTTCCTTTCCTCGTCTCTGCCAGAAATAAACTGTACCAGTAGGCATCGTTGGAGACCAGAGTGGAATCCGCGATAGTCGAGTTCCTCTCGCTGATCACACTGTTCCTGCACGGAGGAGCCGCTTTGCTGGGCTTCGCTTTCTGACACTTCAGCACAATGGTGACCAGTATAGTGATGAGTAAAAGAAACGACACAGAGCCCAGTCCGATCACCAGATACAGGTTCAGATCTGAGAAGATGTCATATTCCAAAGGCACCTCAGTGTAGGTTTTAAGGGCGGTCTCCACCGTCGACAGTTTGATGGTGACTGTAGCAGAGAGCGCGGGCTCTCCGTTGTCCTTGGCGATCACCACCAGCCGCTGGTCTCGCGAGTCTCTGTAACTGAACATCCTCATGGTCCGGATCTCTCCGTTGTATTGATCCAAGCTGAATAACGTGGCGTCAGTGTTCTGGAGGAACTGGTACGTGATTCGAGAGTTGTGCACTGAATCAGAGTCTATGGCGATGACTTTGGCGATCAGAGTTCCTTTATCGGTGGATCTCGGGATCCTTTCCTTCACCTCCGAGCCGTGCGCGCGCCATGGAGACACTATGAGCGGCGTGTTGTCGTTCTGATCCATGATAATAATGTGAACGCTCACGTTACTGCTGAGCGGAGGAACACCAGAGTCTCTGGCCTCGATGTGGAAAAGAAACTCCTTCTCGATCTCATAGTCAAACGTCTTTAGCGCATAAAGATTGCCGTTCTCTGGGTTAATGGAGAACAGCATGGACATGGAGGTGTTCGCGATTTCCTTCTCTATTATGAAATAAACCAGATACTGGTTTTCGTGGAGATCTGGGTCTATAGCAGTTAAAGAGCTCAGTGAAGCTCCAGGCGCGTTATTCTCCATAACAGGAATCGTGTAGAATGTCTGCGGGAACTGAGGAACATTGTCATTGACGTCCAGTAGCTCTAAAGTTATAGTTTCATTATCAGATAACGGCGGGCTGCCCCTGTCAGTCACGGTAATAGTGATGTCATATTCTGGAACCTTTTCACGGTCTAACGGTTCTGAAACTAATAATTCATAATAATTATCAGATGATTCTTTAAGTGCAAAAGGCAAATCATCAGAAATATGAATATCAACCTGTCCATTTTCTCCTGAGTCTTTATCACTCACACTAACAACTGCAATTACTGTATTTACAGGTACATCCTCTTTAACTGGACTTGAGAAAGATTTTATGGAAATTTCAGGATGATTGTCATTCATGTCTGTGATTAATATCTTTACTTTGCACTTTCCAGAAAGACTGTTAGCTGCTTTATCTGTTGCTATAATTTCCATATCATAGATCCTGAAATCCTCATAATTAATCATTTCTTTCACTCTGATTTCACCATTGTTGGGATTCAGACTGAATGTCTGCTGCGTTTTCTCTGAAGTATATAAACTATAAGAGTAAAGTAAATCTGAATTTGATCCCTCGTCTTTATCTGTGGCGTTTAATTTCACTACAAGACTTCCAATAGGAGCGTTTTCTGTTAGATTTATAGTATAACTGTCTTTATCGAATTGAGGGGCGTTGTCATTCGTGTCCAGAACGCGCACAATAATGCTAGCCGTGCCAGAGCGCGCGGGGACTCCTCCATCCACAGCAGTGAGGATCAGATTATGTATAGCATGTTCTTCTCTATCCAAAGCTTTTTTAAGAATTAAATCAGTGAATTTCGATCCATCCCGTCCGGTCTGAATCTCGATCGAAAAATGATCGCTTTCACTGAGATAGTATGTTTTAATTGAATTAACACCGATATCAGGATCCACTGCATTGTTCAAAGAGAATCGTTCTCCCACAGGCGTTGACTCTGAAATATCCAAATGCATTGTGTCCCTTCTAAAATGTGGAGCATTGTCGTTAATATCAACAATTTCTAACTCAATGTTAAACATTCGCACAGGGTTTTCGATCGTGGCATCCAGTTTAAGAACACACGTTGTTCCTGACTTAGTGGTGCAAATGTGCTCGCGGTCGATCCTCTCCACAATGAACAGCTCTCCCGTTTCTTTGTTAATGTCCAGATATTTTTTATTTGCGAGAGTGTCGAGACGAATCTTGCGTCTGCTCAATGTTCTAACATCTAATCCCAGATCAGTTGCCAAATTAGCCACTATAGATCCCTCATCCAATTCTTCAGGAATAGAATAATGAGTAACAGAAGATGCTGTATTCAGCACAGAGATTAAAATGATGACGAACACGTACCTTTTCAAAACCTTCCTTTTCATTCGAGATTCCATTTTTCCGAGTTTTATTCCAGAGATTGTGAAATGTAAAACAAATAGCATGTGGTTACAAATGTAATATTTAGATTTTCATGAAGCAGAACAAGCCGTTTCTCGGTGTTCATGAAAGAAGAAAGCATACAGCCGTCTGCCAACAAAGAAGATACGTCACCAGCACAGGTTGTGGTGAAAGATAAACTCAGAGGAGACGTTATGATGGAGAACAGCGACGCTGCGCGCATTGGTTTGCGTGGCACACATAAACAGGAATTTTAGAATTAAGATATAGCCTCTAAATACTTTGAAAAACGCAATATATAAAATCAAACGGGTTTCGTGAGCTGCTAAACTACAATAGATTGTTTAAAGTCACAATATATATATATATATATATATATATATATATATATATATATATATATATATCCGTTTGTGAACAGAAGCATTTTGTCTGCGCAAAAGCGCAAACAGAAGTAATCAGACGTTTAGTTAGTTTCTAAGTTTCTAAAACTGTACTGTATAACGTGATTCATACACAATAACCTTTAAAAAGTAAATATGTATGTAAATATTTATTTTCCTACCTGTAGAGTAGATGCAGCTGAGTCGCTGGTCTCGGTCAGTCCTGTGCTCCTCGGTATACTGGACACGATGTATCTCGCTCCCTTTGGCACAGGCTGTCTGACCACCAGCTTTCCTTTCCTCGTCTCTGCCAGAAATAAACTGTACCAGTAGGCATCGTTGGAGACCAGAGTGGAATCCGCGATGGTCGAGTTCCTCTCGCTGATCACACTGTTCCTGCACGGAGGAGCCGCTTTGCTGGGCTTCGCTTTCTGACACTTCAGCACGATGGTGACCAGTATAGTGATGAGTAAAAGAAACGACACAGAGCCCAGTCCGATCACCAGATACAGGTTCAGATCTGAGAAGATGTCATATTCCAAAGGCACCTCAGTGTAGGTTTTAAGGGCGGTCTCCACCGTCGACAGTTTGATGGTGACTGTAGCAGAGAGCGCGGGCTCTCCGTTGTCCTTGGCGATCACCACCAGCCGCTGGTCTCGCGAGTCTCTGTAACTGAACATCCTCATGGTCCGGATCTCTCCGTTGTATTGATCCAAGCTGAATAACGTGGCGTCGGTGTTCTGGAGGAACTGGTACGTGATTCGAGAGTTGTGCACTGAATCAGAGTCTATGGCGATGACTTTGGCGATCAGAGTTCCTTTATCGGTGGATCTCGGGATCCTTTCCTTCACCTCCGAGCCGTGCGCGCGCCATGGAGACACTATGAGCGGCGTGTTGTCGTTCTGATCCATGATAATAATGTGAACGCTCACGTTACTGCTGAGCGGAGGAACACCAGAGTCTCTGGCCTCGATGTGGAAAAGAAACTCCTTCTCGATCTCGTAGTCAAACGTCTTTAGCGCGTAAAGATTGCCGTTCTCTGGGTTAATGGAGAACAGCATGGACATGGAGGTGTTCGCGATTTCCTTCTCTATTATAAAATAAACTAGATACTGGTTCTCGTGCAGATCTGGGTCTATAGCAGTTAAAGAGCTCAGTGAAGCTCCAGGCGCGTTATTCTCCATAACAGGAATCGTGTAGAATGTCTGCGGGAACTGAGGAACATTGTCATTAACGTCCAGTAGCTCTAAAGTTATAGTTTCATTATCAGATAACGGCGGGTTGCCCCTGTCAGTCACGGTAATAGTGATGTCATATTCTTGAACCTTTTCACGGTCTAACGGTTCTGAAACTAATAATTCATAATAATTATCAGACGATTCTTTAAGCGCAAAAGGCAAATCATCAGAAATATGAATATCTACCTGTCCATTTTCTCCTGAGTCTTTATCACTCACACTAACAACTGCAATTACTGTATTTACAGGTACATCCTCTTTAACTTGACTCTGAAATGACCTGATTGAAATTACTGGGTGATTGTCATTCATGTCGGTAATTATAATGGATAGTTTACACTGGCCAGATAACGGATGAGTTCCTTTATCTGATGCTATAACCTCCATATCGTAAATTCGAAAGTCTTCATAATTAACCATCTCTTTCACTCTGATTTCACCACTTTCAGGATTTAAACTGAAGGCTTTCTGTGTCTTTTCTGATGTATACAGACTAAATGAATATACAAGGTCGGCATTAGAACCCTCATCTAGATCTGTTGCATTTAATTTAACGACCAGGCTGCCTATGGGTGAGTTTTCAGTTAAATTGATGATGTAGCTCTCTTGGTCAAATTTAGGGGCGTTGTCATTTGCATCCAACACACGAACGATGATACTGGCAGTGCCTGAACGCGGAGGGACTCCGCCATCCACTGCGGTCAGTATCAGATTATGAACAGCTTGGGTTTCACGATCTAGAGCCTTTTTTAAAATTAAATCTGCAAATTTGGAACCGTCCCTCCCAGACTGAATTTCAATATCAAAGTGCTCATTTTTGCTTAGATAATACGTTTTAACCGAGTTAGAACCGACATCAGAATCCACAGCATTACTGACAGAAAATCGCTCACCTGCTGGCGTAGATTCAGTGATATCTAAATTGATTGTGTCTCTTCTAAAATGAGGATTATTATCATTTATGTCAGTGATTTCTAGCTCTATGTAAAATATTCGCACAGGATTCTCGACAATAACTTCCATTTTTAAAAAACAAGTCGTAGTCGTTTTGGCAGGACACAGATATTCACGATCAATCTTCTCTAGTATGTACAGCTCACCTCTGTCTTTGTTTATGGCGAGGTATTTCTTGTTAGCGATCACATCTAATCGGACGTTTCGTTTAATCAAAGTCTGCACGTCAAGCCCCAAATCAGTGGCTAAATTCGCCACGACAGATCCTACTTCCATCTCTTCTGGAACAGAATAATGAGTAACAGCCAGAGCCAACTGAAAACCCGCTGATAACAAATAAACCAGCGAGACATACCTCCTCCATGACCAGGCGTTCAAATCAGAATCCATTGTCTGATCAAGTGATTATGATGCAAGGACAAAGCAGTTCATGCAGCAACAAAACATTGGATCTGACTCCAAAAATGAGATGCAGAAAGAAGTCTTAAAGAAGGGATAAAAGATGAAAGGTTTCCTCGATGTACACCGCAATATTTTGTCTAAAACCAGAGACGCACAAAACAAGGGTTCATCGCTGAATGTTCAACTGAGATAGTGACGTGGAAATTACGCTTGCAATGACATCCTATAGGCTGCAGCTGAGATACAATTTGTGAGACTACAGCGCCACTTTGCGCGTACACAGTGAGGTGCCTTGAAAATTGTGCATAATGTTGTTAAAATATGCACTAACACTGACAATCTATTAATTTATCTATATTTTAATAATAATTATTTTTTACATATAGTTTAAAAAAAATTGTGCAATCATTTAAATAGTCTTACCTAAGAATGTGTGCTTCATGAGTGATAATGCATGTGCAAAAATAATTCAAAAATGTGTTCTCACCTGTAGAGTAGATGCAGCTGAGTCGCTGGTCTCGGTCAGTCCTGTGCTCCTCGGTATACTGGACACGATGTATCTCGCTCCCTTTGGCACAGGCTGTCTGACCACTAGCTTTCCTTTCCTCGTCTCTGCCAGAAATAAACTGTACCAGTAGGCATCGTTGGAGACCAGAGTGGAATCCGCGATGGTCGAGTTCCTCTCGCTGATCACACTGTTCCTGCACGGAGGAGCCGCTTTGCTGGGCTTCGCTTTCTGACACTTCAGCACGATGGTGACCAGTATAGTGATGAGTAAAAGAAACGACACAGAGCCCAGTCCGATCACCAGATACAGGTTCAGATCTGAGAAGATGTCATATTCCAAAGGCACCTCAGTGTAGGTTTTAAGGGCGGTCTCCACTGTCGACAGTTTGATGGTGACTGTAGCAGAGAGCGCGGGCTCTCCGTTGTCCTTGGCGATCACCACCAGCCGCTGGTCTCGCGAGTCTCTGTAACTGAACATCCTCATGGTCCGGATCTCTCCGTTGTATTGATCCAAGCTGAATAACGTGGCGTCAGTGTTCTGGAGGAACTGGTACGTGATTCGAGAGTTGTGCACTGAATCAGAGTCTATGGCGATGACTTTGGCGATCAGAGTTCCTTTATCGGTGGATCTCGGGATCCTTTCCTTCACCTCCGAGCCGTGCGCGCGCCATGGAGACACTATGAGCGGCGTGTTGTCGTTCTGATCCATGATAATAATGTGAACGCTCACGTTACTGCTGAGCGGAGGAACACCAGAGTCTCTGGCCTCGATGTGGAAAAGAAACTCCTTCTCGATCTCGTAGTCAAACGTCTTTAGCGCGTAAAGATTGCCGTTCTCTGGGTTAATGGAGAACAGCATGGACATGGAGGTGTTCGCGATTTCCTTCTCGATTATGAAATAAACCAGATACTGGTTTTCGTGGAGATCTGGGTCTATAGCAGTTAAAGAGCTCAGTGAAGCTCCAGGCGCGTTATTCTCCATTACAGGAATCGTGTAGAATGTTTGCGGGAACTGAGGAACATTGTCATTAACGTCCAGTAGCTCTAAAGTTATAGTTTCATTATCAGATAACGGCGGGCTGCCCCTGTCAGTCACGGTAATAGTGATGTCATATTCTGGAACCTTTTCACGGTCTAACGGTTCTGAAACTAATAATTCATAATAATTATCAGACGATTCTTTAAGTGCAAAAGGCAAATCATCAGAAATATGAATATCTACCTGTCCATTTTCTCCTGAGTCTTTATCACTCACACTAACAACTGCAATTACTGTATTTACAGGTACATCCTCTTTTATTGGGCCAGAAAATGATTTAATTGAAATTTCAGGATGATTATCATTCATATCTGTGATCAAAATTGTTAATTTACATTTTCCAGAGAGACTATTAGATCCTCTATCGGTGGCTATTATCTCCATATCATAGATTTTGAAATATTCATAATTAATCATCTCTTTAACTCGGATTTCACCAGTGTCTGGGTTCAAATTGAACGTCTCTTGCGTTTTCTCAGATGTATATAAACTGAATGTGTATATTATTTCAGAATTTTGCCCTTCATCTAAATCTGTCGCATTTAGCTTAACAACAAGACTTCCTATAGGAGAATTTTCACTCAAATGTACAGTATAGCTTTCTTTATCGAATTGAGGGGCGTTGTCGTTTGTGTCTAACACTTGGACAATAATATTAGCTGTACCAGAGCGCGAAGGTACTCCGCCATCTACGGCAGTGAGGATCAGATTATGGACTGCTTGCTCTTCGCGATCTAATGCCTTTTTCAGTACTAAATCAGCTAGTTTAGATCCATCTCGACCAGACTGTATTTCGATTGTAAAATGCTCACTTTCGCTAAGATAGTAAGTCTTGATTGAATTAGACCCAATGTCGGAGTCCACTGCATTGTTAAGTGAGAAACGCTCTCCGGCTGGTGTCGATTCTGAAATGTCTAAATGCATGACGTCTCGTCGAAAGTGGGGTGCATTGTCGTTGATATCTAATATCTCTAACTCAATATTAAACATTCTAATGGGATTTTCGATTGTAGCATCGAGCTTCAGAAAACAATTTGTAGTTTTGGATGGGCAGAGATAGTCTCTGTCTATTCTTTCGACGATAAACAGCTCTCCTGTTTCTTTATTTATATCCAGATATTTTTTATTTGCTATCACATCTAAGCGCATCTTGCGTTTTGTCAGACTCTGTACATCCAAACCGAGATCAGCGGCTAAATTTGCGACAACAGATCCTACCTCCATTTCCTCGGGAATAGAGTAGTGAGTAACAGCAAATGCTGAGTTTAATGCTGAAAAGAAGATCAGGAATAACAAAACGTACCTTCTCCATTTTTGTGTGTCCATACACAGTGCCATTTTTATTTAAGAACAAAGTCCAAACACGCAAACGAAATGGTCAATACAGGACGCAGAGGAACAAAGAGACATACAAAGAGAGGAAGGAGAGATGATCACCCACTATAGCTGGAGACTGTGACGTTATGGCGACCAATAAGTCATTTCCATCTTGAGTATGGCTAGACAACAGCGACACTTTGTGCACAATGTAAAAACGTCACTTTCAATATAGAGCATAAATTAGTTGAATTAGTTTACAATAAACAGTAAATGATGAACATATTGTTGGTGGGAAATAATGTCTTAATCATACCATATTTTTAGCTTGAGCCATCATTTGTTACCTTGAATTAATAGCATACACATGTACATTGTAGCTGATTATATAATTGCAGGAACATTGGGTGTCCAAAGTCATATTTTTTAAGCTTTTTTAAAATGTCGTTGTTTAATAATTTTAGAATTTTGAACTCATTGTCATGGATCACAAGATGTTAAAGCCACAACAATATAATATTTCCTGTAAAAAAGTGTCTTAAAGCTGGAAATAAGGACAAGAGGGAGTGTGTGTGTGTGTGTGTGTGTGTGTGTGTGTGTATGTGTGTGTGTGTGTGTGTGTGTGTGTTTCTCTGTGTATGACTGTCAATTCTGTTACCGTCATGGCTGTTTCTCTACCTTGGTAACAGAGTGTGAAAGTAACTAAATTGACACTAATGCGGACAACATGAAATCATGATTTTCTGGTACACACTTTTTACAGAAATAAAATATTGAAACATTACATTGGTATAGACTGTAACAGTGATCCATGACAATGAGTACCAAATTATTAGAATAATTAAAAAATGTATATTGCAAGAAATAATGGCTAATACAACAAATTTACCTGCAATTATATATATATATATATATATATATATATATATATATATATATATATATATATATATATATATATATATATATATATATACATACAAACATGGGGGGCCAAACAGGAAATAATTGAATGTAAATCCGAATATATAGTTATAAACCCGAATATATAAATGTAAATCTTGAATATATAAATGTAAATGCTGAATATATAGTTACAACCCTTAATATATAAATGTAAACTTTGGCCTGACTTTTCATTACAGGACTGTGGGATTTGCAGATAATTTTACTCACTCCCCCAAGTTCTGCACATATATTATGTGCTAAATTTCTGCAAACAATTATTAGTATCCAGGATGAATGATTGAGCTAATTCATCCAGATAAACAGATCGAATTAATAACTTTAAATCTTGGTGTTACATTGTGATTTCACCAACAGCATGAGTGAATCAGTGCAACCGCGTCTTCCCGCTCTATCATGAGTTCAGAGTTCAGTGTGTAAAGCACCCTCTCACATATTTGGGAGCTAATTAGGAAAAATTAAATCTGGTAACGCTGACTTTATTTTTCTCAACAATTGTGACATATACACTGGCAAATGTGAGTTCTAAAGTCCAAACTGCGAGATGTAAACAGTTGTGAGGAAATAATCAGATTTTTGAGATAAAAATAATTTAATTTTTTTTTTTTTTTTTTTCAATTCTGTGTTGGAAACACACTTCCACACCTTCATGTTCACTGCGGTCACAAAATTCTGGCAAGTTAATAATACATGGGATAACAAAATCACTCTTCTTAAATACGTGAGAACGTAATTCATACACCTATAGTGTATGAATAATTGGTGGCAGGAATTTCGCACATAATAAGAATGGAACTTATGGGAATCCTGTGCTAAAAATAAGGTTCTAGACAACATTTGGATTTACATATTCAGAGTTATAACTATATAGTCAGGATTTACATTTATATATTTGGATTTAAATTTATATATTCAGAGTTACATTCAATTATTTCCTGTTTGGCCCTCCATAGGCCCCCATAATATGTATGTATATATATATACACGATATAATTTATATAGTTTATTTTCCTACCTGTAGAGTAGATGCAGCTGAGTCGCTGGTCTCGGTCAGTCCTGTGCTCCTCGGTATACTGGACACGATGTATCTCGCTCCCTTTGGCACAGGCTGTCTGACCACTAGCTTTCCTTTCCTCGTCTCTGCCAGAAATAAACTGTACCAGTAGGCATCGTTGGAGACCAGAGTGGAATCCGCGATGGTCGAGTTCCTCTCGCTGATCACACTGTTCCTGCACGGAGGAGCCGCTTTGCTGGGCTTCGCTTTCTGACACTTCAGCACGATGGTGACCAGTATAGTGATGAGTAAAAGAAACGACACAGAGCCCAGTCCGATCACCAGATACAGGTTCAGATCTGAGAAGATGTCATATTCCAAAGGCACCTCCGTGTAGGTTTTAAGGGCGGTCTCCACCGTCGACAGTTTGATGGTGACTGTAGCAGAGAGCGCGGGCTCTCCGTTGTCCTTGGCGATCACCACCAGCCGCTGGTCTCGCGAGTCTCTGTAACTGAACATCCTCATGGTCCGGATCTCTCCGTTGTATTGATCCAAGCTGAATAACGTGGCGTCGGTGTTCTGGAGGAACTGGTACGTGATTCGAGAGTTGTGCACTGAATCAGAGTCTATGGCGATGACTTTGGCGATCAGAGTTCCTTTATCGGTGGATCTCGGGATCCTTTCCTTCACCTCCGAGCCGTGCGCGCGCCATGGAGACACTATGAGCGGCGTGTTGTCGTTCTGATCCATGATAATAATGTGAACGCTCACGTTACTGCTGAGCGGAGGAACACCAGAGTCTCTGGCCTCGATGTGGAAAAGAAACTCCTTCTCGATCTCATAGTCAAACGTCTTTAGCGCGTAAAGATTGCCGTTCTCTGGGTTAATGGAGAACAGCATGGACATGGAGGTGTTCGCGATTTCCTTCTCTATTATGAAATAAACCAGATACTGGTTTTCGTGGAGATCTGGGTCTATAGCAGTTAAAGAGCTCAGTGAAGCTCCAGGCGCGTTATTCTCCATAACAGGAATCGTGTAGAATGTCTGCGGGAACTGCGGTGCGTTATCATTAACATCTAGTAAATGCACTGTTATAGTTTCATTGTCAGATAAGGGAGGATTCCCTTCATCGGTCACAACCAACATGATCTCATATTCTGGGACCATTTCACGATCTAACGGTTCCGACACCAATAACTCATAGAGGTAGTCAGAGGTCTTGTTTAAAATAAACGGTAAGGACTTGTTCATTGAAAGATTTACCTTACCGTTATCCCCCGTGTCTCTGTCACTAACACCCACCAGAGCTATAACAGTGCCGACTGCGATGTTTTCGTCCACTGTGTTCTTAAGGGATTTTATGGTTATCTCAGGATAGTTATCATTCATATCTTTAACATACACAGTCACTCTGCATTGACCGGAGAGTGGAACGGGGCCATTGTCTTTAGCCTCAACGAACATCTCAAATATTTTCATATCTTCATAATCAACTGTGCCCTTAACTACTATTTCGCCAGTATTTGAATTCAAGGAGAACATCTCCTGCGTTTTCTCAGAAGTATAAAGCGTAAATGAGTATGTAAGGTCAGCGTTTGGGCCGTCATCAGCATCAGTAGCGTTTAATTTAATAACAACAGTTCCAGCTGGAGAATTCTCGCTCATATTCAGAGAATAAACCGCCTGGTCAAACTGAGGGGCGTTGTCATTTGTATCTTGCACGCGCACAATAATATTAGCTGTGCCAGAGCGCGCAGGGACTCCGCCATCAATTGCAGTGAGAATCAGATTATGAACGGCCTTCTCCTCTCTGTCTAAAGCCTTCATGAGGACCAAATCGACATATTTTGTACCATCGCTGCCAGAATGTATATCAACAGTGAAATGTTCACTTTCACTTAATTTATAGGTCTTGACTGTATTGGCACCAACGTCTGGGTCAAACGCATTGGGCAAAGAGAATTTTTCCCCCGGTGATGCGGACTCTGAGACATCTAACTCAATCCTGTCTCGACGGAAATGAGGAGCGTTATCATTAATATCTGTGATGCCCATTTCGATATTGAAAATACGCAATGGGCTTTCAATTATTAGGTCTAATTTTAAGAAGCACGTGGTTTTCGTATTGCAAAGAAATTCTCGGTCCATTTTCTCAACAATAAATAGCTCGCCAGTCCTTTTATTAACATCAAGATATTTTTTGTTATGGAAAATATCGAGTTTTACCTCTCGCTGTGCCAGTCCACTAACATCCAGCCCCAAATCAGCTGCCAGATTTGCAACGACAGACCCGTGCTCCATCTCCTCCGGTATAGAGTATCGTGTCACAGACAAAGCCGTGTCCCATGTCGCCCAAAGTACAAAGAAAAACTGAACCCATCTTACTGGCTTCATTATCAATTCCTGCAGAAAGCACAAAATCACTCAGAAAAGATTAGCAGATGGAGTTATTAATCGTGTTGCTCCTTGAAATACCCCTCGTGTTCAGTCTGCTTTGGACAAATATTCCTGTAATCGTTTAAAAAAGGACCCACTGAAAAGGATGCTGTTCTCAGTACCAGGATTCTGGTATATGGCAACGTCCCTTTAAATTAAGCCAGTGTGTGATTTACTGGCCAACAGCGACGCGCTGAGACAGAGACAAGAACTGCATATTTACTGGACGCAAGTAATAAATAGAAGATTCGCTATTGATGATGTTTTGATGATTTTATATCGTTCATGAGCAAAAATGCGCTGAGCATTTTTGTATTAAACGTATCATGACTTTCTCTGTGTATCTCACTCTCTCTCTCTCTCTCTCTCTCTCTCTCTCTGTGTGTGTGTGTGTGTGTGTTTCCTTTTCTTCATTCTCCCTTCCTCTATTTTATTATCATTTCTGTCAAATAAACAGACAGACATATACCAAGGTAGTCATGCTTACAATAACCAATTCATCAATTTAGACTGTAATAAAATACACTTTTTAACTTACCTCTCTTTCTATGAACTTTGATTGTTTCAAAATACCATTCTTCTCTCTCTCTCTCTCTCTCTCTCTCTCTCTCTCTCTCTCTCTGTGTGTGCGTGTGTGTGTGTTTGCTTTTCTTCATTCTCCCTTCCTCTATTTTATTACTGAATAAAATTCTATAAAATGCCTATTGTATCGGTACAGTATCAGCCAGGCTTTCCAATCAGCTATGAAATCCATTACATTTGTATGTTGAAAAGCATTGATGGATCAAACATTAATAAAACGGCATCACTGTGAAGTTAGGTTTATACAGAGCCTCTGCAGTCTGGTTTAATAATGTATCATTTCTGTCAAATAAACAGACAGACATATACCAAGGTAGTCATGCTTACAATAACCAATTCATCAATTTAGACTGTAATAAAATACACTTTTTAACTTACCTCTTTTTCTATGAACTTTGATTGTTTCAAATTTCCAATTCTCTCTCTCTCTCTCTGTCTCTCTCTCTCTCTCTCTCTCTCTCTCTCTCTCTCTCTCTCTCTCTCTCTCTCTCTCTCTCTCTCTCTCTCTCTCTCTCTCTCTCTGATGAATACAGGCTCCCTGAAGATTGGAATATTTCCAGACGTTGAAAAGAGATCATATAAATTTATAATATAACATATAATACTCAATTTCTTTGACACTTTAATTTTTGTCTGCATACGTTTTAAATTTTATCTTAATGAAGTCAATAATAAAAATGACAATAATAATAACAATAATAAATGAATGGCAGTAACATTACTAAAATTTGGTGGATTTTGGACCGAGCAGGTTTGTTGAGAAAGTTGTATAAATTCGGTCATTCTTTAGTTTGATCAGAGGGAGAAAATTGTCAGAAAACACACTAGTCAAACTCAGGCCTCAAACTCAAGAATAGCCTAACATTTCCATGTCTAGTATAAACTGGCACAACAGAGTGAACATGTTATGTTTTACACTAATATGAGTCTTCTAAAATGAGGACAAGTGAGAAAAGTTTATGACAGATACTTACTTTGTTCTTTTCCTCCAACAACGTGATGTCACCTCTAGGAAGTCATGTGATTCAGGGCCTATGCTGAAGATTTGAGCAGGGTGGAGAGGAATTTCAGAGACATAAACTAATTTAATGGTTTTAAACAAAAAATGTGTATCACAATAAATAGTATGTTATGTAAAATAGAATTAGTGAATGTCAATGCTAATAGCCTACTCAAAATTGCTCATTTACCAATATATATGTAACCTTTATTTCAAAGAGAAGTTGAGAAAACATGATTGCGGATATGGGAATTTTGTCTGTCAAATGCTTAAAAAATATAATTTTTTAATCATTATTAGGTATGATTCATCATGATTTTTTGTTAATGGGATACTTACTGTAAAACATTTTCAGCTAGTTAAACTTAGAAATGAAATTTCACCTTCTTAAAAGCTGAGTGAACTCATAGACAAGACAATGCATTACTTTAAAATAAATTTTTTACTTAAAGTAATCCATTGTCTTGACTATTTGTGAGTTGAAACCAAGGTTATTTTCAGGTTGAGTTACATTTGTACATTAAGGCAGCAGGTGAACTTTCATTTCTAAGTTTAACCAGCTGTAAAAGTTTTACAGCCATGTGACAAGTTGATTAACACCATGTGAAATATTTTTCAATGGCAATATAAAATAAAAAAAAGCTGTCACTGGGGCAGTACCCTTTCAAAAGGCACAATTTTGTACCTGCAAAGTGCATATTAGTACCTCAAAGGTACACAAATGTACATACTTACATAAAATTGTACATATTAGAACCTTTTTATAAAGGTTATACTGTCCTAATGACAGCTTTTGCACCTTTTTTTGTTTTGTTTTTTTGAGAGTGTAGGAATGACATTTTTGTTCATTGTACTTATTGACATATGATGCAGGCGACCTCTAGTGGTGTTTTTTGACATTTCCCACTTCTCAGCTACACATACAGAATATATGAGGTCATAATTATTTTCTGGTGAAAATGTGGCTATTCTGACCTCCCTCCCTCCCTCCCTCTCTCCATCCCTCCCTCCCTCCCTCTCTCCCTCTCTCCCTCTCTCCCTCTCTCTCTCTCTCTCTCTCTCTCTCTCTCTCTCTCTCTCTCTCTCTCCCACACACACACACACACACACACACACACACACTTTATATATATATATATATTATTTGAAGAAAATAATCAAGACAGCTGTTGCAGAAATAACAGAATGTGAAATAACAGACTCTCGGGGATTTATGAAAAGTAAGCATAAATACTAATCCAGAAAACTTAAATTGAAGGGAAAAACTCATCACTGTTTATTAAACTTCAGAATGCAATATCAAAACTCCAACACAACAGCATGTGTGATGGCTGGCTATGATGTCATAATATCTGAGAGAGCTGCTCTGCTACTGGTTTCAAACCAAACAGGATGGAACAAAGGGAGAGAGTTCGGACTGGTGTTGTCATAGCAACGGCTAGAGCTAAAATATTCTTTCTAGGACAAGGTCAAACTGAAGATGCACTATATGCTGAAAGTCAAAGGTGAAGGGTGACATATAATAAATGTTACTATGTCATCTTTATAGCTCGGTTCGTACATTTGAAGAAAGCATACTCATGACTCTGGCTCCTGGAATTTATAAAAGCATTCGAGATTTAATGACATCCCTAGATTCAGCTCCAAAATTACACGCTTCACCTTCAAGTTAAATTACACATTACAAAATAATAATAATATAACTACACTGTATGCTTAGCACCTATCTGCCTTTCAGCCAATCAGCTAGGAGTGACAGTCAAATCACCTGATTAATATTCATGAGCAAAGTTTTTAAGTTTTCTTTCCCTAGATTGTTCCTACTTCTCAAAAGGATGACATTGTTTGAATGTGACTGTGCTCCTCTAATTCCTGATCTGTAGTCTAGAGAGGGACATGTCTAAATTGCTCATCTCCTCACCTCCGGTTCACGGGCCCTCAGAGAGATGATCTTCGATTTAGAGAAGTGTGTTAGCGCCATGGAGACCGTTTCTTCATTAACGTTTGTAATCTGAAAGGACACACGGCAAACCTAATTACCCCTCTCAACTGGGCGATACTCATCTATTGACATTCTGAACTCATTTCCCCGGGAAATTAAAATGGAAAGGGCGCGCCAGAGATTGCGTCCAGGTGTGGCATTTTCAGGGGGAGCCTGATTCCCCCCGTGGGCCCGTCTGTTTCCCCGTCTTTAATTAAAATGATATTTAGACGATGGAGTTTTGTGTTTGTTCATTTAATGAACCAAGTCTATTCTCTGTGGGAGGAAAAAGGGAATATAAGAAAGCTCATTAGAATATGTTAGCATTTGCGATGTTTACTCAGTGCATGAGACAGCGGCCTGGGTCATATTTTTTTCTTTTCTTTGTGCTGAGAAATGTCTTTTCGTGCAACTATGTAAACATAAGTGTCGAGAATTAATGAGGACAATTCAAACCTGGAAGAGAACTGGCATTTTTGAATAACTGGTTTCCCTCTGGAATTTCCTGTAGGGTTTTTTTTTTAGGTCTGTGATAAACATCACTTTCATGTTTTGCTCTACAGTATAAACAGATGGTCTTTAAATCAAATGTGAATTTTAAAGCACATTGTTTCTTTAAAAACAGGTCGCAAACTATGCACAATAGATTCAAAATTCATGCCTAACGTATGATTCATGTTGTAGAACAAAACTTGTCAATCGATTAGAAAATAAACTAATTAATCGCACATTTTTTCTGTAATTAATCACGATAGATTTTTTAATTATTTTTATGTTTTAATAATTTCAGTTACTCTCCAAATTACTGTAAACACAACTTAAAGACTTAATTATTTGATTAATTTGTTTTTATGAATGAAGGCCAGTATCACTGATGTCTCTCTGAATTTTTTTTTTTTTTAATGACATTCAACATTACAGTGTAACTAAAAGCTCTCAATTTCAACATTTGTTAGGCTTTTTAAAAAAAACTTTTAATTTAAGTGAACTTAAATGAACCCATTATAATAAATGGCCTTCCTGTCTGACAGGTAGGCTAGACCCACACAGGAAATATACAGAAACTGAATAAAGTTGTCAAACGCTTTACAGTCTTAATTGCATAAATTATACATTAAATATAGAATAATCCTTATTAAAGCTATAATTTTCTCTGTTACCTTGGTTCTTTGATTAACATTAATGACAGACATCACAGCAACTGGTTTATTAGGCGTGAATCTGACTCGCATCTAATTTTTTAAGTTAATTCAAGACGTTATTTAACTAATTTATGACTGATTTTATGAGGACACTTGACAAAAATTATATTTTGGCATAATTGTTTGTTCAAGTGCGAAAAGAGAACTCGACACTGACGAGTGCACATGAGTAGAGTGTGTGTCACATGACACGACATTCACAGACATTCTCATTTGTTTTGTGGCGCTTGAATGGTTTTAAAGCATTTGCGCGTATTAGAGCGTGATCATATAATGTAACATTAGCCAAATTATCACTTTTATCATCTATAATGTGAACAAGCTGTAAAACTGGATTAAAAATGTAAATGAACACATTTCCAATATGATAACTGGATGCCACTTCCATGCAAAGTGATATCGCCATGTGACAACAATGCAAAATACTACTGTAACTTACCTTTTGAAATACATACCTATTGATATATATTGCATACTATTTTAAAAGTAGTATTATATAATGTATACTGTACAGTATTTAGTGAACATTAAGTAGTATTCAAGTAGTCATGTTACAAAATATGAATTACAACACAGGTTTATGTCAGAAAAAAATATTTAATTCTCATATTTGTATGTACATATTTGGAATGAATGGACTTTCACATCCTGCTCTCTTGTATGAGGCAGTAATATGTGTCTAAATGCAGATCCAGTCATTTCCACATGAGTAATCATATTGAATTGATCAATTTCATTTGGTGAGCATCCCCTTTTCCTGGCCACATCCTGACCACTGTGTTATTTTATACGCTCACACTGTGTGCAAAAGGCGTGTAATAATCACATTTTGGCTGAAATGATTGTCAAAGTAATAACAGTAGGAAAATATAAAACTAATAATGATATTCAGTCTTGCATTAAATCTCAGGCCAGGCCTCTCAATGGTAATGACCTTTAGGCCTGGTGCGACTGAACTAACCCAGAAGATGTAATTGCAAGGAATAATAATAATAATAATAATAATAGATTAAGTTTTATTCTGTCCCTCATATAACAGGACAAGCAAGTTTCTTAGCTTCAGTGAGATCATATGAGCCCGCTGCTCGTCTCTCTGTGAGCACGTACAGTCAAGATTCAAGCTCCTTTCAATATCTGTTCATTGTCAATATCCTATCCTGAGGAACAGAGCCTCTGTAGAAAAGTAAAATGGGCCCATATGACAGGACACATGACCTTCCCAGCTGACAGAGAACGTTCTCAGAACTTTGGCCAACGTTCAAACATTAGCATTAAAACATTATTTGTGGAACCTGTTTTTTTTTTTTCACTTGGACGTCTAATGTTTATAAATGTTACTTGTTTCAGAACACACAGAGAACATTTAAATGTTCCCTTAATGTTTACAAAATGATAAAATGGAATATTCCCTTAACATTAGTGTAACATTTTTTAATGTTCAGAGAACATTCAGTTTTCATTACTTAATGGGAATGTTCGCAAAACATTCTATGAACGTATTTTTGTTTGCTGGGTATGAGCAGGCCTGAATGATGTATCACAGACACATACAATGTGAGTGAGAAGCACACCTTAGAGTGAGTGTGAATCATCATTGCGTCACTGTGACATCATCGGGATTTGGTTCCCTGCCTGTCACATGACAAGTAGTCTGGCTTAGACAGGAAGAAACTGGCCAACATCTAACGCAACTAACCACTGTTTTGTCTTTACGTGCCATTTAGGTTTGGCTAATAGAGGTAAATAGAGTGTAACAGTCCGGTTCTGGAAGTAAAAATCCCATTCATTTTTACGGATTACTTCTAAACCTTTAAAGAAAGACTTACTAAGAGCTAATCAATCAATGGTATATGTCTTTGTTAAAGCCATCATAACACATTATTTTAACTTATTTTTTAAATAATTGTGTTCAACAGCGAAGTCCTTGTGAAAAAGTGCATTACCCATAAATGTGCAGAGAAACCTCCACCAATCAGAAAAACATGGAAAAAGAACTGCCTACTTCCATGAAGTCAATCTCCCTATGCTCTCATACTATATTTGAGAAATGTTATAATGTTTGTAATAAATGTGAGATGTAAAATTTTATGTTAGATGCAAGATTAATCAATTTGACAGCACTATACATACAGTATATATGTGTGTGTTTATGTATGTATGTGTGTGTGTATATATATATATATATATATATATATATATATATATATATATATATATATATATATATATATATATATATATATATATACACGATATAATTTATTTAGTTTATTTTCCTACCTGTAGAGTAGATGCAGCTGAGTGTTGTCAGATAGATTAGTCATGATTAATCACATTTAAAATAAAAGTTTGTACTCACATAATAGATTTGTGTGATATATATATATATATATATTTACATTTATTTGTCTCAATGTGTGTATATACGTATACATAAACACATTTATAATATATAATTAATATACACACAAATATGTTATGTAAACAAACTTTTATGCAACATGTGATTAATCTGTGAAAGCACTGATATATATAAATATATTTAATTCAATCTAGTCATTTGCACTGTTTCATGGGATTGTAGTTGTTTCCCTCATTAAAGCCTTTACATAATCTTGTGTATCTTTGTCTTTTTGTCCGATTTTCAAATGCTTTTGGCTTCAATTCAAATTTGCAATGTTGTGAACTTGTGGCTGGTTGTTTTGGTTCATGTCTTCTAACTCTCTACCAAAGACTTTTCTTTAAGATTCCTATGGGAAAAATACTTCGGGAACCAACGCCACTGAAAAAGTGAGCTGCACTGTTGCACTCTATAAAATCTCTGTAAATGGTTGTACGGAAAACAGAAGAAACTAGGGGAGATGTTTGTTTTTTAACTTTGTGACAATAATTTCTTTTCTGTTAAAAAATAATACTTTCACAGACAGAAAGCAAAGTGGACTATACCGTTCCACTTCTGAACAACTCTTAAAAGCTTTCAAAGATGTCAAATCCAGTGATCATAATTTCACACAGGCTTCATTTAAAAACAATTTTGTTCCCAGTTTGGCTAATACAAACATGTACACCCCCGATTGCATTGCATGTGCAAAATGCATCAGATGGTCAGATTGAGTGGACTGTGGCGGTCTTTGAGCGAACCACCTGATGCTGAGACTGCATGATGAGTGATATGCTTTGGTAACAACAACAAGTCACTCTTTTTGTTCACCATCTTAGGTCCTTTTGTCTTGTTTTATTCGTTATATAAGTCATTGTTGATGACATCCGCCCCTGTGTCGTCATGCGGGTCAAAGCTGCTGGGAGAGATGAACCTACGTTTCTTGCCAAAGGTGGAGAATGAGTTGTGGACGTCGAGCTCGCTGCGGTAGCTGGGCCGCAGGGTGCAGAAGCCGGAAGGCGTTCCGGGGATGTAGACGTTGTGCTGGTAGTCCGGTGGAGGGTGTGGGTGGGTCTGCGCTGTGGGCTGCTGCTGCTGCTGCTGCTGCTGCTGCAGGTGGTGGGTGGGGTTGTGTTGGGGTGTGTAGTGAGGAGTCCACGCCCTCTGAGAGACACCTGCTGGAGAATGCATCCGGTACTCTGGATGGTTAAAAAAAAAAAAAAAAAAAAAAAAGAGAACTACTTACAATACCGGTCAACAGTTTGGAATAATTGCCATCGTTTTTGAAAGAAGTCTCTTCTGCTCACCAAGGCTGCATTTATTTGATCAAAAAAATACAGTAAAACAGGAATATTGTGAAATATTATTACAATTTAAAAGAACTGTTTTTATTGTAATATATTGTAAAATGTTATTTATATCCAGTGATCAAAGCTGAATTTTCAGCATCATTGCTCCAGTCTTCAGTGTCACATGATCCTTCAGAAAATCATTCTAATATGATGCTCAAGAAATATTTATGATTATTATTTTTGTGGAAAACATGATACACTACTGTTCAAAAGTCTGGGGTAAGAAATGAATGCTTATTCAGCAAGGATGCGTTAAATTGAACGTTAAAAAAATTCTATTTCAAATAAATGCTGCTCATTTGAACTTTCCATTCATCAAAGAAAACTGAAATAAAAATCACGGTTTCCACAAAAATATTAAGCAGAAAACACTTGAATAATAATAAGAGCCATTATCAATTATTATAATTGAGCACCAATAGTAATTAATGACAATTAAGCAGCAAATCAGCATATTGGAATGATTTCTGAAGGATCATGTGACACTGAAGACTGGAGTAATGATGCTGAAAATTCAGATTTGATCACAGGAATAAATTGCATTTAAAATTAAAATTATTATGTTTAATATAATTATTTTATTATTTATAATAATTTATTATTTGATATTATCTATAATTGTTTTAAATTGTAATAATACTTTAATACTTTATACACAGGATCTAATAACGTGACGTGGAAAAGTATAGCTGCACCTTTCGAGCGGGTTCCCCAGGTCCAGTACTGTCCGGCAGCCATCTGACCCACATAATTCTCTGGTTCGGCCTGCATGGCTTTACGCATCAAAGTGCCATCCATGTTCACAGAGTTACAACTGCAAACAAATGATGAGAAATTAGGCCAACATATGATGTAATGAGATATTTTGATACTCCAGAACATGTAGTCAACAAATTCACACATGAAAGGTCATTGTCTGCTTGCACCACTCTCTGAATGAAAAAAAAAACGAATATTGGAAACGTCTGAGAATGTCTTTGATGGGACAAAAACCATTTCATACTAGTTCTGTCAATCGATTAATACAATTAATCACATCTAACAAAATTTTGTTCACATATGTGTGTGTGTATAATATTATATTATATTTATATACATGTATATAATATGTGTGTGTGTGTGTTGTGTGTGTGTGTGTGTGTGTGTGTGTGTGTGTGTGTGAGAACGCAAACACAAACTTTAATGTTAGATGTGATTAATTTATTTTTCAGCACTAGTTGATACATAACATTTACACATATACATTTAGTCATTTAGCAGACGCTTTTATCCAGCGACTTACAAGTGAGGAATACATAAAATAAATGTATAATGTATATATACATAAAATAAATTTATAACATGTTTTTATTTATAAGTTCCTTTTTGAGTGTTCGGCTGCTTGGGTTTCATTTATGCATTTGGCAACCACTGTATCTAAAGAATACATTTCAACATTTTATGAATTGAGTATGACCTTGACATTGCTATCCTCATGCTTTATTGTTTGAGCCATAGTAACACTTAGGGTTAGTCTGTAGTATAACAGCTTGTATTATATTGTGCTATAATTAACTTTATATAAAAAAGCAATAGAAGTCTGCAGTGTATACCCATTTAGAGACAAGTAAACGTGTGTTTTACCTTTTCAGAGAGGAGGTTTGATTTTTGGTGAGGGCCCAGTCAGTGTTTGCTTGTTTCAGCTGCAACACATAGAACAATCATAACAGAGAATGATTTCATTTAACAAATATGCAGGATAAACCACCATAGTTTCATAAACTATACACAAAAATAGAGTATGTTTTACAAGAAAATACTATTTAAGTCTTTTTTTAGTGTGTAAAATTGCTTCAGATGTTCAGGTATGCACTGTTAAAGATATTCCTCAAGCTTTAAAGGGGTTTTGAATGCCTCCTTGTGGTCAAAAGTGTGAATTGCACATCATTTGGTGCCTTGAGCAATGACTGTAGAGTCACGGTCTTCTCTTTCATCCTCAGAGACGCGGCGGGGGTGGAGGAGGAGGAGGAGGAGGAGGAGAATGGGGGTGTTATTTATTCCATGTCAAAGAGAGAGCGAAAGTATGGATTCCACGCTCTATTAATTCGCTTAGAGACTTTCATAAGGAGAGCTCCATGTAAGCTTATTATTAGAACGGTTCTTCAAAATACCTTCCGTAGATAATTAGAACACCGACATATGATTTTAATCTTCAAAGGAAACCGCAGCGGGGAGGAAATTAATTTCGAAAACGCATTTAACTGTCCGACGAATTCAATTTAATTTAATTTCTTGCTTTATTTTAGAAACTCCCGAGCGTTTGCATTTTCCGCTGCAGCTCTGGTGAATTTATGAGGAATTTTCCAGCTTTAATATATTCCCAGATGAAATTCTGTTTAAAATCTGCTCAAGAGCTCTGAGAGAACACAATCTGTTTGAGCTTTTTTTAAACCCTCAAGGGCGGAATTTGTCCTAAATGTGTTGTCCAGTGACCTGCCCAGTAATACGGGTATAAAAGATGCTTTTGTGAATATTCTATCAGAGACCTAAAGTTCACAGATTCAATGGACACCATGGATTGTAATTCTATCAATGGACGAGTTTATTCTTCACAAGCTATATATGAACTTCACTGTTCCAACGCAAGGTGACACCTGTCTCTTCAACAGGTCACCCTGACAATTGAATAACAACTGAAGTGAGCACGTTAACATTTTACAGCCTGACGTTTCCACCTAGTGGATATTAAAAGAACACGCACCCAGTTTCTTCTGCGCTCTCTGGTTCTCATTCTATGAGGGCAAAGTGGCAGAATCTACAGGCGCGACACGTCTCCATCGGCTCCTGCTCGCTCCCTAATGCTTTCATTTCCCAGCCCCATTATGGAAGAAACCAGTCCGCGTCCGTGTGCCATTGTGTACTGGATAATTAGCTTGCAGTGTGTGTGTGTGTGTGTGTGTGTGTGTGTGTGTGTGTGTGTGTGTGTGTGTGTGTGTGTGTGTGTGTGCGCGCGCGCGCGCGCCCTTGACATATAGTTGACAAGATTCACATTTTAGTACAAGCAGCTGACCGCATTCAAATAAAGAATAAAAATAAGAAACAACGTTTGATGTTCTTTTTGTGCACATTTCTAAAAGCAATTCCGTTACACAATATTTAAAAAAAATAATAATAATAATATATATATATATATATATCCACAGAGAGAGAGAGAGAGAGAGAGAGAGAGAGAGAGAGAGAGAGAGAGAGAGAGAGAGAGAGAGAGAGAGAGATTATAAACAAAGGAAGAACTGGAGAGAGTGCTAAAAGACATCCTCGGTTTCTCTGGAAGATGCTGCTGTTTAGAGACGCTCGTTCACTGTCAATCAAGGTCATTGATCGACTTTGGAGGTCTATTTTATTTTCAAATAATTAGCGCCCTCCGGGTTTTCTTCTGTGTATTTATAGATAATCGATAGCCAATTCAACTCAGTCACAAATACATATTTCACACTTCTGCTCTGTGCACAAATGATGCCCGTCTCGAAAGTGACTCAGAAACTGACAACTCAATAAACATGTGGATGTTAAATAAACAGTGAGAGCGAGAGAGAGAGGGCGAGAGAGAGAGAGAGAGAGAGAGAGGGTGAATGTAGTTTTACCTCGTTCGGTGTAGTCGCTCCGTTGTTCACGGATGAGCAGCGGCTCTGTGAGCTCAGCGCCAGGTTATCCGCTCCTCTCGCCGCGTTATTTCTCGGTGTGCCGGGACTGCAAGGCTTGAGAAACATAAAGTCGCTCTTTGCTGATTCGGGCGTCAAACACACTTTGTAACAGTACGCTTGAGAGAGATTTCCAGGATTGCTGTTTACCTCCACGCAGTTCGTGGGCACTTTCGCGCCGGTAGAGATCTGCAGGTTGAGATTTGACTTTTTGAACACCTCGGCAGGCGGCTCCGGTTCAAAGCTGCAGCAAGCGGCACCGAGCGAGGAGAGCGCGTAGCCGCCGAGGGAGTCGTGGTCCTTGTAGCATTTCACGGCCGCCAAAACGATGATGGCCACGAGGAAGATGAGCGAAACGGTGCTCAGTGACACGATTAAATAGAGCGCGAGGTTAGACGGGGGCTGGGGGCTGAGTGAGAGGTCACCGAAATCGGACAGCGACTCCGGCACGCTGTCCACCACCGAGAGAATGATAGACACGGTGGCCGAGAGCGGCGGCTGCCCGTTGTCCTTGACCAGTTTATGACGAGTCTTTGTCTAATGGCATCTTTGTCCACGAAGCGGCGGATCGTCCTTATCTCGCCGGTGTACAGAGCCACGCTAAACAGCCCGGGATCTGTCGCCTGCAGCATCTGATATGACAGGCGAGAGTTTTGCCCCGCGTCCGCGTCGAGTGCCGTGATTTTAGCCACAAGGTATCCCGCGTCCACCAATCTGGGCACCATCTCTGTGGCCACGGTGCCGTTTCTCGGCAGTGGTGACAGGATGACCGGCGCGTTGTCGTTCTGATCCAAAACAAAAACATTGACGGTCACGTTGCTGCTGAGCGGCGGGAAACCGGCGTCCTGAGCCTGCACGCGGATCTGAAAGTTCCGGAGCTGCTCGTAATCGAAAGAGCGCAGCGCGTAGATGTTGCCGTTATCGGAATTGATGGAGACATAAGTGGACACGGGCATGCCCTGAATCTGGCCCTCCAGGATGGAGTAGGACAAATACGCGTTCTGATTAGAGTCCGGATCGAATGCGGTCACCGAGCAAATTGAAGCGCCCGGGGCGTTATTCTCGGTCACATATACAGTGTACGAGGGCTGAATGAAGCGCGGCGGGTTGTCGTTAATGTCAGACACTTGAACCAGAATAGTCTTTCTGGTGGACAGCGGCGGCGAGCCCAGATCGCGCGCCGTGAGGGTGATGTTGTACTCCGAGACAGACTCTCTGTCGAGAAACTCGCTGGTCACGAGAGTGTAATAGTTTTTAAAAGAGGAGTGCAGCTGGAACGGCACGTTTCCGGGGATCTGGCAATCCACAGCCCCGTTCTCTCTCCGGAGTCGCGGTCCATTACACTGATCACGGCAATCACTGTGCCCGGCGGCGCGTCCTCCTGAACAGGTGTTGACACCGAGGTTAATATGACCTCGGGCGCATTGTCGTTCACGTCCAGAATATCAACCAGCACTTTACAGTGCACGGCCACGGCGGAGGGACCCTTGTCTTTCGCCTGCACGTAGAGCTCGTACACGCTGGCCCTCTCATAGTCAACGATTCCCTTCACCCGAATTTCACCTGAGTGAGAGTCCACGCTAAACAGCTCCCGCACCTTCAGAGGCGCGTGCCCGCTGAATGAATAGGTTATCTCGCCGTTTGCGCCTTCGTCCAGGTCCGTGGCGTTCAGTTTGAGCACTAGCGTGCCTCTCGGTGCGTTCTCCACCAAGCTGACCCGGTACACGGAGCGGTCGAACACGGGTACGTTGTCATTCGCGTCCAGCACAGTTACCGTGATCTGAGCCGTGCCCGAGCGCAACGTGGAGCCACCGTCCACAGCCGTGAGCACCATCTCGTGCGTCTTCTGCTGCTCTCGGTCCAACGGCGACTGCAGGACGAGTTCGGCGAACTTGCTGCCGTCGTTACGGGTCTGAATGTCCAGCAGGAAGTGTTGATTGGCGCTCAGTAAGTACGAGCGGAGAGAGTTTGAGCCCACGTCAAGATCCTGTGCGCTCTCGAGAGGGAACCGGGAGCCAGGCGCAGCAGACTCCGTGATCTCCAGATTAAACTCGCTCCACGGGAAACTGGGAGCGTTATCGTTCACGTCCAATATCTCCACCTCTACCCTGTACAGTTCCAACGGGTTCTCAATAACCACCTGCAAGTGCAAGAAGCAAACGGGACTTTGTTCACAGAGCTCCTCGCGGTCAATCTTCTCATTCACAAACAAAATCCCGTTCTCCAAATTCACCTCTAAATATTGTTTTCTTGCCCCCGATACAATCCGGAATCTCCGTGAAGACAATTTGGCCACGTCCAAACCCAAGTCCTCTGCGATATTTCCAACGAAAGCCCCGTGCTCCAACTCCTCGGGAATTGAATAGCGAATCTGCGCCAAAACCCGGTCCAGTGCGCACGCACACAAGAGCAGACAAACAACCTGCCCTCCCAACGTCCATCGCCTCTTCGGAAGCCTCCGGTCCATCTTCCTAAAATCAGATATTCTCAGCTGCGTTCACAGAGAAGATTCATGTGAAATACAGCTTAAAAAACATTTTCTGAAAACGACACGCACTCGCATTATTTTCTAAAGTGAAATAAAAAAATCATTTTAAAAAGTACATAAGTCGATTTTAAACAGAATGGAAACTTAGAGCCTCTCTTGGGTTGTGCGCTTTGCGCGCTGCGCAGGCAGTGTGTGAGCAGGGGAGGCGAGCGCTTTGATTTTCCAGTGTGTTAGACGCTTTGAGGAGTGTGTGAGACGAGAGAGGGAGGTGTGTGTGTGTGTGTGTGTGTGTGTGTGTGTGTGTGTGTGTGTGGTGGGGAGGGATCGTACTGGCGGACAGGGACATGAGAGCGCGGAGCATAATCACTGTACCGACACGTTTAACTAGAGAGTTACCGAGCTCGCGTAATCGCCATGAAATAAGTGAGAGTAATCTACGAATTAATACTTATAGGGCAGTGCAACTTTTCGTTTCTGAAAAACATCAGTCCGTAGATTGTAATTCTAAGACACTAGTAGCCTAGTGACCTTGTCTAGATAGATAGATAGATAGATAGATAGATAGATAGATATTTTTTGTCTAGACTTCAAAAAGTCACTCCCCTCCCCTTTCCATTCATTTAAGTTATGATGTCCGCTAGTCTTGCATGTTCTTGTAAACACAAGCTATATTATTACTGACATATTTTCGTATATGATCCTGCGCAACAAAACAGATCGGGAGACTTATAAGATTATGGATTGTGGAAGTTATTGTTTTGATGGGACAAATCTGAATCGTGTCTTCTGAAGGAGTGACACATGTTCGCCCAAATCTAATCTTTAATTTTCATGGATAATCCTCATGACTCTAAAGCCATTTTATGCACCAGTCGATGATGCGCGCTTCCCCACGAGCATCCTCAGAGGAATGTACTAATTACAACGCACATGAACGCTCTCTGTCAAACAATCTATCTCTCCCTTATAGCACACACACACACGTTGTGTTTTCATGTTTTATGGGGACATTCCATAGGCGTAATGGTTTTTATACTGTACAAACTGTACATTCTGCCCCCCTACACTACCCCTACCCCCATTTCTGTTCTGCTATTTTAGATTTTCAAAAAAAAAAGATAATTCTGTATGATTTATAAGCTTGTTTCCACATGGGGACAAACAAAAGGTCCCCACAATGTCAAGATTTACTGGTTTTACTTGCGTTGTGGGGACATTTGGTCCCCCCACAATGTAAGGAATACAAGTATACACACACACACACATCGTTGGAGTTTATAGTTCATCGTTGTAGGCACATCTTGAAGGGTGAGGGAAGAAACCTGCTAGGGAAAGAATAAAAAAGAAAAAGAAAAAAAAAACAGTTTTAAGGTGGATTGTTGTTCTTAGCTGGTAAAGTTCGAGTGTGTTTGGGACCCTTGTCAGAGAGTCAGATTGGCTGACCAGGGTCAACCACCTACTAAATCGGGTCAGGTGAACGCCACATTCCATCCTAAACTAGTTGAGACCAGCAAACCACGTAAATCTGTTTTATATCAAGCATATTCTTATGTTTCCAGACATTTCGGCCTCTTCTGACCCCTTTAGTCTCTGCAGGGAGGTGAAATCTTCCACCCAGGTTTAAATAACCGCAGAATACAATCTGCTGTCAGACTTAACCTCCAGCAGATGGTAAAGCTCCAGCAGAAATGATTACATTTGAAAAAACAGGAGTTCCTCCGCTCTCGACTTCTTTTTAATTAACGGAGAGACGGATTAGTGCTCGGCTATCCGGGATCAGCCGTTCTTCAACAGAAGAATACAAATGTTTTTGGATAAATAATCCCCGGCGCATTTCACGGTGCCCGTCACATTAACATGCATTACACGAGCCCTTAAGCCCCGTTTCATCCGCCGGCTTATTGTCCACGGGGCGCGAGAGTGCCATTACTTTCACCGCAAGCTCCATTTAAACTCACTCACGGTAACCTTGCAAAACCCCTGTCCGTCTCTGCTGAATACTTTAGTAAGAAAAGAGAGAGGCGAAAAGAAAGGATGATGGCGAAAGTGACATTGGCCTTTCATATATTTCTGGAGAATAAAAAGCACAGGGACTGTCACATTAACAAAAGACACCAGAATGTAAAGTGTCGACTCACATGCGCGCGGGCAACAGGCAAAATCTCAATTCACAAATAATACATTTAAAATAAGTAGTAAAGAAATTACTTATAAATGAAGCTGTGTAAATAAGCTACAATTACATTTCGGAAATTAGCTAAATGAAAGAAACCCGATGATTAAACCTATGATTCTTTGTGCTATTTTGGATCTTTGGAGCCTCATTCAAAAATGGTCTTTGAGCTCCCTCTGCTGTTCATCTAGAGGTGTTACAACATCCAGGTGCCCCCAAATATAGGGAAAACATATCCAGAGAATCAAATGCGTTTATGGAAATTAAAAAAATACATCATATCTTGCATCTTATTTTTAACACGCCGGATTTATACATTAAAAGGTAAAAAACGAAGACAGACATGGGTCTTTCAAATATGCAAGACGTGAAGACATGCTGAGAAAAGCCTATTTCTTACGCATACAGCGTAGAAAAATTATTAAAAAGAAACTTTTACTAACAAAAGAGCAGGATATCACGTCAACAAACTTAAAATCGATTTTTTGCATGTAAAATCTTTGACATTTCTTCTCCTCCCCGTCAGTCTCCTGTAGCTTCTACACCAAACACCGCTTATATTGGCCGACGCTGCACATGTGAGCATGACGACGCATGCGTGCGATGATGACTTGGGAGCCACCCAATAATGAGTCAGTGTTCTTCTGCAGAACATGGAAGCGCTGCCCTGCGTTCACTACGTCAACAGCATAGGAGACTGACAGGGAAGAGAAGACATTGCTGAATAAAGCAGTTATTTTTGTTTTGATTTTGAGCACACAAAGTATTCTCGTCGCTTCATAACATTAAGGTTGAACCACTGTCGTCAAATGGACTATTTTAATGATGTCTTTACCTTCCTGGGCCTTGAAAGTGGTTATAACGTTACAGCCTATCGGAGGTCAGAAAGCTCCAGGATTTCATCAAAAATATCTTAATTTGTGTTCGAAAGATGAACAAAGGTCTTATGGGCTTGGGACGACAAGAGGGTGCATGACGCTTTTTTAAAAACCCTTTAAGCCTACAGATCCCTGAACCAAACATACAGAACAGTTTCTTCGAATGGAGGGTTGACTTCTTTGAGTGACCTCGCATTTTCTACAACTGAATACTACATTCAGACACTTGAAGACTGCTTTATCACAGGGTCTGTGAAAGGGGAAAAGAATTTAGATAAAATTAATCAATGAACTATTTTGAATCCATATTTCAATATGTATTGGCATAGATTTGCATTAAAATTGTCGACTTCTCAGTTTAACTTTCAAAGCTTTGACTATATCATCATCAAGCTTGACACATGAGTGTCCATCTTTATCCTTTTGTCTGTGGTCATATGAGTTACATTAAAGAGAAGATAGAGGCCCAACAGCACAGCTTAAAGTGAGAAGAGTTCAGTCTGATATTGTTATCTGAAGCAATAAAGCAACATGGGTTGAATGTGGTTTTTGTTGACCTATGGTATTTCCTATGTGTCTATTGTGGTCACGCTAACACGCACTCTTCACCGCTGTTGCAGAGATTTAAGAAAATTAGAAGGCGTGCAAAATGCCAGGACGACTAGGACAAGTACCTTGCAGCTTTACCAAAAAACAAAATCAAAAAACAGATTTTTTACATTAATGAATCAAAGGAAGCACAGACATTAGCCACCTGGAATGGACATGTTAAAAAAAAGACTTTTTGATGCTGTTCAGTTTATTTAAACAACTTATTTGATTCAAACGTTCAAACGTGATTGCTTCATGTTAAATTGACTTGAAACGATTACTTTTTGACTTAACTCGATGTTTTCATTTTAAAATAACATGTTTTAATCCAGTAAACCCAAACAGTACTTTCACTTCCCATTATGCTTTCCAAAGCGGCTGAACTGGGAGAGTAAATGTTGAAATAAGGTGTTATTTTAAGCAGTTTTTAGCAAGATGAGAAAATGTTATGTTGCTATTTAAACGTTTCTGTACCATTATTGAGCTTGTGCTTGGGTTGAGGACCTGCTAACTAAAATTTAAATCACTTTTATAATAAAGTATTTGATATTGTCCTGAATGAAACCAGTATGACTGCTAGATCCCGAATACAGATCAAACGTTTAATAAATCACGAGACCAAACTAATTATTTATAGGATACAAACATTAATTATAGGATTATTTATTCAATTCAATTGAAATTAAAACTATTAATTTATAATAGTTCATTCAATTTATATGAACACCACTGATTCTACTTAATTAAACATGGTTGATTGTAATGGGTTTTACTTGTTTCAGTCATGTGGAGCCACTTTCCAACTATTTTACATAGATTCTTCCTTAGTTGTGTTGTAACACAAGGATTTCTGCATGGATTAAAAATAAACCTTTCGTGTTAATAAAAAGCTGGTTGTGTGGAATCCATGACTGAATTGAGTTAGTTTGAAGTATCATTTTTTTGAGTGCACCAAGACTGACCGAATCACCCTCCATTAGGCCTGAATCAAAAATCTCTTCAACCGAAGTGATATGAGATTAAAACAAACTCTCTTCTTTGCTTGTCCCTGCTCTCTGGTTTCAGTTTGTCTTCTGTATAGCATGCAGATCTGAAAACCAACACAAATGAAATAATATTTTACACACAAAAAAAAAAAAAAAAAAAAAAAAAAAAAAAAAAATCAAAAAAAGAGGGAAAAAAAAAAAAAAGTTTTCTTTGTAAGAATGACAGAAGATGAGTTGTTGTCTGTCTTGTAGTAGCCCAAAGTTCACCGTTTGGAAAGAACTATACTTTCATTTTCAACTGTGAAACAGTCATGCGCGTTTGTGTTAAAGCCAGTTTTGAAACACAACTCAAACGCGTTGGTGTAGCTCAGCGGTTACTTCAGATGTGGAAAATCTACAATCCCATGATCGCTGGGTGACCGGTGACCGAGGATCGAACCGCGAGTCCTGTCCAACGTTTTATTTTTTTTATGGTGCTTTTAAAATCGTCTTTTGCATGCAAGTAAAATATTTGATTTCTGTGTTTTTTTTCTACATTATTTTGTCTAATTAATAATTATTCATATGCAAGACGAGAAAGACTAAGCACAGGCCGAAAGGTTTATTATGAGCTCATCGTGCAAATGTTATATTAGGCTAAGCTAATGTTTCATTAGAGGTCAAGTGTCAATATATAGGCCAGAACAAACCTCAAAACATAAATAAACAAGTGTAAAAAAATATAAAGAGAGCAGATACTGTAATAAATAATGTAGATTATAACATAATATACTAATCTATATTAAAAAAAAAATATGAAAAAATGCTCTCAGTTACTGACTGGTTTAAAGTAGCTTGTGAGATTATAAAATATTCTAGTCTAATATAAAACTTGTGAGCTCTTTACATATTTTCTTAGCTTTATTCATCTTGCGTATGAATAATTATTGATTTAGACATAGGCTTATAAATGTAAAAGAAATAACTCAAAACTAAAATAGTTTGGCTTCACGCTGGACGACACTTTTATTGCCCATTTTGCTTTTAACAGACTCGCGACCAGAAACATTTAATGCCAGTTAAAAGGAAACTTTTACAGCATCAGAAATGTAAAACGCTGGACAGGACCCGTGGTTCGATCTCCGGCCGCCGGTTTCCCGCGGACATGAATTTCAGTTTGATGAGAAGTAACCACTGAGCTAAACCAGCGCGAGAGAAAAAGGGCTGAACAGAGACTTCAACCTGCATGATCACCGGAAACACGGAAGTCAAGTATTTTAACGACAGAAAACGAAACTGCTCATTGAAGACAGCGAGGCTTTTACAATAAAACATCAACACCCGTCAAGACACGCGGTAATAGCTCAGATGATCATATTATAAAGTCTAATTTTAAATAAAACGTCGGTTTCAAAACGCTTACACGGTCTTAGTGCGCCATCTAGTGGACACGCGAGGTTTCTACAGCTTTATAAAGAGGAAAGCGTTCACATCACATCAGGTTTCCAACAATCCAGAGCAGTTCGTTTTTTCGATTGCTAAACGACAGCGAGCACAACTGGAGTAACATGTGCAAAACTCCAAGTACGGTCTGCACTACCAACAGTCACCTGAGCTAAACAGTTCTCATCACCTGCAAAACTCACTCCAAGCAACACAACTCTGAACACGTGGCTCAAAACAGGCTCAGTGCAGCCAAACACTATCACAACCCTCACTGAGAGAACACACACTGTCACTCAGAACACCAACACAGAAAATACAAACTTTCATCTTTACAGTTTGAACAATTTCAGTGTCTTCATACAAAGTAATATTTTCTTCAAAGAAAAGAGTGGCATTCTCTCACATGATTCATTTACATTTTTAGAACATAACAATTTAAGGCAAATCAAAATTAGCAGTTTGCTTCAATAGTCTGTAGTAATTTACGGAGTTACAGTGATGAGAAAAAAAGGTAGAAAATAAAAGTACATACTGTAATTCGAACAAATAACTGAGGGGCTGATCCTGCCTCTCTCTCGAGCATCAGGCCACAGGTTCTCATCAACATCACATCTAATGTTCTCTCTTGCCATGCACCTGGGGAAGAACCTTCTGGAGTGCCTTATCCATCCCTGGCAGTCCTCTGGACGCATGTCCTCACATCCGGCACACATCCACCCTCTCCCTGCCACCCTTCTCCCTCTGTGAACCCGTCTTCCTTATTCCATTTCCAAAATTAGTCTTTCTGAGCTGTACCTATATATATATGTGTGTGTGTGTGTGTGTGTGTGTGTGTGTGTGTTCACTAACAAGTCTAAAACAAGACACCTGCTTAGCCTTTCAGCTGAAATTGCAATCAGCAGTGTTTGAAAGGCACCAGGCTGAAATCTATTCTGTTTTGAAAGTGTGGTTCACAGTTTTGACAGCAGTGTGTTAGCATGTGAACAAAGTGCTGTAAATCCACAGTGTTGTGCAGTTCGTGTTTAAAGTCATGGGATAAGTGTGTAGAGTTTTGAAAACTGTGTTCAAGCAATGAAAAACGAACTAGAGTTTGTTCCACATGAACTTTTGATCTTTTAAACCACAGTGTTGTTAAAGTAATGGAACAATATTCCAATAAGTATAACAATACACACAAATTTTGTTAGATTTAACTATTTTGTTTTTCGTTCAGTATCGAATTATATGTGACATTTCCCTCAACTCAGTCCACCCATCTTGATATACCATCAATGCAGTACGAAATTAGAAATAGACTGAAATTAGGTAACGTAATTATGCTCCATATCAGACGTGAACCTTAAAATACTGCCTATGTAGACAAATTTCACCAATCTCAATTCACAAATAATAGCCTACATTTAAAAAAAAAAAGAATAATAGATAAAAAAATAAAGAAATTGAACTGTATAAATAACCTACAAATGATTTAGGGAAATTAAGAAAAAAAAAAACTAGGATTAAAGCTATGATTTGATGATTCTTTGTGTCATTTCGTTCAAAAATGGTCCTTGAGCGCCCTCTGCTGTTCATGTTACAACATCCAAGTGTTTCTTTTTCCAAATATAGGTATGTATATGTAGAAAATTAAAAAATGTATACGTTTATATATTTTTTAAAAATATATATGTATAAATATTTTTTATTATTTTACCTATATATATACTTTATGATATATATATATATATATATATATATATATATATATATATATATATATATATATATTATATATATACAAACAAATACACATATATACACTGATAACTTTCATGCCGAACCCATTTTAACCCATATAGGCAACAAATATTATTAAAAATAAACATTTACAGACAAAAGAGCAAGATATCAAGGTACCACACACAAAAGTGTTGGACAGAGCCCGAGGTTCGATCCCCGTAGGTATGAAACTGTTGCGCTGAAGCAGTGGAAGTAGCCACTGAGCTAAACCAACGCGAGAGTCACTGTCCCACATCCGAGTTTTAGATACTAGGTCAACGCGACACGCAAACGCGCGTGACAAAAAAAAAGAAAAGGAAAATGACAGTTCTACTTGCATTCAAAAGACGATTTTAACAGAGTCAAAACATGCAAAACGTTGGACAGCGCCCGAGGTTCGATCTCTGGTCACCGGTCGCCCAGCGGCCATGAGAGGGATGATTTTCGTTCTCGGAAGTAACCACTGAGCTACACCAACGCGGAAACAATTGTGTTCAAAACTTAATGTAACACACAAGATTTACATGACACATAAACGCTCGTGACTCGCTCAGCGTCTCAATCAGGTGTCGCACAGGTGTGGGGTTTGCAAATTCCACTCAAAGTCCAAAAATATAAACGTCCAAACATTTATTTCAACGAGCAATATTGACAAGATTTTTGAAACAATATTATTTGAAAAGAATTACTGTAACTCACCAAAGTTTTTTTTTTTTTTTTTTACCATGTTCCAAAGGTGCACAGTAGCTACTCTAGTAAACAGAGCTCATTCCACTAAGACAAGACTAATAATTATCAGTTAACAACTAGTTGTCAAGGGACACATTTAAACACATCTTGCCATTATGAAAAACAGGCCTACTCTTGTCTTAACAACACAGTTTTGATTCAAAATCTACTTAACTGAGATAGATACAGACCCTGTGACAACTTGCCCCGATCTGACCTACTGTTGACGACAGGGCTAATATTAAATCTGCACAGTGAGATATTAATAGGCCTAATTGTATGAATAGGCAAATTGTTTAATTAGATACACCAGTGTAGAAAAATATAATAATAGCTCTTTCACGAGCTATTATTATATTACATGCAAAATACGCTTTTAACACTACAAAAAAGAAAAGAAAAACATGGACAGATCTACTTGCATGCCAAAGACGACTTTAACAGCATCAAAAAATGCAAAACGTTGGACAGTGCCCGTGGTTCGATCCGCGGTCACCGGTTACCCAGTGACCATGAGAGAGGTGATTTGCATTCTCGGAAGTAACTACTGAGCTACACCAACGCGAGAATGGCTCATATTAAAACCACACTTAACACACAAGACTAACACGACACATGAAGGCACGTGACCAGTGCCAGAACAGGTGTACTCATCTTGCACATTAATATTAATTTAGACATAGGCGGCCATGAACGGTGCTTCATTTGATTAAATTGGCCGCTCAAGTCGAAGGCACACAGAATATGTACCACAAATATTCCAGGTTTTATTATTATTATTTTGGACAGGACACTATTCTCTTACAGAAGGCTACCCTGTAAAAAAGAAGTCAGCTAAAATTGGCCACGTTTTGGTAAATGACTTATAATACCATCAAGTAAGCTATGCATGAGATCTAATGATATTTTTATAAATTCGCATGGGGGTATATATATATATATATATATATATATATATATATATATATATATATATATATATATATACACACACACGCACACATATAAATATTCCTGTAGTGGGAAATAGAAATGGCACTTTCATGCATACAAAGCCTTTCATGCATTTTTAAGAGTGATTAAAATATGCAAATACATTTTGAGGCCACTTTATATTAAAGTTCCAATGGTATCACCACCTAATGCTATTTTTATGAGGGTAAACAGGAACGTTTATGTTTAACTTGCTAATAATATATCTCTATCCAAAAGAGGGCAGCAAAGACCACAGAATATCAGGAGAACCTGCAGACGTCAAAGTTTCAGATGCTGAGAATCTAATTCGAGTCTTCAGGCAGCTGATGACGTGTTTGATGCTTTTAGATGATTGGCAGGTCTTTGATAATAAGACAACCAATCAGATTCCACACAGACTCTTAGTTCTGTAAAAGAATGATCATTCTACATTCACGTGTTATGCTTTTATACAAAGTGACCTGCACTGTGTTCAAGATAGATATTTTTGTAAGCTCATGCATTCACGTGGAGTCAAACGGCATTGCAAAATATTATACTGTTAATTGTAAATGTAAAATATTACATGTTAAGCATAATTATCCATTTCTTAAAGAAAAAAGACAATGACGTTAAAGAGAAACAGACACAAATGAGTTAATATTTGACATACAGTAAAAACAGAGGCATACAATTAATGTGATCATTTGAGTTCATATTGACATCTCTGATGTTTGATTACAGAATTTTGCATTGTGTTTATTAATCTGAACACAGTTTGAGAAATGTGAGATGAGGTCTTTTACTGAGGAGAAACATATAAGCAAGAGACTGCAGAAAAAGTCTCCATTTAATTTAATTTAAACGATAATAAAGCAATCTCGTTTGTGATTTTTGTTTCCTACGGGTACATGAACCAGAAAACGGTCTGTGTGTGTGTGTGTGTGTGTGTGTGTGAACACCCCCTGTGGGGTGATAACCTGTAATTACTGCACCAGATGTGAACAAGAAATGGAGAGACAGAAAGAGAAAGAACGACAGACTATAAAATATTGCAAAGATGGAAACCGTAAGACTCTGTTCCAAACCGAGTGAGCTGTCTTGCTGTCTACTGCAACACAGCGGTCCAATCAGGTCACCTTTATTTCTATATCACTTTAGACAATACAGGTTTTGATGCAACTTCACAGTTATAAACAGAAAAATAACAGAATCAATGATACAAACTTCACCAAATCTGAGACAAATCCAAAATCTGAATCTTCTGAAAAGACAATACAAAGACAATAGTGTCATTTTTCAATTCAAGTCAGTTCAGATTTGATTCAGTACAGTTCAATAACTGTAAAGTTCATCAATAGACCTATTTCACATTTCCGGGTTTCTCAGATGCGGGAGTCGTCATGGTTGGGTTAACTTTTATAGCAGTGAATGAGAGACTTCATTAAATATATTTTTCGTATCTCTATTTGCACGAATAGCAACTCCACAATTGTGTTTTCACAACTTTCAAAAAGAGTGAAAAAACAAAGAGCGATTGATAACAGCAGTCAGAAGAGAGAAAGACGTCATTTTTACAGTAACTCCCATCTATTTCCCATAGAAAAAACTTTGCAGGATTTACGGTATTATCGTAAAAACACGTCATCACAGGAAACAAGTTCATTTGACCTATAAAGCAACTCTACAGAAGACAATAGTGTTGTTATTCAGCTCAATTCAAGTTTTGTAATCCAATAATGACAGTGTAATAAATGATATAACTGAATATTAAAGGGATAGTTGAATGTATGAATTTATGAATTTCTTTCTTCTGCTAAACACAAAAGGAGAACATTTGAAGAATGTTCGTAACCAGACAGTTGATCGACCCCATCGACTTCCATAGTATGGAAAAAAAAAAATACTATGAAAGTCAATGGGGTCCCTTTAAGTACCTTTTAAACACCAATGTTGATAAATTAGTGGTACAATACTCTAATGAGTATAAAAATACATACATATTTTGTTAGATTTAACCACTTTCAGTTTAGAATTATATATGTGACATTTTTCTCACCGCAGTCTACCATCTTGAATGATTTTTTTCACTGAGTTCATTGCAATACAGTATGAAATTAGAAATAGACTGAAATTAGGTAGTGTAATTATACTCCCTCATATAAGATGTGAACCTATGATGCCTTAACATACTGCCTATGTAGGTACCGCAGGGATCTGGAATCGAACCAAAGACTGGATGGGGAGGAAAATGGGAGAAAATATTGTTTATGAGAGAAAGATTTTGACAGCAAGACTGACGGCACAGAGGTTAAGACAGAGAGAGAGAGAGAGAGAGAGAGAGACATAGAGAGAGACAGAGAGAGAGAGAGAGAGAGAGAGAGAGAGAGAGAGAGAGAGAGACAGAGAAAAGAGACAGAGCAAATGAATTCATGACAAACAGACAAAGAAAAGAGTGGAAATGGAAATGCTGGGTGTGGTGAGACGAGAGGTGTTTCTGTCTGGGAGAGGGAAAGATGGAAGAATAAAGACAGAGAGACAGAAGAAGAGAGTTTCTTACACATGTTATTCAGCTGTGTAAACGGGCGGAAGGCGGGTCTGGGGTCTCGGGTTGCCAGTGAAACGGGCTCATATTTATAAGAGACTGGCAGCCCCGACACCTCTTACACACACGTTAATATTATTATTATTACTGAGCACTCAAAAATGGAAAATGGCAGCAACCTGAGAGGCCTGGAGAGGAGCGCATGTGTGTTCGTGAGAAAACGCAAGTATGTCTGTGAGAAAATGTATACATAAGAAGACAGAAAAAGAGAGGGATAGAGAGAGACGGCAAAGTCCCACTGGAAAAAAGGGGGCAGAGAAAGAAAAAGAAAGGTTGCAGAACGAGAACTTTGGCACAGGGAGATGGATAGGGAGAAAGTGTAACGTGATCTACTGAACATATTAGTGCTGTCAAAGAGGGGAATGAGAAAAAGAAGCAGGAGAAAAAGGGTGTCAGACGCGAGCATGTATTCCAGGACAAGATTATAAAATTCCCGCAAGAACGGCGTAGACGTGTTGGAACAATACACACTCACACACACACACACACACACTGAGCAAAGTAAATTCTTAACAGGTGGGTGGGGCCACTCATATCAATGACAGATCCGTGATTTCCCTCAGGGTCATATTTAACCAATCACAGATCTGGTTACATAACCAGATCACAGGCCCGTCCAACGGTGTCACTGAATCCTAGTCAAAGTTCAGGAGGTCCAATGTAACATTCTCAGCTCTCCTTCGAACTGAAACAATCGTGACCGGCAAACCAGTGAGGCTTGTACAGCACAATTTGTGCGTTTTAATGAAATGTTCAGAATGCAATACTGGTGATTGCTGCATACTGCATGTCCAACAGCATGCGTTATGCAACTGTAAGCATTGGCATAATAGATTGTTTTCACATGATGCAACATTAAATTGCATTGAGTCCAGGCATCATCTGGAAAGCGAATACAGTTAGTTTTCATTTTAAATTTGACATGTTGGCTTTCTCAAATCAGTGCTGCAATCATGAACTAAAATTAAAAATATATAAAAACAATTTACGTTGACATAACACAATGTTAACTGAAATACAATAAAATTTTCCGTTTTAACTTGTTTTATTTCTGTTAGTTACCAAAGGTAACATTTGTAATTGTCGCTGTTGAAGTAATAAAATTACAAAAAAAAAATAAAGCAGAAAAAAATAGACATTTTTTAATTGGTATTTTAAAAATGTCAACAGCAATTTCAGCATTGCATACATAGATAAAATAAAAATAATAAATAAATAAATAAAAATTAATTAGAAATACAAGACAGATTAAAAAAATAACTTAAAATGAATGCAGAAAATATAAAAATAAAAAGTCATTCAAAATATAAATAAACTAAACAAAAATATAGTAATGATACTAAAAATGTGTTTTAGAAATTAAAAACTGTCACTCTTAATACTTACTTACAGTGACATTGGAGTGAGATACTGCAAAATTACACTTCATCATGTTCGTCTTTGTAGTGTGTTCTGGTATTATAGTGCACATTTTTCTTATTGTAATTGTTCATTTGGATATTCGTGGCTTACCGAAAATATATATTGTGCACAGTACACATAATGCATATTACATAATTCACAAGAGTAGTATGCCATTCTGAACATACAGTACCTGTTGACAGAATACTGTAGTACCGATACTTCCCTGAAGGAGGCACCAATCTCTGTTGTTCTCCTCACTTGAAGTTGATGTGCATCATCAGCCTCTTCATCTTCATCATCATCATCATCCTCACCAGCGCAGCACACTAGCCAATGGTATACGAGCTGATGAATGGAGAGAGATTTATTTTCAAGGGAGATGAGGAGAGATGGGAAAGTTATCTGACCTGCCAGTGTGTGTGTAATCCCTGGTGTGTTTGGGTGATAACACACAGAACAGATCTGTAGACTCACACACGGAGATTTAATGAGAGTAAAAGATGGTGATTAATAAAGAATGTGGAATGAAAGTGCTGGAGTTTGATGAGGACTTGAGGCCAAAGTGTGTGTGTTTTTACTTAGCTGTACTTTAGGGGGAAATTAGTCCCCAGGATCGAGCTAAATCTGACAAAATCTCCCTTGTGCAGACATTCAGGAACATTTGGAAAAATTGGACTCAATTGGAAAAACGATTAATTAATTATATAAATGCCCTCAAAATGTAAATGTTTTATTTTAGGATCAGTACTTGAGTTGGGCTGTGTTATTATTAGTTAAGTCTACATGTCCTTATTGATCCAAGTAAGTGTGTGTGTGTGTGTGTGTGTGTGTGTGTGTGTGCGTGTGCATGTTTGGAACATTCGTATAAATCTGAGCCGGGGTTATTATCGTTAACAAAAACTAAAACCATTAAAAAAACATTCTTATCACTTCAAATAAAATAAACATTAACTGAAATAAAAATAAAATAAATAAAAAGGCAACATTCCTCATTTTCATTCAGTTATTTTGGTATATACTAAAATAACTACAAATTAGCAAACAAAATCCTAATAAAAACTATATATATATATATATATATATATATATATATATATATATATATATATTTGTGTGTATGTATGCACTGCCCGGCCCCCAAAAAAGTCGCCGTTTGGATTTTAATAGGCAAAAACTTAAGAGTCTATGACTGGATCATTATAACAGTGATTATTATATTTCTAGCATGTTTTATGATTATAAACAGTTCTTGTAAGCCTAAAAGATGGAGTGTATAGCTTTTCATGTCTCAACCATGTAGGTTTACACATCATGGCCATATTCCTGGATGAAAATGGCAATATTCATCAGGGTTAACATTGTGAAAAAAATGGTTCAGAAAGCATGAAGAGTCATTTTGACACATGAATTGGCACCTCTGAGTCCTGACTTTAACCTCAGTGTAAGTCTTTGGGATGTGCTGGAGTAGACTTTACAGAGTGCTCACTTCTTGCATTATCAATACAAGATCTTGACCAAAAATGAATGCACCTTTTGATGGAAATAAATGTTGTGACTTTTGCAATGGGTTTCTTTATTTGGTTGCATTGTGAACTTTTGCAGCACATTCCTGTATTTGGTTATGTTGTGAATATTTGCAGTGCATTTCTGTATTTGGTTGTTGTGAGTATTTGCAGTGCGCTTCTGTATTCGGTTGTGTTGTGAGTATTTGCAGTGCATTTCTGTATTTAGTAGTGAGTATTTGCAGTGCGTGTCTGTATTTGCTTGTGTTGTGAGTATTTGCAGCTCGTTTCTGTATTTGGTTGTGAGTATTTGCAGTACGTATCTGTATTTGGTTGCACTGCAAGTATTTGCAGTGTGTTTCTGTATCTGGATGTGTTGTGAGTATTTACAGTGTGTTTCTGTATCTGGATGTGTTGTGAGTATTTACAGTGTGTTTCTGTTTTTGGTTGTGCTGTGAGTATTCACAGTGCGTGTCTGTATTTGGTTGCATTGTAAGTATTTGCAGTGCGTGTCTGTATTTGGTTGTGTTGTGAGTATTCACAGTGTGTTTCTGTATTTATCTGCATTGTAAGTATTCACAGTGTGTTTCTGTATTTGGTTGTGTAGTGAGTATTCACAGTGTGTTTCTGTATTTTGTAGTGAGTATTTGCAGTGTGTGTCTGTATTTGCTTGTGTTGTGAGTATTTGCAGCTTGTTTCTGTATTTGGTTGTGAGTATTTGCAGTACGTGTCTGTATTTGGTTGCACAGCAAGTATTTGCAGTGTGTTTCTGTATCTGGATTGGTTGTGAGTATTTACAGTGTGTTTCTGTATTTGGTTGTGTAGTGAGTATTCACAGTGCATGTCTGTATTTGGTTGCATTGTAAGTATTTGCAGTGCGTTTCTGTATTTGGTTGTGTAGTGAGTATTCACAGTGTGTTTCTGTATTTGGTTGTGTAGTGAGTATTCACAGTGTGTTTCTGTATTTGGTTGCATTGTAAGTATTTGCAGTGCGTTTCTGTATTTGGTTGTGTAGTGAGTATTCACAGTGTGTTTCTGTATTTGGTTGTGTAGTGAGTATTCACAGTGTGTTTCTGTATTTGGTTGCATTGTAAGTATTTGCAGTGCGTTTCTGTATTTGGTTGTGTAGTGAGTATTCACAGTGTGTTTCTGTATTTGGTTGCATTGTAAGTATTTGCAGTGCGTTTCTGTATTTGGTTTTGTAGTGAGTATTTACAGTGTGTTTCTGTATTTGGTTGTGTAGTGAGTATTCACAGTGCGTGTCTGTATTTGGTTGCATTGTAAGTATTTGCAGTGCGTTTCTGTATTTGGTTTTGTAGTGAGTATTTACAGTGTGTTTCTGTATTTGGTTGTGTTGTGAGTATTCACAGTGCGTGTCTGTATTTGGTTGCATTGTAAGTATTTGCAGTGCGTTTCTGTATTTGGTTGTGTAGTGAGTATTCACAGTGTGTTTCTGTATTTGGTTGCATTGTAAGTATTTGCAGTGCGTTTCTGTATTTGGTTGTGTAGTGAGTATTCACAGTGCGTGTCTGTATTTGGTTGTGTAGTGAGTATTCACAGTGTGTTTCTGTATTTGGTTGTGTAGTGAGTATTCACAGTGTGTTTCTGTATTTGGTTGTGTAGTGAGTATTCACAGTGTGTTTCTGTATTTGGTTGTGTAGTGAGTATTCACAGTGCGTGTCTGTATTTGGTTGTGTAGTGAGTATTCACAGTGTGTTTCTGTATTTGGTTGCGTAGTGAGTATTCACAGTGCGTGTCTGTATTTGGTTGTGTAGTGAGTATTCACAGTGCGTGTCTGTATTTGGTTGTGTAGTGAGTATTCACAGTGTGTTTCTGTATTTGGTTGTGTAGTGAGTATTCACAGTGCGTGTCTGTATTTGGTTGTGTAGTGAGTATTCACAGTGTGTTTCTGTATTTGGTTGTGTAGTGAGTATTCACAGTGTGTTTCTGTATTTGGTTGTGTAGTGAGTATTCACAGTGTGTTTCTGTATTTGGTTGTGTAGTGAGTATTCACAGTGTGTTTCTGTATTTGGTTGTGTAGTGAGTATTCACAGTGCGTGTCTGTATTTGGTTGTGTAGTGAGTATTCACAGTGTGTTTCTGTATTTGGTTGTGTAGTGAGTATTCACAGTGCGTGTCTGTATTTGGTTGTGTAGTGAGTATTCACAGTGCGTGTCTGTATTTGGTTGTGTAGTGAGTATTCACAGTGCGTGTCTGTATTTGGTTGTGTAGTGAGTATTAACAGTGTGTTTCTGTATTTGGTTGTGTAGTGAGTATTCACAGTGCGTGTCTGTATTTGGTTGTGTAGTGAGTATTCACAGTGCGTGTCTGTATTTGGTTGTGTAGTGAGTATTCACAGTGCGTGTCTGTATTTGGTTGTGTAATGAGTATTCACAGTGCGTGTCTGTATTTGGTTGTGTAGTGAGTATTCACAGTGCGTGTCTGTATTTGGTTGCATTGTAAGTATTTGCAGTGCGTTTCTGTATTTGGTTTTGTAGTGAGTATTTACAGTGTGTTTCTGTATTTGGTTGTGTTGTGAGTATTCACAGTGCGTGTCTGTATTTGGTTGCATTGTAAGTATTTGCAGTGCGTTTCTGTATTTGGTTGTGTAGTGAGTATTCACAGTGTGTTTCTGTATTTGGTTGCATTGTAAGTATTTGCAGTGCGTTTCTGTATTTGGTTGTGTAGTGAGTATTCACAGTGCGTGTCTGTATTTGGTTGTGTAGTGAGTATTCACAGTGTGTTTCTGTATTTGGTTGTGTAGTGAGTATTCACAGTGTGTTTCTGTATTTGGTTGTGTAGTGAGTATTCACAGTGTGTTTCTGTATTTGGTTGTGTAGTGAGTATTCACAGTGCGTGTCTGTATTTGGTTGTGTAGTGAGTATTCACAGTGTGTTTCTGTATTTGGTTGCGTAGTGAGTATTCACAGTGCGTGTCTGTATTTGGTTGTGTAGTGAGTATTCACAGTGCGTGTCTGTATTTGGTTGTGTAGTGAGTATTCACAGTGTGTTTCTGTATTTGGTTGTGTAGTGAGTATTCACAGTGCGTGTCTGTATTTGGTTGTGTAGTGAGTATTCACAGTGTGTTTCTGTATTTGGTTGTGTAGTGAGTATTCACAGTGTGTTTCTGTATTTGGTTGTGTAGTGAGTATTCACAGTGTGTTTCTGTATTTGGTTGTGTAGTGAGTATTCACAGTGTGTTTCTGTATTTGGTTGTGTAGTGAGTATTCACAGTGCGTGTCTGTATTTGGTTGTGTAGTGAGTATTCACAGTGTGTTTCTGTATTTGGTTGTGTAGTGAGTATTCACAGTGCGTGTCTGTATTTGGTTGTGTAGTGAGTATTCACAGTGCGTGTCTGTATTTGGTTGTGTAGTGAGTATTCACAGTGCGTGTCTGTATTTGGTTGTGTAGTGAGTATTAACAGTGTGTTTCTGTATTTGGTTGTGTAGTGAGTATTCACAGTGCGTGTCTGTATTTGGTTGTGTAGTGAGTATTCACAGTGCGTGTCTGTATTTGGTTGTGTAATGAGTATTCACAGTGCGTGTCTGTATTTGGTTGTGTAGTGAGTATTCACAGTGCGTGTCTGTATTTGGTTGTGTAGTGAGTATTCACAGTGCGTGTCTGTATTTGGTTGTGTAGTGAGTATTCACAGTGTGTTTCTGTATTTGGTTGTGTAGTGAGTATTCACAGTGCGTGTCTGTATTTGGTTGTGTAGTGAGTATTCACAGTGCGTGTCTGTATTTGGTTGTGTAGTGAGTATTCACAGTGTGTTTCTGTATTTGGTTGTGTAGTGAGTATTCACAGTGTGTTTCTGTATTTGGTTGTGTAATGAGTATTCACAGTGCGTGTCTGTATTTGGTTGTGTAGTGAGTATTCACAGTGCGTGTCTGTATTTGGTTGTGTAGTGAGTATTCACAGTGTGTTTCTGTATTTGGTTGTGTAGTGAGTATTCACAGTGTGTTTCTGTATTTGGTTGTGTAGTGAGTATTCACAGTGTGTTTCTGTATTTGGTTGTGTAGTGAGTATTCACAGTGCGTGTCTGCATTTGGTTGTGTAGTGAGTATTCACAGTGTGTTTCTGTATTTGGTTGTGTAGTGAGTATTCACAGTGTGTTTCTGTATTTGGTTGTGTAGTGAGTATTTACAGTGTGTTTCTGTATTTGGTTGTGTAGTGAGTATTCACAGTGTGTTTCTGTATTTGGTTGTGTAGTGAGTATTCACAGTGCGTGTCTGTATTTGGTTGTGTAGTGAGTATTCACAGTGCGTGTCTGCATTTGGTTGTGTAGTGAGTATTCACAGTGTGTTTCTGTATTTGGTTGTGTAGTGAGTATTCACAGTGTGTTTCTGTATTTGGTTGTGTAGTGAGTATTTACAGTGTGTTTCTGTATTTGGTTGTGTAGTGAGTATTCACAGTGTGTTTCTGTATTTGGTTGTGTAGTGAGTATTCACAGTGCGTGTCTGTATTTGGTTGTGTAGTGAGTATTCACAGTGTGTTTCTGTATTTGGTTGTGTAGTGAGTATTCACAGTGCGTGTCTGTATTTGGTTGTGTAGTGAGTATTCACAGTGCGTGTCTGTATTTGGTTGTGTAGTGAGTATTCACAGTGCGTGTCTGTATTTGGTTGTGTAGTGAGTATTCACAGTGCGTGTCTGTATTTGGTTGTGTAGTGAGTATTCACAGTGCGTGTCTGTATTTGGTTGCATTGTAAGTATTTGCAGTGCATTTCTGAATTTGGTTATGCTGTGGGGTCAGAAAAATAAAACTTTTTTTCTCTTAAAATCAAGCTTACTTTTCTGACCCCACTGCCAGATCCCCCCCCCCCTTGTTTTAAGCATAAACTCACTTTATTGTGATTCTTTTTCAGAAAACAAGACTTAAAACCTTAAGTAATTTTGGTTCTCAAGTAAATGTATCTTAATTTAAGAAAGTTTAGATTTGTATTGCAAAAATGACAAAAATACTGAGTAAGAAAATCATTTTTCACAGTGCACCAAGTAATTCTTCTGAACTCTTCTCTTTTTCACCTTTCCTATTCCCACTCTCTCTAAATCGCATGTTATGGCTAAATGCCCAATGAGTCACAACTCTGGTAAAACCATCAGAGAGTGAAGAAACAAAGGGAGAGAAAGAGAGAGGGCAGAGACCAGGGTTCATTCTCCACTTCCAGTCTAGTAGTTCATGCATGCATGTCACTAGCATTTAATCTTCAAAGAGCAGTGCACGGACACATATATATATCCACACACACACACACACACACACACACACACACACACACACACACACACACACACACACACACACATATATGCATACAGAGCCAAATAATATTACAGTTCTATATCACCAGTACATGCCCTACCCATCACTCCCTTCTGGTTGCCATTGGAAACCACACAAACAATCCCTCTTGGGCAATAGCAGAAGTCAGCAAAGAATAGATGCTCTCTCTATTGTGTGCTAGAGGGCATGCACATAAATATGCATGTGTGTTATTGTCTGGATTACATTTTAATTCTTACATTTATGTGAAGTGTGTGTTTGGCCTAAAAAATGTGATGATGTCACATACTCTGGCAGAGTGGAAACCGTTTGAGTGGATGAGAGAGAGAGAGAGAGAGAGAGAGAGAACCTTCAAAAACTGCAAAAAAACTGCAAAAAAAAAAATCCAAAACATTGGAAACATCTTAATCAGACGATCAATTTGACAACTTAACAAAATGTTGAACAAAAAGAGCAGCTTCCAACGAAGTGTGTGTTTATCTAATGCACATGCAGGGCCAGTGAGTCACACACACAAACACACACACACACAAACTACCACTGAATGCAGTGTCCAGCAGGCCGTATCATTCAATCTGTTTGTTTTTCTGTTCAATAAACTGAACCATCTGCCTTGATTTTATCCATTAATAAACCATGAAAATCGCATTGTTTGGATTGATAGAAGTCTATGATGATTATTGTGTCTTTGTGTCATCTTCAGATGTTTTGGCTACACTGAACAAACTGACCACGGTCTATGATATTTTGGTCTCTAGATATGTTTTCATTGCAAATCTATGAAATTTCTTTGCCTGTTTTATCATGCACTGGGTAAAAATCACAAATCGGATCGCTTGGGAAAATAATCACACACCTATTCTTGTTGTTTTTCTCACTTAGATCCTAATTACACGCTGCTGTCTGGCTGACTAAATATCTGCACCAGTTCAGAGGATATAAAGCGTCTTTGAAGATCACATTTACCACAATCAAATTATAAACCTGGATATTTCAACATAAAAATTGGGTGATTTTATTCACCTCGTCATTCAAAACCTGTAAAAAGTTCAATGTCAAGGTTGCTTGTCCATTGAACAAACCTACACTCTTGTTTGGTGTCAGAAAAGATTTTTTAATGTTCACCAAGGCTGCATTTATCTGAGCAAAAATACAACAAAAAACGGCAATATTCTGAAATATTATTACAAGTTTTTCTATTTGAATATATTGCAAAATGTAGCATTTATAATTAGCATTTTTGCTCAATTAATAAAAATGATTTAATAAGAGATGAAAATCCAAACTTTTGAATGGCAGTGTACTTTAAAGTCACATTGGCTTCTTCTATAATACATTTATGGTCCTTTTTGCTCTTTTTGGAGTCTGACAACCCCAGATCCAATTAATTGTTGTGAGCAGCATGGGTTTCAAGCAACATAAGGGTCATTAAATAATGACACAATCTACATTTTTGGTTGATGTTACTCAACTCGTCCCCCCTCTTCATTTGCTCTCTTAACCTTACGATTGGCCCCGAAACCTTAAGATTGACCTCTGACCCCTCCATCCACCTCAAAGGGTGATTTGAGTGAAACTCCAAGCCTAAATAAACGCTGTCTCAAAGCACCGTACCCACCGATCCGCTCTCTCCCCTGGGGTGGACGCAGCTCAGGATTCAGGCCTTCCCAGAAACTCGAGCAGATCTCCTCCAATACAAACACTCATCAATAAGTAGTCACATCGCATACTGGACCCACTGCGACATTCCGTAAGACCTCATCTACATGAGAACATTCCCTCCACGCCTGTCAGCGCGCATATGTGTGTGTGTGTGTGTGCGAACAAAGGCGAAGAGGGGTCGAAAAACAATTACGGTAAAAAATGACTAATATGTCACAGACGTGCTGAAGTACTTTTTTTCCCTCTCTACATTCGCTCTTCACTGTTTCTTTTTTTATAGTTTCTTTTCAAAGTCACTATAATTACAAACAAAAGGCTTGATTTCTCTCCAGCTCTAGGCATGATAATGGAGAATCTAGTGGGAATAGATACGATGCACACACGTGCATCGATGCAAAGTGACGAGAGGTTTACTAAACGCACGCACACATACACATACTGTAAACGTATGTCTTGTAGTGTACTTGTTCAAACACAGCTGCTCTTACTTGGCGACAGAAGACACAGGGAATCAAACGCTGCAAAAAATCATTTTCTTACTGTTGTTTTCAAGTGCAAACATCTTAACATTCTTAAATCAAGAAACATACTTGCGAAGCAAAACTACTTAAGACACTCTCATAGAAGGGCAAATCCTGCTTGATCCTGCAGTTACGGAGAGCATTTGGTCATCTCAGACTAGCACATGCACCACAAGTGCACACAAACGCAGTAACACAAGTGCAAGCACACAAGCGCCCAGTATGCATCTGAATGTCATCATCGGTGCTGACGAGATGCCAAACAGTAATGACACCCAGATCACCTACACATGACTGCCAAGAGTGTCTGTGTGTGTGTGTTTATGCCCCACATCACCCAGCGATTAACCACACACGTGTTTGCATGCAGTACAATTGCAACGAGAGGAGAAAAACACAGTTGCTAATGAACACATCAAATGCATGTGTTGTGTTTATCAGCGTGTTTGTTTGTTCAATACGTCGTCTCTATTTGCGGGACTGTGTGTGTGTGTTTCAGGGCAGAGATTAGAGTATCTGTTGTAAAGAGAGAAGCGTGCATTTTCATCTTTCTCTCGTCATATGCCCCTGTCATCCCTCCATTTTCCATTTTTACATGCAGCTCCAGATGTTGAAGAACTGAAATATTAAATTACAGAAATTGGCTTGTTTCTGCACTTTTGGCTATATCAAAACAGCCCTACCCTAATGCAGTCTCTCTGTAAGACAAATAACATACCTTAAGCAAGTATGCAGACACACTCGCGAATGCAAAAGTCTGGGGTCAGTAAGGTTTTTTTTAAAAAAGAAATAATTCAGCAAAGATGCATTAAATTGATCAAAAGTGACAGGAAAGACATTTACAATGTTACAAAAGATTTCTGTCAAATAAATGTTGTTCTTCTGAACTTTCTATCTATCAAAGAATTCTGAAAAAAATGTATCACCGTCTCCACAAAAATATGAAGCAGCACAACATTTTTCAACAATGTTTCCCGAGCAGCAAATCAGGATATTAGTATTATTTCTAAAGGATCATGTGACACTGAAAACTGGAGTAATGATGCATACATTTTTGCATCAGGAATAACCTCTAAAATTTCTAAAATATAAAAGTTATTTTCAATTGTAACAATATCTCACAAATAATACTGTATTTACTAAATTTTTGACCAAGTAAATGCAGCCTTGGTGACCATAAGTCAGTTTACAAAAACATTTAAAAAAATCTTGTGGTGCCTGTGGCACTAAAGCTCAGTACTCAAGGGTTGATGACTCCTTCAAACATCTTTGTGCCATGCAATCTGAATTCGAAACTAAGAAAAGAAAGAAGGTGATGTGAAGTGAAGTGAAGACCAAATATTCGAACCCATCCATGGAATTTGTCCTCTGCATTTAAGTTGCACACACATTAGGAGTCAACACACACACTGCAAATAATGAACACACACACCTGGAGCGGTGGGCAGCCAGTGCTGCGGCGCCTGGGGAGCGATTGGGGGGTAGGTGCCTTGCTCAAGGGCACCTCAGTCGTGGGTATTGAGGGAGAAAGAGAGCGCTGTTCATTCACTCCCCCTCCTACATTTTCCTACCTGTAATGAGAATCGAACATGCTACCTTCAAGTTACAAGTCTGACTCTCTAACCATTAGGTTGCAACTGCCATCCACGCCCACATATCTAGCTACTACTAGTAAAGTAACTAGACATAAACAGTTTAACTAACTTTAACTAACTTGCTCAGCAAGATTCTCCACAAACTGTTGCAGAAAGCTAAGAAAGAAAAGTTGATATCGAGTTAATCCTGTCTATTGCATGCCTGGTGGTAATGATGATAATGCAAATCATATACAAATTGCACAACATGCAACTGACACATTTTAGAATGCAACAATTCCCAAAATTTAGCTAGCAGTATCTGTGTTTATGTATTTGCATAAAGTTTGTGGCTAAAGGTTTAGACGATCCAGACCGGAGGTTCTCGCTCTTTCTGGTTCTAGGTGTGTTCTGCCGCACGGCTGTTCTGGATTAATTCGGGATGATTGTGGAGACTCCTGAAGGTTCAGACATTTTCTGGGCCAGCTGCTCAGAAACATTACAAAAGACATTAGCTTACCCATAAATTAGGGCCCGGCCACATCAGCAGATTGCTAATTCACTTTGAGTTCCCTGTAACCAGGTGCAAAAACAAAAACAAGGGGCCTAAAACAGAGCCCTGTGGGACATCGAGGTGCTCACTTACAGAAGTCTACTGAGAGATGACTCAAGCCTCTGAACATTCACATTCACACACACATATACACACACTACCTGCGGCCATTGTTAAAGACAGAGATGTTTTTCTCACTTGGTAAATCATGTATATGGATTTATAAGGCGATTCAGTGGTTTGTGTCCAAAACAGCATTATTAAACTGCGTGTGTGTGTGTTTTTCTTGTATTCATATATTTATTTACGCATTTGCAGTGAAGTGTGGAGACTTACGTGTGTCTGATGTATGTTTATGTGTATGCGTGTGGCACATGTGCAGTGACTGTGCACGTCTGTTATGTATATGTGATGAGTGTGTATGTGTGTGTGATTGATATGTGATGTGTATGTGTATGTGTGTGAGCCCGTCTGCTCAGGGCATTGGTTGAATTGTTTCCACATGTGTCTTAATGCAGAGTTCTAGGCGCAATGGGTGGGGGAGAAAAAGTGTGTGTGCGTGTATGTGTGTGTGTGTCTCTGTTTTTTGGAGGGGGGGGCATCAGGTTTCATAGCACCACGAACCACATCTGGGCCTCCGTGAGCAGAGGTAAAGTTCCCACGACTAACCACACACAACACACACACACTGCCCACATGGACGTATTGCATCAAAAGATGCAAAACATGACGTCCACACATGAAAACCACATGGCACAGGTTAACAAGTGAGCAAACATGCATGCGTATGATCTAACATATCCAACAGCGCCGATAAAAAACACGCCGCACACACCCTGGTTCCCTGGCACAGCAGTTCTCTCTGCCATGGGCACACGGGCGTTTCACTGGCATAAAACACATGGTAGGAAAATCTGAATGTATTCGGTAATCGCTCCTCTATTACACCCAGAGAGCGAGAGAAAGAGCTCTACATCTCATTTACACAACAAACAGAGAAAAACGAGGGTGAAAAAGGAGCGAGAGTGAAAAAAAGAGGAGAAAAAAATCTAATAGGCTGCAGTTGGGCATGTCTGGACTGAGATTAAAGAGAGAGACAGCAGAACACGAAAGAGGGAGGAGAGGTGTGAGCTATAGGGGAAGTGAAGGATAGATGGATGGACTAATGTTACTTTAGTATCACTGAGATACTATTATAGTTTTCAAATAGTTTTGGAATTTTCTGTTTACATTTTAATTTTAGTTAAAGTTTTCGTTATTTTTGTTGTGTGTTTTTAGCATTTGTTTATATAAATATATTTATAGTTTTTGTTCATTTTGCACATTATTTTATTTTAGTTTAATCAATCAATCAAATTGTCAATCTATCTATCTATCTATCGATCTACAATACAAACGGTATAGCTTGTTTCTCCACAGTTGTAAAGCACTAAATTAAAATAAAAAAATTAAAGCTAAAAAAGAAAAGATAAATTTGAAGTGTTAATAGTTCGACACAAACACACCCATTGATAAAAAAACAAATTGTGTAGATTTGATGTTCAACGATGAATATAGATCAGGCCCTTGCTAATTCAGCATGCTGCAAAACTTCTCATCCAGGCCCTAGTCATTTCTAGACTGGACCATAGCAATGCTCTTCTAGCTGAACTTCCATCATGTGATGTGCAAATGATCCAGAATGCAGCAGCACGACTGGTCTTCAAGGAGCCCACATCATATGCCTTTGTTTAATTCTTTACACTGGCTTCTGGTTATAGCTTGCGTCAAGTTCAAGACATTCATGCTTGTGTACAGAACGGTCACCAGCTCTGCACCCTCCTACCTCAAGCCACATGCCCTCCAGAAACCTGTGGTCAGTAAGTGAGCCTGGTACCATCACAGAGAGGCACAAAATCACTTTCCAGATCCTTCTCGTTCATTGTTCCTTGCTGGTGGAATGATCTTCCCAACGCCCTAACAGCCAAATCCCTGACAATATTCAATAAACAGCTGAAAACTCATCACTTCCATGAGCAACTCCCTCCCTGTTGTAGCTTGTACTATTCTGACTGATGTCTGAAACTTTGTATTACCAACACTTCTCATGTTAAGTGCCTCCTTAAGATGAATCACTTGTTGTACTCCTCATTTGTAAGTTGCTTTAGATAAAAGCATCTGCTAAATGAATAAATGTAAATGTAAATATTTGAACACAATGTATATTTTAGTGCTCATTTCTCTTTTGCACTTCATCTCGCACGTACGTGCCAAATGTGTGAGAGTTGGCAAGTATGTTCATACATCGACTAAAAATCACCAGCTGATTCAGTCACTGAGGCTTAGTGAAGAGAAAAGATCCTGCGGCATGCAGACACTTGCTTTGATAGTCTATATCTGATGCAATAACACGCAAACAACTTCAAGTGTTACTCAAGTGTCCAAACACTTTTCGGGGCCACTGTTTGGTTGTGTGCTTGTGATTAAATAAAGTTGGTCAGGCAGAAACACAAATCACACACAAATAGTTCCCAGATTTGTTTACAAGCACTTGACCAGATTTACAAAACTACTGTATAACTGAAAATACGGTGCTGATTTACCATCAGATAAGCGTTTTATGAAGAGTGCGAGAGACAGAGAGAGAGGATTGTTTAGTTACTGCAATTCATTAATGAGTTCAGAAACCTTTAACACACAGTGAGCCAGCAGTCAAACATACACACACTCACTCACTTGCGCAACAGACCGATAGAGTCCAGGAAAACATCATTTTTAGCAAAACACGCACACAACTACACACACACACACGAGCAGCTGACTCAGCTTTGAGAACCTCAGACAATCCCAGAAACTGTAGAACTGGATCAGAACAGCTCAGAACCTTCAGAACTAGAAGTAATTAAAATGAAATGTTGAGCAAAATCATTCTGATCCTGGCTTCTGATTGGTCGATCCGCTGTTCCATTGGTGATCTGGTAACAGCTGCCAGTGACATCGTTAGAGCTCGTGGTAGCACAACATCAATCAATCAGATGTTTTAATGAAATGAAAATGTTTCATGGTGAAAATCTTACCGTTTTATTTACGCAGCAATCTTGAATGCGTCAGCTGTACCGCATGACCTGTTATTCAGAGAAAGAGAGAAAGAGATCGTGTGTTACTTGGAACAGGTTGGATGAAGTGTGGAGAACTGATGTGATGAAGAAAGAGATAAACATGACAGAAAGAGAGGAAGGTGATGAAAATGAAAAGGAGAAATCGAGGGGAGGCAAATAAATATTAGTGGCCAAAAGTAAGAATAATGAGAAACTTCAGAATGTAGCAATGAGGGAATGTGATGGAGAAAAGAAGGTGAAAGTTGAAGACGAAGAGAGAGAGAGAGAGAGAGAGAGAGAGGACATTAGAGGGAGGAGATAGAAGCTTCTCAGATGTTTCTCCTAAGAAAAAGCCCTCAGTAATCTTACACGTGTCTCCTTGAGTGATTCAGAAGAGATCTAAACAATGGTTCAGATTTTTTACCATATTAAATTCTGCAAATATTGACTCCAACTTCAACTTTTCACATCAAATTCTTCCAAATACTGCAGGATCTCTTTACTATCGTCACATTACTTTACTTTTAATTCAATGTCATTCTATCAGATGAGATTTTGGTGAAGTCAGTTCTGATTAAGTTCACACAGCTGTAGAGATTCACATTAAAGTGTTAGTTCACCCAAAAATGAAAACTATCCCATAATTTACTCACCCTCAATCCATTCTAAGTGTATATGACTTTCTTTTTTCAGCCAAACACAATCTGAGTTATATTGAAAAATATCTTGGCTCTTCCCAGCTTTATAATGGGAGTGAACAGTAACTGAGATTTTGAAAGTGCATCCATCCATCATAAAAGTAATCCATATGGCTCCAGGGGGTTAATAAAGAGGGAAGTGTTTTTGTAATTTATAACTTTATGAACTAGAATCACTGGCTTCCGTACGCGAGTCAAGTGTGAAGTTCCCGACGTATGACGCGGAAACGCAGAGGATGGAGCAAAACAAAACACCGGTCACGAATTAGAAATCTAAAAGGAGAATTTTTAAAGAGAAATGTCACAGGAGCTTGAGTTGGTTTCCCAGCCCTATTTGTTTGAACCGCGAGGGGCGTCTACTTTCACCTACGCTTACTTCATATGCTGGAACTTGACTCTCTTACACGCATGGACGAATGTTACTGGATTACAGTTCATGAAGTATATTTTTCCAACAAAAATGCATCACTTTGCTTCAGAAGGCCTTTACTAGCCCCCTGGAGTCGTATGGATTACTTTTATGATGGATGGATGTGCTTTTTTGGGCTTCAAAATCTCAGTTAGTATTCCCTCCCATTATAAAGCTGGGAAGAGCCAAGATGTTTTTAATAGAACTCCGATTGTGTTTGGCTGAAAGAAGAAAGTATACACCTAGGATGGCTTGCGGGTGAGTAAATCATTTTCATTTTTGGGTGAACTAACCCTTCAACTATCAACATCATCCACTAACCACAAATAAACATTACTTTTGTGTTAGTGTGTCCGCTTGGGCATGTGAGCGCAATTCAATATCCATGATTACATCAGACGAGATGGCAGAAGAAAAGAGCAGGTGTGCAGGGAAAAAGAGAGAAATCGAGACTTTTCTCAAATTCGCAAAGCTTGTAGTTTCTCCTTTTCCATAAGCCTCAGCTGAAGGCAGAAAATTGCGTTAATCCTTTTTAAGATTTACGGTTATAATTTTGCGCAGTTATGACATTAAGAATCACTTCAGGCCGCTAGATTTCTCTCTTTCTCTCTCTCTCTCTCTCAGTCTGTGGTGGCAAACCATCAGCCAGAGAGACAAGTGCAGCTCTGTGGTGTGTGTCTGCCTCCTGTTTGGCAGAAATTGGCCGGGACAGTCACAATTACCCTGTGGCCGACCGAAGCATTTCCTGGGTAAGTGTGTGTGTGCTGTGAAGCTTTGCTGTGGTGGCCTACATCACCATTAACTGCTTGCTTTACTGAAACACCAAAAACACAGCGCTGTCAGACCACATCCACATCAGCAGAGAACAGTGCTTTAAGTCTGATTCTTACAGATATTTCAGCTTCGATGTAGCTGGAGTGATCAGCAGCATATTTTCTCACAACAAGATCCGCCACAAGACATTTGCATTTACAACTCTTCAGGATTTACAAGACTAGTTTCCCAATAAATGTCATTTTGTAATCATCCTCTCACCCTCATTAAGCTTCGTTAGAACACAACAGGTTTGATGTGTTAACTATGGGTACTTTTACATGACAACGATGTACTAAAAGCAGAAATATTTTTCCTTTGCGTTTCTCGCATACATGCGACACCATGGTCAAAACAATTCAAGTGCTCATAGATCCGTGAAAACGACTAAAAACGTTGTATTCTGCTGCCAGGCGAGTAGCTGGCGATCCCATTGTCCTGTAAATGAGTGGCCAAAACGCATTAAAAGTTTCCATTTTTAGTTGAAAACGGTGTCATGTAAACAGCCCCTTAAAGTAAAAATCAGATTTTTTTTTTAATTGAATCAAAATAAAGCCGAAAGAAAATAGAATATAAATATTAAATGAAAAACAAACTAAATGTAAATAATAAATGTTGCACTGGCAATAAATAAAATGAGTCATAAAATGATTTTTTTATATACTTTTATAAATAAATATATATATTTTAAAAACCTACTACAAAAGTATTTAAAATGATTAAAAATTTAAATAATTTTAAATTAAAATGATTAAAAACAACATTTATTTTAATTGTTAATAGAAAAAACTGAAATAAAATAAAATATAAAATCTAAGATGAAATGAAAATTAAAAATGTTGCCATGGCAACTAACTAAAATAAGTTAGTGAGTACTAAAATTACTAATTGAAATAAAAATAAAATTGAAATAAAACTATTCATAAATATTAAAAAAATGCAATTTAAAAGAGCATTTAAAAAATGAAAAATAACTCAAATTAAAATTGAAAAAATATAATAAAAGTATATAATAAATTGTAATTTACTATATCATAATAATTTAGTAAAACAATTTAGATTTCAATAAATAAAAAAGACTTAGCAAATACATTTAAATATGGATTTGTTTATCATATGACAATGGACTATAGTTTTGGTTTTTCTATGGTATTTTTTGGTTATTCTTGAAGCTTATCATCCGTATTCACCTTCTGCTTTCAGTGTGTGGAAAAGAGCAGTTGAACATTCTGCTAGCTGATTTGTCACATTTCAGCATTTCTCACTCTCATGTGTTTTTCAGACACTTGTTTTTGTTTTTTGAGTGATCTATCCCTTTAAAAGAGGTTCAACTGGACTTCATTACACTTGTTTGTGTTTGCAACTGAATCTGAGCACCTGGTACAGCCAAGCCGCGTTCACCCTCCTTTTGCATTGGGAAGATCAGAGACGTCAGCAGGTGAGATGGACATTGCGGTTGTGAAGAACAGCTGCAAACAGGAACACCTGTCGCCATGACACACACACCAGAGAAAAGAGGGAATTAGAAGGGGAAAAAATGTGCGTCTCTGTGTGTGTTGGTTTTGCTCCACTCCTAAGAAGCCTAATAGCTTCAATAAGACTGTGGTTTACACACACACACACTTCTCTCTGTTATTCTTCTCCAGGAAAAAGAACCCAAAAAAACAGCCATTTATTTACTTTCAGCTCCATGTCTGTGGTATCAACCCTGCCAGCACGGCATAGACAGAGAGAGACAGGCACAGAGGAGCGACAGGTTTGCATGAAGTTCGCTATGAAGATTTGATTGATAAAGGACTCAAATGACGAGGAATGTTCCTTCATCATTTACATGCATGCATTTGGCAGATGCTTTCATACAAAGCGACTTGTAATTAAGCGGTCGTATTCTGTCGCGATATACAAATATATCATCTTCTGCTCTAATTGAAAATGAATTATCGGTTCTTAAAGGCACAGCAGAACAGAACAGCCTGTTTAACTGTAAGGGTCAAAGAAGGGTGAGAAAAATGTTTTGCCACAAAAAACATCAAACATAATTTTTTTTTAATTGTATAAAAAAAAGAAATACATGACCCCTTTAACCTTTCTCTTCTCTCTCTCTCTCTCTCTCTCTCTCTCTCTCTCCCTCTATATATATATATATATATATATATATATACACACACACACACACACACACACACACACACACACCCTGGACCATAAAACCAGTCATAATCTGAATAAATTAGCTTTCCAGTGGTGTATGGTTTGTTAGGATAGGACATATTTGGCCGAGATACAACTATTTGAAAATCTGGAATCTGAGGGTGCAAAAAAATATTGAGAAAATCACCTTTAAAGTTGTCCAAATGAAGTCCTTAGTAACGCATATCCACTCACATTTTAAAAAAATATATATATTTATGGTAGGAAATGTACAAAATATCTTCATGAACATGATCTTTACTTCATATCCTAATGATTTTTGGCATAAAAACAAAATTGATCATTTTGACCCCCACAATGTATTGTTGGCTATTGCTACAAATATGACCATGTGACTTATGGCTGGTTTTGAGGTCTGGGGTCATATACATATATATATATATATATAATTTTTATCATGTTTAGTGTTTTTTTTTGTAATAATTTTAGTAAGCTGGTTCAGTATTATTTTAGTGTCAATAATCAATTAGCAAAAATCAACACAATTAAAAAAATTCAAATTTTCATTATAGATTTTTTAGTTGACATTTTTCATCTAAAATTTATATTTTATGTTTTATTTCAACCATTTAAATCACTAAAAAACGATAAACAGTGTTAGTTAACAACAACACCGAGCCGGTTATGAAATCTGCTCGGTCACCACCGTTAATGTGCTTACATGCAGTTTGTATGTTTGCGTGCGTAACTCCGCCTCCCACATCACCTGATCCCCCGGAGGCTGACGTTACCTCGGTTACCTGCTCCCTCATTACCGTTTCTCTCTCATTTATCCTCTCACTCCCTCCCTTCTTCTCTTCCACTAATCTATTCCAGAGCATTCTGTGATCACATGGAAAAAACATAGCAAGTGCACATATTTCTTCTGAAGCCAAGAGAGAGAGAGAGAGAGAGAAAAAAAAAAAAAAAAACGCAGGGGAGGAGAGAGAAAAGAGGGGGAGAAAAAATAGAGAAAGAGAAGGAGGGGTAAATAGTTTATTCAGTCTGGGCACAGAGCCCTTTGTTGTGGTGGAGACCTGTCTTTTATTAGCAGCCTGTGCTGTCTTCAAAGACTGGAAAGACAAATGACAAGCCAAGAGTGAAGGAATACACAAGCCCACGAAAGAGAAGGGTTATTGAAGGGAGGACTAGTCATATATGCTGGCGTTTAACTATAGGGAACACACTTCAAACTGCTCGGCAGGGACAGGGAAAGCTGCAGGTGGTTTTTGAGAAAGAAAGCTGAATAACTTAAATAGTAAAATCATAACATTGAGTGTCAGTATAGTGTGTGTGTGTGTGTGCACTTGTTCAATTTTGTGAGGATCGGTTTGACTTTTAGACCATAAGAGTGAGGACAATTTAGTCGCTCCTCACTTTCCGAGTCTCCTTTAAAGACGTGGTTTTAGGGATAATGGTTAATTGTAAGGTTTAGGGTAAGGGTTCGGGTTAGGCACTTAGTTGTGATGGGTAGGGTTAGGGTAAGGAGGGTTAGGTGCCCTCACAAAGATAGACGTACAAGAATGTGCGTGTGTGTGTGTAAATGAAAGTGCCCTGCTTCTAATAAAGACTACCAATCAGCAAAGAGGCAGTAAAGGATGACATCACCAACACAGCTGCACCCCAAAAACTGTGTGTGTGTGAGAAGACTAAAAATATAATGCAAAGAATAAACCAGAACATGTTCTTCATGTAATTGGGGCTCTAAGTCAACATGAAACACAATCCATTTTAGTTCTGTAATGCGGTGTATTTCTGAGGTAAACAGGATCTTCAACCATAAGAATTGCAGGACGGGACTTAATTTTATCACCAGGAATTATATGGATGTTGTAAAATGTGCGTTTTGTACCAAAAAGAAATAAGAGCTGAATGCCGGTCTGCTGCGGTTTGTGAAACATCACCGGCACACACTTTTGGAGAAGTCATTCTGAATAAAAATTACTAAAACAAACTTTTTGTTTGTTTGTTTGATGAATTGTTCACAATAAGACCAGTAAATATACTGCTAAATAAGTTCTGTTCTTCCTCAATGCTTTTGAAATTCCAGTATAGATATCTAATCATTCTTAAATAAAGATTTACTTGAAAAGCAAAATGTCTCAGAATATTTAGGGCCAGATTTACTAAACAGGACAAATTTGAGAGAGAGCACAATTCCAAAAAAAAAAAAAAAGCGCTGATGGGAGTGAAAAGTTCTGAGCGTGATCTACTGACGGTACACAAATTAAAGAACACAGACACAGCCGGATCATTTCCATAACGACCAACGCAATCTATCAAGAGGTTCTGGTTTAAGACATGCTGTTTTTGGGTTGTAAATAATGCCGCAAAAATAGTTGACTAGCGCAAACCTTAGTAAATCACCTTGCGTGATTAAGTTAAATTCTCTCCTCCCATAAATTTTGCATCTGAAAGGGAAACACAGACAAATGTATATGCAATAAGGTCAGCCACAAAAATAAAAATAATGTGTCTTTAGTAAATCCTAACAGTAGCTTTCTGACACCAAAAGAGGGTTTGCGCTGACGCGAGCTGTTAGTAAATCCTTGCTTTCTGAAAAATGTATCAAAAAGAAATGAATTTATGCTTAAAACAAGAAAATATATCTGCCAGTGGAGTCAGAAAAATGAGCTTAGATCAAAGAGGAAACCAGAGCATTTTAACATTTTTAATGTTGAAACATTTTTCAGAAAACAAGCCTTAATACCTCATGTAATTTTAAAGTAAATGTATCTTAATATAGACCAAAATACAGAGGAAGAATTTTCTGACAGTGTATTTTTTGCAGTGTATAGTAAACTTTGATGTCAGAGCATTTATATGCAGCAAAACATCAATGCAGTGACAAAAAATCAGCATTTTCTCCAACGTACTGCTAAACTTCTTGTGACTGTACTGGCACAGACACACATAAAAGTTATTCTAATAAACAGTATCATCTGCTCAGAACAGAACAGCCAAACCAGCAGCATGGAGTCCTCTCAAAAGCAACTCTGTACTTGTGTGTATGTGTGTGTTGGGTGTGAAAAGATTTTCCCACTTTTTTGGTCATCCAAGCAGGAAAATTTTGCTCATAAACAACATACAGCTTTGAAAACTGACATGTGTAGAGCCCGAGACTGTTAAAGAGCAAAACCAACTGACAACACGCACATCTGCAGCATGCATTTGAACACAAATGAGATCTCTTTAATACCTCAATCGTCTCTCCTAAACAGCAATGGAGAATTCTCCTGCTTCTCAGATGCTTCTCCTGAGAAAAAGAGCCCACAATCTCTCATGCGTCTCAGTAGAGTTTCAGAAGAGATTTGATAATGCCTCAAACTGTGCTCAGATTTGCCAAAACACTGTAATCAAAAGTCAGAGATCTCAATATGATCACAGCTGCAGCACATTCATTTTTCCACTCCTACTGTAACGGTTGACTTTGCGTTTATTTAGAGGCGTTTGAAGTTGATATTTAAATGAAACTCATTCAGACTTTTGAGCTATGAAAGTGCAATATCCAAGTAAGAACTTGCTCATCTGGACAGTGTTTCTCTGCTCAAACATGCATCAGATCAGTTAATCACAGACTACTACTCCATTTAAAGAGATAACGCACACACACACTCCAAAAAACCCCATCATAGATCAAACCCTGATCACAAACAGACCCTCTGAGAGAGATGCAGCCATTCTCACGCATGCAGCTATGACGCAACTGAGATCTACTACTCAAATAAAACCACAGCACACGCCAAACATACAGTACGTCTGAAGCCAGCACACGCCGGCCCTGAGGCCTAAAGCTCTGTGTGTGTGTGTATGTGTGTGTGTGTGTACCTACATTATGAGGACCAAATTGGATGGTAATACCAGTAATTTTTGACCTTGCGGGGACAGTTTTTGGGCCCCAAGAGGAAAACAGCTTATAAATCATACAAAATGAAGGTTTTTGAACATGTAAAAATGCAAAAGGTTTTCTGTGATCGGTAGGTTTAGAGTTAGGGTATAGAGTTTACAGTTTGTACAGTATAAAAACGTCTTTAGAAAGTCATGTGTTTTTGCATGCATGTGTGTTACGAAAACGCCACTGCGATTTCTGTATCATTAACATACAGTACTGATATCAGAGCACCACACACTACAAATGTTACCTCAACTTAACACACTATGTTAATGTTAACAAAATTACTGGATTTTTTTTCCTAATGAAATCAAGATGAAAGCTTCACTATTTTAGGGAGAGTTCAATAAAAGTCAACAAATAATCAAAAATAACCCTTTATGCTTTGATAATTCCCATTCCTGGTTTAGTTGTGAAAGATGCACATTATTCAAAACAGTGTTATTTTACTATAAAGATACCATTATAGTTTTTATTATTATTTTTAATTACCCAACCACTGGGTTAAAACAACCTAATCGCTGGGTTTGTCCATTTTCAACCCAACTTGGGTTAAAAAATATTTAGTCAGCCACCAATTGTGCACGTTCTCCCACTTAAAAAGATGAGAGAGGCCTGTAATTTTCATCATAGGTACACTTCATCTATGAGAGACAGAATGAGAAAAAAAATCCAGAAAATCACATTGTCTGATTTTTAACTAATTTATTTGCAAATTATGGTGGAAAATATGTATTTGGTCACCTACAAAAAAGCAAGATTTCTGGCTCTCACAGACCTGTAACTTCTTCTTTAAGAGGCTCCTCTGTCCTCCACTCGTTACTTGTATTAATGGCACCTGTCCACAACCTCAGTCAGACTCCAAACTCCACTATGGCCAAGACCAAAGAGCTCTCAAAGGACACCAGAAACAAAATTGTAGACCTGCACCAGGCTGGGAAGACTGAATCTGCAATAGGTAAGCAGCTTGGTGTGAAGAAATCAACTGTGGGAGCAAATATTAGAAAATGGAAGACATATAAGACCACTGATAATCTCCCTCGACCTGGGGCTCCATGCAAGATCTCACCCCGTGGGGTCAAAATGATCACAAGAACAGTGAACAAAAATCCCAGAACCACATGGGGAAACCTAGTGAATGACCTGCAGAGGGCTGGGACCAAAGTAACAAAGGCTACCATCAGTAACACACTACGCCCCCAGGGACTCAAATCCTGCAGTGCCAGACGTGTCCCCCTCCTTAAGCCAGTACATGTCCATGCCCGTCTGAAGTTTGCTAGAGAGCATTTGGATGATCCACAAGAGGATTGGGAGAATGTCATATGGTCAGATGAAACCAAAATAGAACTTTTTGGTAAAAAACTCAACTTGTCGTGTTTGGAGGAGAAAGAATGCTGAGTTGCATCCAAAGAACACCATACCAACTGTGAAGCATGGGGGTGGAAACATCATGCTTTGGTGCTGTTTTTCGGCAAAGGGACCAGGACGACTGATCCATGTAAAGGAAAGAATGAATGGGGCAATGTATTGTGAGATTTTGAGTAAAAACCTTCCATCAGCAAGGGCATAGAAGACGAAATGTGGCTGGAGGATGAAGGAGTGATGAATGAAGGAGTGGATTCGTAAGAAGCATTTCAAGTTCAAAATCCGTGTTGCCCAAAACATCACTGCTCTAGAGGAGATCGGTATGGAGGAATTGGGCCAAACCAGCAACAGTGTGTAAAAATCTTGTGGAGACTTACAGAAAATGTTTGACCTCTGTCATTGCCAGCAAAGGGAATATAACAAAGTATTGAGATTAACTTTTGTTATTGACCAAATACTTATTTACCACCATAATTTGCAAATAAGTTCTTTAAAAATCAGACAATGTGATTTTCTGTGGTTTTTTCTTGCTCATTCTGTCTCTCATAGTTGAAGTGTACCTATGATGAAAATATTTTTAAGTGGGAGAATTTGAACAATTGGTGGCTGACTAAATACTTTTTTGCCCCACTGTATGTATGTATATATATATATATATATATATATTATCATTGCTAGCCATGATCCCCCCAACCCCTATTCCCATCCCAACCACACAAACTCATAAGTTTTCAACACCTCATTTGTCAACACTCAGATTATTCCCTATTCTCTTATTCATTCCCTGAATAAAAACTGTTCTGTCTATGTTTCATTTTCTGTTTCTTTTTCTGAGTCTCATTCCAGAATATTTCTCCAGAATTCTGTCATATTCCTTGTCTGAAGAGTTCTATAGGGTTCTGATGGCCTGCAGTATTCCAGAACTCTCTCACCATTCCGTTTTTGTCACTTTCTAAAATTCTGCCACATTCCAGACGACTGCCGGCCTCCAGATCCCTGTCACAGCTTATATTCCCGACTCACTCTAAATAGAATCTGACAAACTTAGTGGGCATGTGTGTGTGTATGTGGAAAAATCCCATCGGTGACACTAAAGAGGAGAGAGTGATGGAGGAGGTGTCATCGGACTCACACTTGTTCTTTCCCATCATACCGTTTTTGCTTTCTGAAGGAGGGGGAATGGAGAGAGAGAACCAGATGGATAAATGCGGCAGAATCATTTCGGACATTAACGGTTCTATAAAATAAAGAAAGTCATACAGGTTTGGAATGACCCATTTAGGGTATTTTACACCTTTAAATCTTTTTTATGCATTGTGAAAATTAATGCGTAACGTAATATCCAAGTTCCCTTTTTGATTCCCAGATATTAAAAATACATTTTAATTGAATAGGAGTATTTTTATGGTATCAGAAATATTGGCCTTTGTACCTTGTATCTAGTTCAGGTTAAATTAGAGTTGACAAAGGGCCGTGTGCTGCCGGGGGGTCTGAGGGTATCTCGATCCAGGCCGGGCCACACCGCACGGGGCAAGAGGGAGCTCGCGGCAGCCCCTCCAGATGGAACGCGTTAGAGAGGCGCACTAATGAAACGCAGACGGACACCAGGCTTCACGCCCGGCTATTCTAATGCTGCTTAATTTGTTGTAATATTTGTTGGACAAACGAGAGCTCTCTCTCGCTCGCTCACGAATCTCCAGGGGCAGGGGTAAAGATTCAAAGGTCGCGAGGTGGAGCGTGGCAACACTTTAAATCCAAGGGTTACGAAGGGGATCAGGAACACATCTAAAACAATACGCAGATTCAATTTTAGAGCCTCGACAAGCGTCGTTCAGTACTTTAGATCCCAGCTGTGTTGACAGTAGAGACTTGCGTCCGGCCGTCAGCAAGCAGAAAGACGGCGTGAAAGAGATCCACAGTAAAGCCCCTAATCTGTGGAGTGGTAAGTGATTGTGGAGGAGTTAGTGAAAGGGGCACGTGTCAACGCACACACGCTGGGGTTTCCTCAGAGAAAACTTTCTGTATTTTTTACATGTTCAAAAACATCATTTAGTACGATTTATAAGATGCTTTCCTTAATGGGGACGAAAAAAAAACATTTTATACCTCTATAATTGGGGTTACCAGGACCACACACGCACACACACACACACAATGTTGCTATACGTGGTTTACGGGGACTCTCCATAGGAATAATGGTTTTTATACTGTACAAACTGTATATTATATCCCCCTACACTACCCCTACCACTACAAACTACAAAACCCATTGACTTGAACCTGAAAGTGCGAAAATGCTAACTTAGGGGGTTTGGCCTATAAAAAAGCGTCTTCCCTCCACCACTCTATTCTTATATCTCAAGGCTCACACACAACTTATAATGCAAAGGATGTGCCACAAGGGGCACTATAGTAAACTGTATAGTGTATAGTATAGTTAGTGTTAATTGTCTTCTTTTATGGTTGAGCAAGTTGAAGTTAGTTACACTGTTGACTTTTCAGCTATCTGAATAACACATCTCACATTTGAAGTAAAGTCTATTAACGTCTTGAGTACTGAAGTTTGTTACCTCCACAATAAGACGAGAACACATGTTAAAGTCACCATGAAATCAAAATGAAAAATTCTACTTTGTTTATGGATCTATCTCTATATCTATGCACATCATTACTTTTTTTTAATTCATGTGCTCATAATCTTTAATCAAAATAACTTTTTGATAAAAAAATAACCCCTCCCTCTTGCAACGACATCTCTTCTCTGATGACATGTTGTCTGGTGTGAGGGCGGGGCTACCTGTCACTCACATGAGATCCACCAATAGCAAACCACAACCATCCAACCAATTCCTCATGGATAAAATCAAGCCCTACATTTATATCTCGCTCGTGACGCCTTTTCACTCAGAAATACAGTACTGTAGAGAAGTCTTAGGCCATCACTAACTTTGTTGTTTTAGCAATGTTTTATGTTTTTCAGTCTCTTTATTACAATACAAATTTAAAATAAATTTTTAAAAAATGTAAAAAAAAATTCTAAACAAAATTGTTTCTTTAAGCAAAAATCAGTATTTAGTGTGACTTCTTGCACATCTTCCATTTTCTCAAAAATGAAACTCTTGAGTTTTCTTGGCCTTCCAGTCCTTTTCCGATCCATTTAGGTTTAAGAGAGCCAGGTTCCAGGGCCAAGCAATAATACAAAAATAAAACCATCTCTAGATTAAAGTCATTATAAAGCGAGATTAAACTAAATTCGAAAATAAAATTCTGAGAATAAAGTTGTGTTTTGTAAAAAAAAACAAAAAAAAAAAACGCATTAAATGTCAAGAATAAACACGCATTCAATCAGTGTCATATTCATTTCATACTGATCCTGATCAAGGCCTACTCTTCTTGCACTTGAACAAGAAAATATACAAAAGAGCATGACAAACGCTGTTATTCGAGAATCGTTATTGAAAAAAAGCCTAAAATATAGCTTGACAACACTGTCATGTCCTCTATCAGCAATGAACGCTGATTGAATGCGTGTTTATTCTTGACAATTCATTTTGACTTTTTTCTCGAAATTTGGCTCAAAGTTTTTTCTTGAAACACGACTTCATTCTCAATTTAATGATTTTATTCTCTACATTGTATTTAATTTATTTTTTATAGAAGATTAATCTCGCTTTAAAATGACTTTAATCTCAAGATTGTTTTATTTTTTTATTATTACTTGGCCCTAATCCTCTTCTATAAATGTTCAAGTATAAGGGGAGGTTACTAGTTACTTGTCACTTTAGTCTATTTTTTAACACTGCATACAAATGTATTGTATTTTCTGGTTATATTGTAATGAAGAGACTAAGAATAATGATATATGGTCATTATACCATTGCTAAAACAACATCTAATGGTGGCCTAAGACTTTACATCACAACAGGGAAGAAAAATCACACTTTGGTCAAGCGTCATGTCTGCATTTGTGTACCTGAGTTTGTTTCTGGCCTCATTCTCCCTGGTGATTATAAGGTGCTTTATTGATGTGACTAATGAAGGAAGCCGTAGCCAAGAGTAATTACACAGCACATTAAAGGCTTTCATAAACAGTACAGTTCCTCTTCTGCAAAGCAGAAAAATGATGGAGAGGAAAGGAAAAAAATTAGGTGAAAAAAGAAGAGGAATAAGGCTATAACCTGAAAGACGAAGAGGAAAGTGAAAAAAGGTGAGGAAGAGAAAAAAAAAAAAAAAAAACGACATCCAGAGAATTCCGAATCCAACACAAACCACATCTGCTCTCGCCATCAGCACGGCCTGAAAACCTGACCTCATATTCCAAATATACACAATCATACCATACACCTTACACTCCCAAACACACTCACACACACACACACCTGAAACACATGCCATCGCAATACACACACACACATGCATCCGTCTCATAATAAACACACAGAGCATATGTCAAGACAATCTGGAACACGTTGACAACACACACACACACAAACACATTTCAAACACACACATTTGGGGTCATACAGAGGAGACGTCGTCCACTTCTGGCCCAAGGGCATGGGACTGATCTGAAAAGTGCGCGAGAACATGCTATAAATCTTTTCATCTCGGCTCTTAATTAGGTGAGGGAATTGATTTGCTGAAGGGCAGGTAATTGGCTGCTCATCATGGCAGGATTCGCTTGCACATTTGTTCAGTCCAATGCCGATGTATCCGATTAGCAGAGGTTTGTGCTTGGTCTGAAAGGTGCTGTCAGCTGTTTCACCAATTTCGACTTAGCGCATAAGAAGTCAGAGGTCCTGTTCACACCTGCTATTAAGATGCATTTTGGTAGATTGGATCACAAGTTGACCACGCTAAATACTGGTGTAAAAGGGGTCTAAAACGTTTTGAGCTCGTCCACTGCCGACCACTTCCAGAGGTAGTCGAAAACACATTCCACCGGATTGTTTTCGTAGTGTAGACGCTCATGTGGTCGAATGTGTTCGAACAGCCACTAAAGATGCATAAACACTTTGGAAAGCGTGCTAACCAGACGGGATTTAAACACATGTCGGCTGAAGATCGACAAGACGTTTGGTTTGAAGACGAAAAACATACCAAGTACAATGTTTTCTCACCATTCCTGATTTCTAACAGTGTTCAGCGTGGTCTTGCAGCTGTCAGAGCAAAAATGAAGCTTATTTTATGATCCATTAGATCATAAAACCCATAGAAACCCATACATTAACCCGCCCATAGACCCTCCCCTTGAAGAAATCAGGACAGAATTGGTTGAAAGTGGACAAAAGAGACGAATTAAAATACCAGGTGTAAACGGGTATGTGTCTCTCTCGTCTAAATGTGATCCGATCAACCAAAACGCATCTTAATACCAGGTGGAAACAGGGCTAGAGGCAGAGAGCTTATTGGCTGAGATAAAATTGTCCACCTGTACACAAGGAAGTCATGCATTTCACATCTGGATAGTATGTGGATATTTTGTTTTTATCAACATTGAAATGCATGTTCAGTGTGACTGGACAGAGATCTGATAGTAGTTGTCTATAAAATCCAAAATGATACGTACAGACTACCTGTAAATGCATTTTCAGTGCAATGCATTTAGACCCAGTTTTGACAAAGGGTTACTAAGATAAAACTTATGCACTACTTAATATTTTTGCATTGCACAATTAAACTCAGTTTAAATGAAATTCTACATGTAAAAATGACTTTGAATGCCGAATTGTTTTACCTACAAAGACAGACTTTTAAAAATACATAATAATGTTTAAATTTATACTTGTTTACATTTTAAGAGAGAGAACATTAGGTGAATCAAGTTCTTTGGTAATATTTTTGTTATAATTTTGTCTTTGTTCATGAAATACACTTGTATATCTTTATTTATAAAGCTTTGTTAGTGTTATTACCTAAATATCTTAAAAAGTTGCTGCAACTTCAAACTAATATCATTTAATCTTTTTGACTATCCCCTGAAAGGAAACTACTTATGGTCGTTAGAGACATATATTTCACTCTATGCATTTAAAAAGTTATTAACGAGTGCTTTTATTACAATGTAATTGTTTTAGCTGATTTTTAACTCTCCTGGTTAAATAAAGGTTAAATGAAAAATCATCATATTTCAGTGGAAACATATTTTTACCATTAGTTATATGGGGCAAAAGTTATTAGAATCAAGGATAAACTGAAATTCACAGCAGTTAACAATTTCTGCACCAGCATTTGAAGGCTGCTATTGGATCATTGAGGGTAAACGTCACATTATGCGACTACATATTACTTTATGGAGAGCTTACGACATACCAGCTGTTCTTTGCCTTAATAACAAACCGAATAAAATACAGAGTTAGTAAGATTTAGGCAAGAACAGCTGGTGCTACTCGACCCAGATCACAATGCTTCTTAGGTGCATTTACATCTAGATTTTAATTTGGAAAAGGTGATCCAATGGTGATCCGATAACTGAAAATCCATGTGGTTACATTTTATTTTAAGGTGTCAGTATTACACTGTAATTATACATTTAAGTACTGAGTAATGACAATTAACTACATGTACTTCATATAGGGTTAGGGTTAGGATGAGAGTTTGGTTTTTCGCATGTAATGTAACATATGTAACAATGACACTGTAAAATAAAGTGTTACCATGCATGTTAATGCCAGGTGTTTCTTGCTGTTTAGTGTCCAGTGCTATCACAGTGCTATGGGTTTGATTTCTCACACCTATTTCACTGATATCGTTTATGTAGTGGGGACATTTTATGCACTCTATTGCAAAAAAAGAGAACCTTTAAAAGTTGTCTTTGAACCATGATCAAGCAAACCAAATCCTTAAAATATAATGACTCTTTTCCAAAATGTGAGGGGTGACCATAGAAGTTTCTAAAAGCATTACAATGGATGCTTCGCCTTTGCTTGTGTCATTCCCTGATGCCGTTATCAATGAAGATGACAGAAAGCTTGAAGCCGGCAAGAGTCTTTTCTTCCCTATTGTGACGTATATCCAAGTGAAATAGCTTCTCGAAGGAAAAAAAAAAAGTAGGGCAGGACTTGTGAATTGATTTGATGGTCGTGGTTTGCTATTGGTCGATCTCATGGGAGTGGCCGGTTGCCCCGCCCTTGCGCCATTAAACACATCATCGGAGAAGAGAAGAGATGTGGTTGCAATTGAGAGTGGAAGTTATTATGATTCAAGATTACGAGGCACATGAATTTTAATAAACAATGATGTGCGTAGATAAATCATTTAGAATAAATACTGCAATATTCCATTTAAAAAAAAGTTTTGATTTCATGGTGTAAAGTAGTCCAGGATCTTCCAGGATATGATGATCCCCTTCCCGTAGGCAACTCAGGGAAAGAAGCAATTGCACGAAACATGACTTTCTTTTTAACTTCCATTCCAGCAAAGGACAAATGCTTCCATTTCAGCTGTGGCAGGGCAAGACGATGATGTAAGTTTGCTGTTTCTGTCAGCGGACACATGTCAGAGTCAGTCAGCCATTCAAAAACAATACCTGCTGCTAATTATACAATTACCTGTTAACCACCTCCGCCTGTGCTTTTCCTGCGAGTCGAGGAGAACGCTGACAGAGTTCCAGGATCTGGGCCCTGCCGCCCCCTGCGCACTGACCCCAGAATCCCTCCAACAAACACCAACAACGGCCGCGCTCCTGAGCTGTAGTGCCATACCTGTTAGTAATTGTTGGCAGGGTTCACTGTGTTCTCCTCCATTTAGACAAGTTCATTTGGCTTGTCACTCCATTTTCTGAAGCCAACGGCAAACATTAGAACTCTTGTGTTTGCTGGGGAATGTTGGGTCTCTGCGCCAGGAACTTCAGGAATAAATTTACTCCAGTTGCCGGTATTTGCAGCGAAAAGACGTTTGCACTTGCTAACGGAGCTTTGTGAATTAAACTCATAGCTGACATTCATTGAGCCTGGCAGCAGAAGTAAGTCACTACCTGAGAGGACACACTGCTCCAGTCAGATTCACATCGATGTCCAAACATGCTGGTCGTTGGTTGATTTGAACCAGTTGATCTTCAACCCAAAGCCATAGTACTGAACCTTCCGTATACAGTGGTGATTTCCCAGAGGAAGCTGATATTGCTCACAATGTGCTCTTTCATAGCTCAGTAGGCTCATACAAGATAGTTCTCCTTGGGAGAAATAGAAAAAGACACAAATGAGTCGCTAGTCATCATCCAGTAGGAGTCACGAGCTATGAAATGAATTTGGAAGAGCTCAGATCATTTGATGAGAAATACTGGAGTTCATACTGAGACTTTTGATTCCAGACTTCGGTATCTTGGCAAATCTGAGCACAGGTTGCGACATTATTGAGACAAGCCAAATGTGAGATTTCTGGGCTCTTTTTTTGCTGTCGAAAGCAGAGGATTCAGTCAAAAGTCTTATTTTTTACTCACAAAGAGAAAGGAGACAAGAAATGGTGTTTTTAACCCATCTGACTTCCGTAATGTGACATATTTCCAAGTGATCTAGATATTCTTCAATATATATTTAGGTCAGGACTTGAATGGACATGAAAAGTGTCTCTATATGATAAGAAGTCGAAAAGGAAAGTTGGTTATCACTTTACTTGAAGCCTTTATGCACAATGCATTATAAAGGTCTTCATAATGTATGTTGTAATTAACTATATCTTTTCCTAAATAATTGCAACCAAAGTTAAAATGCATTACACTATATTCAAATTACGTGAATTTGGTAATGTTTCAATATATTATCCTTTCTAAAGGTGTAACAATGAATAGATAATTAATATAAAGTATTTTAACTGTGATTACAATTATTCATGAAATAATACAATGTATTATAAGGTTCATTACAAGGCATAATTAAATACTTCTTCAAGTAAAGTGTTCCTGAAAGTTCTTTATGGAGAAAGGTATTTTGATGAACATTTTGATGAAAGATGAACATTCATTATATAATTTTCTAGCATTTTCACAATAAGCATGAATTTACAGAAATAAATTGAATTCATTATAACTTAATAGCTGATGCATGCCATTTCTGCACCTCTAGTGTCACCAAAAGGAACTGCGAAAATAGTGATGGTTTTCAAACAGGTTTCCTGAACACTTGCCATTGGTTGTCGAACAAACAGTCCCGCCCCAAACTCACACCGTTGGTTGAGTCAGTGTTGCATCAGGCTGCGTAAACAAAACGGAGCAATGTTGTGAAACTTTTCTGTGAAATCAACCACCTAATGCCTTACAGCTGTCTCTGAAGATTACGTTGTGAAAGAAGAAAGCATTTTAACCCCCAAACAATTAAAAACGTTAGCTTTATGTGATTTTTTGGCATGCTCTCAAAGTCTTGTCATATCCATAAATATACAGGATTGACTATAACAGTCATTGATAGAGGGTTGCTCTCCATTGGTTTCACTTGAGAAGAGTGTAAGCTGCTCCATGTCACCAGTGTCATGTTAAAGTTATCAAATTCAACATCTCGCACTCTTTTTACAAGAGCTGCACCACAGCGAGAAAAGTAAAGTTATCCCTCATCACCAAGACAGCCGTGATGGATTCCAAACATGAAGCGAAGCGCGGATTGATCTCCGAGCGCAAGAATCGGCACCCCGCCACCTACATCGTCGCTAATAAAAACAATATTTCATCTCTTATTCTTCCTCGCTCGCCCCTCAGTCTCCTTCATCTCCTCACGGTGATATCACACACACACACAAGTCTTGCTGTAATTAATTCCTGACCCGTTCCCTTCGCAGCTGTCCTCGCTTGTGGTACAAGTGGCTAACAGGTTCTCATTTCAAAGCGCCGCGCAAATTCCGCAGCTCTGCGGCACTTGACGTTTTCGCCAGGGCCAGTCATCAAAGACACTCAATAATGTGTCTCATACATTTACACATTGGGGAACGGTTTAGATTTAGTGAGTCACTGATAAAAGGAGTTTCATTGCAGATAACGACTTTATGATGAGATGTGACGCGCTAGTTCAACAGCCTTTCTATCATGTGCGGCCCTAATGAGAACCATGAGACCGTGGACTACAATCCCCAGCGATTCCAACGCTGCGCTGGAACGGTACAATACTACAACCCCCCAAAAACCACAAACCATGTTACCACAGATCTTAATCCCGTTTAGCTCAGGTCAGAAAGGTTAACCGACAGACCAGAAGGTTCATAAGCACTTTGCATTAATGGAAGCCTGGAATCGTCCAATCTGGTTTCATATCTATCAACCACAGATCTTTGAAAAGACACATGCGGTTTCCTTGTGCGGTTTAATAAGCTCTTTACTGGTAACCTGCGGACTAACCTCACCACAGAGGGACTGTTATTTCCAGACCAGACCCACAATGATTATCATCTCTACTGCAGACGTTAAATAGAAAGAGGCCAGTGAAAATCTTACGACCATGAAGGTGCGATCAAACTGAGATGCATCTCCTGTTTGAAAGCGCAAGAGAGAACATAGGTTTAGTATTGCTATAGATAGGAATGTTTTTAACCCCGGTGCTGTGTTGAAAATCCCTTACCTAATTTGGTGTTCCAGGACAAAAATGACCGGTAAATTGTTTGTAAATGTCTTATTATCCTATATTATCACCAAATATTGGATTCAATCTTTTCGTCGACTTGTTTTCCTTCAGTTAGCACAGGTTTTGTATTTTGTTTCGGAACTGCTTCATATTGGCCTCATAAGTTTAGATTAACTAGGCCTATGATCAGTCAGTTCAAAAAAAGGAATGCAAAACCTGTCCTAACTGAAAGAAAACAAGTTGATAAAAGCATTGAATCCAGTATTTGGCAATAATAATTTATAAGCAATTATTTGTAGGCTGATCATTTTTGACTGGGAACACCACAAGTGTAACAAAGGCTGAAAAACAACACCACAAAAAAGTTGGAAAGTTGTTGGAAAGTCAGTAAGATTTAGTCCGATGCAATAACATAAACTAGAATATTCGGGGGAAAAAAACATAATCCTCTCTGTGTCAAAATGACTGGAACACAATGTGAGGTTAAATCAATCTGACTTTGCAGAGTCAACCTGTGTTCACACCCTTGTAAAGGCATGTTTGATTCGATTTAAACAAACTCAATTGCTCTGTTGCTCTGTGCAGTTCATTTGAATAATTGTGAACGCAGCTATCCGAACCCTGAAGCGCACCAAACAAGCGGCCCGAGACCGGTCTTGATCCGCTTCAAAGCGAACTCTGGTGCGATTCGATTGAAATATGAAAGTAACATGGACCAAAGACATGTAAAAGAACCAAAAACAGGATGTGATATCACAAGATGCAACCCCAAGAAGGACATAATGCTCAAGCATACCTGTTTTTTTCTCGTCAAAGTTGCGATGTTGCCCATCACAGTTCGGTACAGGCATTAAACCACGTCTCAAAGCAGATCTTCGTTTGTGTGTGTGACCGAGGGATTCCTGCTCCTGTACACATTTTATAAGCTCTTCACAAGCTTCATTGTATTCCATCATATGTACATGTAACCAGTCCAACTCAATCGGCTCTGAGAGGGATTTGAAAGGCATCTCCGGCATGGGAGGCAGGCGTGCTAACAAAGGCAATATTAATAACAAATTTAAAGAGAGCAATCTCTAGCATGCCTCTTTAGGCTAGGGGAGGGAGATTTACATGCACAGCTCTGACTAGCTTGCCTCTGTTTCACCCCCTAAACCTTATTTCCATCCGGGTCACGGCACCAATTTTAACCGCTCTACTTGACCCGTTCCAAGCGGGATTTGAACCGCCGTCTCCACCATGGGAGGCGGGCACACTAACAAGGGAGCCAAAGACTGCAGTCTCTAGTGTCAGTCGCTACCGTGCCTCTTGGGGCCATGGGAGTAAGGTTTACGAACACAATTTCAGTCACAAAATATACATCATAAAAGCCTTTTTTGTTGTTGTTTTGTATCTTTAGGTTCGGTGTTAAAAATTACAGTGTGAACGCTAAGTGAACCAGGACTAAATATATTATTTTCTTTTTTGTGGTCCGGACCAAAAGAACCAATAGAACCAAAACAATGTGGTTTTTATAGTTGCTGACATGTCAGATTGACTAAACCAGTGGTCTGTATTAGATGGAGAGAGTGCTCTGGAAAATTGGACTGAAAACAGTCATTATTTTTGCAATTCTATTTGGTGACACTCAGAATTTACACACTTCACCTGTGATACGGACAAGCCCCTACCATTTCATCCCAAATCTACAGCCATGACCACGGGCCAAGTGCAATAAAAAATATGCAATATGCCTGACTTGTAAATATCAGTGTATGTTATGGTGCAGCGACTATGTGAGCAGGTAGAAGCCAATAGAAGCCCACATGCACACACAGCTGGTCTCGAGTCTTTGTCTGACTCAGACTGTATTGAGCTGAAGTGATTGATGTTAATTGTAGAACAGAATGGAGGTATTAAACACAGAGAAACTCACAGCCAAACACATTGCCAAGACAGACTCATTAACCCACAGCTCTTCCTCTCGTACCATCTCGAAGCAAGCCATCTCAAACAGAGACAATACGAGTGTGTGAGTGTGTGTGTGTGTGTGTGTGTGTGTGTGTGTGTGTGTAGAGCCTCAGCCAAAGATCAATAGCCCAAAGCTGCAAAAGCAAAGACATGGGCAATCAATACTGCCGCTACAAGCAGCGAGCAGGGACTGAAAGAAAGAGAGGGGGGGAAAGACGAGAGAATGAATTAAAGGTACAGGACAAAAAGAAAAACAATCTCTACAAATCACCCTTAAAATTCAGGACAACAAAGCCAAAAAATCCAAGAGCTATGCACTTAGCGCAGGGATCTCATACTTTTCGCCCAATGAATTTCTGTGACTTTTCCATGACCTTTCCAGTCGATTGTGATTACTGGATGAGGATTCACTAATAAATCATTCAGACCAATTTGTGAATCGGTTTGACTAATTCATAGAAAAGAAGCGACAATTCGCTCACAAATCAGACATCACTATGGCTCATGAGCAAGATTGGTTTGATACAAGAACAATATGTACCCGATGAAATATTTTAGAGCATAATTAGAGGAGTGTGCATTCATTATAGAAATATCAATGACTTTCAACATTCATTTCCATGAACTGGAAAGAATGATTATAAAATTCCCCAATTTTTCAAGCTTTTCCATGACTGTGGGAACTCTATTAATTATTAAATACTTTGTAATTTATTTAAGTGTCTTGCTGTCTCACTTGAGTCTGAGTACATCAGGACCTCAAGTCCAGTAGAAATGTGTATTATTTTATTACATTATTAGTACCTGAGCCTGATGTGCTGAAGTCACCTGCAGTCCCCTACACAATCAGGAAGACACCTGTGCATCCAAAACAGGACAAAAGCATAAACGTACTGTAATATTGTGTGTATGAATATAAAAATATTATAAATAAATATTATATACAATGCAATTGTAATGTAATTAGATCTGTGTAGAAATGTTTCTCGCCAATCTGATGAAATAACAAATCATAAAGAGATGTTGAAAACTGCAGCTCATTTCTGCTTTACTTGAGCACAAACAAGTCAAGATTCACAGTATTCTGCACATCATGCCAAATTTATGCACAGTATACATTTCATCTCATGCAGACAATTAAGAATGGCACACTAGAATGCGTCCTAATTGTTGTACTTGAATACCTGATGTTGCCCTATGACAGAATGAGGGGAGAGATCATAAGGACGCCCTCTAGTGGAAGCACAGCACAGAACACAATGGGAAACCGGATGTTGGAGGTGACGGACGTTGGGAAGACCGGAGGGAAATGGTCTCTAAACGTCAGGTGAATTAATAATGGTTCTTATCTGCCTCTTCTTTCCTCCTCTCCGTCCCTCCTTTCCTCTCTCTTCCTCTGAAAAACAACTTTCTTTCCAATGGCACATACTTCATGAGGTGGGAGAGGTTGAACAAGAAGCAAACATGAATGCATTTAAATGAGAAAGTCAATGTGTGTGTGTGTGTGTGTGTTACAATGGGTGGAGGGGACCAAAGGGATGACCTGCAAGTCCAAATCACTGACTAACTACTGACCCTCATGTCCCACTATTAATAACTGTCTTCCAGCTCACACACATGCACGTGACTTTTGTGTGTGTGTGTGTGTGTGTGTGTGTGTTTGTGTGGGTTTACTTAGTTACACTTTAAGCTAAAAAACGTGCCCAGAAGTTAGTTAAATAGAAAACAGACATCCTCAATTAAGCATGATCAGACTGCTCTGTTGGCTGGATTTAAAGAGGTTTTCAGCTAATCAGACTGGCTGGTTTAAGTTTATTTATTTTTATTTTTTTTCAGCAGGGTAGTGTTTTGTTCCCAACTAACAGGGAATGTTCTCAGACCATTCTGGCAAGGTTCTCTCAATGTTTTGAACAAACATCTTTAATAACGTTTGCAAAACGTAATTTATTCATCATTCATGAAACCTTTTTTTTCTGAAATGTTTTAGTTGGACAACTTCTAAACGTTATTACTTACTTGTTTCAATGTATTCAGGTGCAAAGAGATGCTTCCTTCAGGTTTTCCCTGAAGTTCACATAACCAAGAGAATTTGTTTTTAAACCATTTGAAAAGCTGAACGCTTTGAACATCCAGAGAACATTTGGAAAGAACGTTTTTAGAGCTTAATGGGAATATTAGGGAAACGTTCTTACAACATATTTTTGTTAGCTGGTAAGTCTTGCTTTAGGTCCGTATAAAACAACAGATGTCTATGGTATGTCCTCATTTAGATAGTTAAGTGTGTGTGTGTGTGTGTGTGTGTGTGAGAGAGAGAGACAGAGGGGGAGGAGGGGGTTCGGAGAGGGTGGGTGAGTGTTGGCTTGGCTGACCGTCTGCGGTTCTGTCGCGGTGCTGAGAAATGTTCCTTTTGGATCGGACCGTGAGCTTTCATTCCTCCCTCTCTCTTTCAAACGAACCGTCTCTCCTCACTCTGCCCTCTTTAGTTTTACTGTCATGAAACGCAACAAAATGCATCAAAAGCACTAAACTTCTGGAAGAACCGTAAAGCGTTCTGACTGGTCCCGTTTTACACCAGGTGGGGGATTTGGATTTGAACCAGGGGCAGATTTTTACCCTCTTAAAGTGAGGGGTTAGTTTGGGACCCGGCCTGAGCTTGTTTCCCCGGAGTCCATATAGCGGAAGCGTCCCGGTGGGACCGCTTGTGCGTGCGTGTGCGCGCGCTCCTTTGTTGCGCACGGTGACATTGGCGAGTGTTTTCGCTGTAGTCGGGCGACATCACACAGAGGCTGAGTAATCTCGTTTGGATCCAATAAGTGTATGTGTGTGTGTGTGTGTGTGAGAGAGAGAGAGAGAGAGAGAGAGAGAAAGCAAAAGGAGAGGGAGCGAAAGAGGGAGAGAAGGGGTGCTGGGGGAGGGAGGGTGGATTGATCTGAAATCTTGTTCTGTTTTTTTTTTCTTCTTTTTTCTTGGAGTGATTTCTGCGCTCTGCCTTGGAGCTTCAGAAGACAAACGAGCGGAGAAGAAACAAGCCGCGTTTACGCACCGCGCGCGCGCAAAAACGCGTTGTTAGTTTTTGCATCCAACGTTTTACGTGAATTTGTGAATGAAAGCGGCTGAGGAAGAGGAGGCGGCGCAGGTTAAGTGGACGCTGCATCCAGTGCACGGGTCGCCTTCTTTAATGCGCAAAAAAGACGCGATTTACCTCACCGACCGAAGCCCTTTCGTCGGGCAGACTTTTGCGCTGTTCTGGGGGGAGCTGCAAACTTTCTTCATTTTAAAAAATAAATAAAAAGCTCAGATTGCATTCTTTCCCCCTTCAAACATTTTGGAGGTGATGTCATCGGCCCGTGTTTTGGCTGCTGTTGCGCTGGAGCTCCAGAATTGAGTCCGGGAAATCAGGTGCAGGGAGCTGCTGTCGCGGGTGGCTGCGAGCGTGTGCCTCTCACCCCTCCGCCTTTCCGTTGCTTTCACTTTCCCCCCATCATCATTTCCCCGTGTCCCCGGCGCAGCAGCCATGACCGAGCACGCTCCACGGTACCCGGGGTCCAGCTCGCCGCCGCCGCGTCTTCGTCGCTCCATCCCTGTCCAGGTGCTTTGCCTCCCGCGGCGCGTCATTTCGCCCGTGGCGGATCAGCATTGACACAGACTTTCACGCGCTCGCATGCACTCCACGGAATTAATCGTTTTTAATCCTTATCTGTGGAAGGACATTTTCAGCAGGAAAAGTTACGGTCGGACTTGCTTGGAAAGTTTTTATGAGCGGAAACGGCGTATAGGTGTGGGTCGCGTTTGAACTTCGCTTCACCTGTTCGTCAGACTCCGGAGGATTCAGCTGCGCCCCGCCCCGCCCCGCCCCGCCCCGCCCCCTGCCCGTTACCGACCGCGGACCGCAGCCATCCGTATCGGCGGTGGCGCGCTCACACCCCGCTGACCCCGAGCCGCCCCTTGACGGTGAAAAGATGCAGTCCACCGGCGCCAGCGGGAACGTCCGCCGACCCCGTCTTCAAACGGATTAAACTAACCGGACTGACGTGAAAGCCGTGACCCGGAGAGCCGTTTCTTAAGCGCGCACGGAGCCACACGGACGCGGAGGAAGCGATGTGGGCCTTTCTCTCCACGGTGGCTGTCTTGTAAGTCATTTCTGAATGACCTCATGCAGAATGAGTTGTAATGCGTAAATTATTAATGCTGCTTTCAAAAAAGCTCAATTACCACAGTCTGTGTGCCACACGCTTCACTTGACATGACAAACTCCAAGTCTTGCATACATAATGATCTCATGACATCACACTTATGGGTTACCATGGACACAGATGTCAATCACACCCAGCTCAGGTAAGGCCTATCCAATGAAAACAGCTCCAAAGGTGCGTCTGCCACTCTCCTTATTTTCCTTTCTTTTTTTGTTGTGCACACATGGCAATCATCTTGAGATGGTTATCATTCCTTTCCCAACCTGCGGATGGGACCAAAGGGCCTCCGATAATCCATATCCCGAAAGGCAGACGGAGCGCCTGTCTGGTTCCGAGCTCTCCAAATTACTAATAATAACGCCCAAGGATGGTTGTTCAAGCAGGCACAGAGCTGGCACCTTATCTGCTGTCTGGAAAGAGCGCTGGCCGTGTGACCTTCTCTGACAGGAAACTACAGTTTAGAGACAGAAAAACATCAAACGGAGCTTGAACATTCTCAGACAGTTGTGCAGAATTAGCCAGGAATTGTGGAAGTGAGACTAGATCATGTTGGCTCAGCATGTGCGCTTGTTCTCAAGGTTGGTGTCGTTACAAACGGATTCGGTGTCTAATGATAAAATGCTCCGTTTTTGAGAAGGTTCGGGGTCTGTTGAAACAGAAGAAGACGGCAGACACAGATGTGCTGAAGTCTTGTTCGCCTGTGAAAGCGAGAGGCGTCAGGTGCGCTAGAGGTTATTTGTTTGAGATGAGGTGAAGATAAGTTGGTCCCCATTTATCAGACGCGTTTCTTTCGAAGCTCTTCTCAGCGGAGCACCTGTGGTTCAGTGACTTCCTCAAGGCCACAGCGATAAGCTGTAGACAATGGAAGAAGGCTCGATCAGTGCACTCAAGTAATAAGGACAGAAATGTTAAATCCATTTACAAACCAATCAATTCCTAATGGCTGAAATCAAGTCAAGCTCTTGGATAAATCTATTTTTTTTGTCATTGAACATCATGCTTAACTGATTTTTGTAGTTTTTTTTTTGGAATGTTTACCATTTCAGTCTTCATACTTTTTTGCGGCTTCTTTGTAACCATTTGTTGCATTCACAAACCATTTTGAAACAAATCCTAACAGTTTTCTTCTCTGCTGATTAGTGCTGGTGTAGCAAAAGTGCTGCTGTTTTTTTTTTTGGTTTTTTTTTGTTTTTTTAGATAAAGCAGGTGACCAAAGAAGTCTCGCTTCCCAAGACTGATAAGAACATCAGAAGCAAAATAGGTTTAAAACGTTTAAAAATCTAGGAAAAGATATTTCCATATCAGGACCTTGAGTGAGTGCTGCAGAAATCCAGGCTTTTACAGTGACATATGTTGCATGCAACAGTGCACAAACGGGAATTTCTGTTCCTGTAGATCTTTCAGAGAACACCATTGCAACATTAATCTTAAGACTCGCAGCACCTACAGCCCTGACTGCATTTCTCTTTCCTTCCCTGTGCTGCTATATTGTTTAAAGTTGGCCAGCGATGTAAATTGTGCTTGAAGGGTGTGCAGGGTGATTTGGGATACGGCTCCACCTCGCTGCGCTCAACTCTACACACGAACGCCTTCAGGAATCATTCTGTCTCAGGTTTGATGATGTCATCACCTTGCTTGTTTTGGCCGCCGACAATAGCGCTCAGTAGAGTAAAGCTTGCAGCTACTTTCTTTCTTTCTTTCTCCTTCTCTTTCCCCATTCCCCCCACCTCTCTCTCTCTCTCTCTCTCTCTGGCAGGCCGCAGGCTCGTTGCGGTTTGGGAGGGATACGGAGAATCCGAGGTTGCAGCTGAAGTAGTTTTTTTTGCATTTTCTTTCCCTCTTTCTCCCCTCACTCTCTCTCTCTCTCTCTCTCTCTCTCTCTCTGAGTGAAGCACTACTGTTTTAACAGCTGAGAGTTCTTACGGGACCCAGAGCCAGTCTCACCTGCGCAGCCAGGGTTTGGCAGCTACGCCAACCGTACATGCACAGATCTGCAGCCAATGTGTGCTGATCTGCAGCCAGCATGCACAGATCTGCAGTTTGCATGTGCAAATCTGCATACAGTGCAGCCTGTGTGCAGAGTGCATGCATGAACTGTTGGAGAAACACAACACATGCTCACTAATGCATATCAGTCAAATTTACAACATGAGTGTATAGTAAACACATACAGGCATTAGACCTCAGTAAACTACTAAATATTCATAATACACTCAATAACATTCATAAGACTACATTAGTGACCCCAGAAGCAGAGAAATGGAAGCTTTAAAAAATACTTGTATACTGAAAAAAAAATATATATATATTTTTATGCAGCAAGGATGCATTAAAGGGTTAGTTCACCCAAAAATGAAAATTACCCCATGATTTGCTCACCCACAAGCCATCCTAGGTGTATATGACTTTCTTCTTTCAGTCGAACACAGTCAGAGTTACATAAATAATGCCCTGGCTCTTCCAACCTTTATAATGGCAGTGAATAGAGGATGAGATTTTGAAACCCAAAAAAGTGCTCATCCATCATAAAAAATATCCATACAGCTCTTGGGGGTTAACTGAAGCACTGAAGCATTTGTGTAAGAAAATTATACATATTTAAAACTTTAAAAACTAAAATAACTAGCTTCCAACAGATAGGCCATACGTTTCGATTTACGATGAACGAGTGAACTCTGATCCAATGCACGACATAATGACAAACGCGAAAGCACAAATGACAGAGCAAAACAAAACACTGGTCATGAATTAGAAGTCTAAAGCGAGAATCTTTAAAGAGAAATGTTGGAGCATTTCGATATAAGTTTGTGGAGTCTTATTTGTTTGAACTGCGAGAAGTGTGAAAGCTTACAATACTACTCCTACATTATGTCAGGGGTTACTCCTTTGGCGTAAGTCAACATGCGTACAGCTGTCTGTTGGAAGCTAGTTATTTTAGTTTTTAAAGTTTTAAATATGGATATTTTTCCTACACAGAGCATCGTTTCACTTCAGAAGGCCTTTATTAACCCCCTGGAGCCATGTGGATGTCTTTTATGATGGATGAATGCACATTTTTGAGCTTCAAAATCTCATCCTCTATTCACTTCCATTATAAAGCTTGGAAGAGTCAGGACATTATTTAATATAACTCTGATTGTATATACACCTAGTATGGCTTGAGGGTGAGTAAATCATGGGTTAATTTTCATTTTTGGGTGAACTATCCCTTTAAAATGATCAAAAGTAACAGTAAAGACGATGAATGAAAATGAATGAATTACTGCTTCCACAAAAGGAAAACTACTTTCAGCATCGATAATAATCAGAAATGTGTCTTGAGCAGCAAATCAGCTTATTAGAATAATTTCTGAAGGATTATGTGATGCTGAAGACTGGTGTAATGATTCTGAAAATACAACTTTGCATCACAGGAATAAATTACATTTTACAATTTAAAATTTTTTTTTTGAATTGTAATAATATTTCACAGTTTTACTGTATTTTTGATCAAATAAATGCAGCCTTGACAAGACTTTTTTCAAAAACATTTTAAAAATCTTGCCGACCCCCAAGCTTCTTTTTTTAAAGATTTTTTTTGTTTGGCATTATCATAACAGGACAGTAAGTTGAGAAGAATCGAAATTGGAGGGAGAGAGAGAGAGAGAAAGAGAGAGGGAGATAGAGAGAGAGAGAGAGAGAGAGAGAGATGGGGGGGGGGGGGGGTCAGGATCGGGAAAGATCCACAAGCTGGGACTCAAACTCAGAACGCTTGAGGCGCAACTGTGCTATATGTCGGTGTGCTGCCCACGAGGCTACTGGCGCCAACAGCCCCCGAACTTTTGTGTTAGTTTGTGTATACAGCTTCATACATATTCATTTCAGAAATGCAGACAGCATAAATCAGTGCACACAGGTGGAGAAGAGCTGTTTATGTGAGCAGATGCGCACTCACATAAACACACATGAGAACCTGGTCAGCACATGCACATCTGGCCAGTGAGGATGCCGAGGTGTGTGGCCGATCGGGAATCTCAGGTACGAAGGGTCAAAGCGCAGGTGTGTCGGCCAGACAGGTGAAGTTTGTGCCATTCGGTGATGCACCGTTTAGCAACATGATACACAGAGTGTCTCTGTTCCATTTACATTGTTAACGTGTTGCTGAGAAAACTTCACAAACACACGTGAGCTCGTGAGCATATTGGGCCAGTATGAGCGGAGGTCAAGAAAAGGGCCGTCTCGATCCGTTCTGGAGAGAGATGAGCCCATTCTCATGCTTTTACATTTTCCTACAGCTTCATTAAACATCTTCAGCAAGTGAAGGAGTTTAATAATAGGAAAAAAAAATTTTAGGGTGCGGTGACACCTGTGTTTCATGACTTGTTTGATGTGTTGTATAAACACCAGGAAATGATAGAACAGAATGACAGAACAAATCCAAGAATCTGATTGGTTTGAAGATAATTCAGCATCAAGGGGTTACTGTAACTACTGTACTGCTACTGTAACTAATACAATCTGACTGCAAAAACCAAAGGGAAAAAACTGACTGTAAAAACTGGAATAATGGGACTACTGTCACTTTAAGAGTTTCTGCACGGACCCAATATACTGTTACACAACATGCGTTCTCTTTCTCAACTATTTAATGTTCCAAAACTGACTGTGTTTAACTGGATACTTGCGGCTGAAGTTATTGCCTGTGCCGCTGGTAAAACGGATCAGCTCAGAATCGGAAAGATGTGACACTGACCGGTTGAGCTCCTATCCGGGATAATCATGAGGAAAATCGGCCGAGCGGTGAATCAAGTGTTTCCACCTTTAATGCTGCTCTTACTCTCAGACAGGCGTTGATCTTGTGCGCGCTAGGGAACGAGAATCCGCCGTACGTCATCGCGTCGCTATATCATAGACATCGCGATATGACAATTTTTTACGGGTATTATCGTGGATGGATTATATGGCACACCCCTACCAGCCAAACAACTGCCAAAAGGATGAATGGGAATTCTAACCGCTTATAGGCCTGTTTGATTCGGCTCTCACGAGGTCAAAGGTTAAAGTGGGCATATCATGGAAAACATTATTTCCCTTGTCCTTCGAAATAAGAGTTTGCTGTACTTAACATTCACAATGGAAACAAAGCTGCAAAAACGACTTGTACAGAAGTCATCATTGTTATGACAGTTATGACATTTGCATATCAAAGCCAATTTTCTGAGCAACTCACCAACTATTCAGCATTGTTCAGCAACTGAGCCTACCATAATGAACAATAGCATGAACAGATAATAGGCAACGTTCTCAGAACGTTCTGCCAAGGTTCTCCGCGTTATGAACAAATGTTCTTCTAGTAACACTATTAAAACATTCATTCAGAGTTATCCGGTCTTTAGTAGTGTTCTCAAAACAAACGTTATTCATCGTTCACGGAAGCGTTCACTTTCGCTTATATAATCTTCCTTCAAGAGACTTTTATACAGACAAGTATACAATCATCAGACAGACTATTACTGTACATCATGAGTGGGTAGTTAGTTACCAAAAAAGAGTGAACATGGGAAATGTGGTTTTTGTACACTGTACTGCTATTATAGGGTGTGTGTTCCTGTGGTTTGCCGTTTAATGTAGGGAGTGTGTAGCTGATGTGTACAACATATTTGAATGTGAATGAAATGTCACACTGTGTGTATGTGTGTGTGTGTGTTTTAAGAGAATTTTAAACAAATGCTCCATTTCAAAACAAGTCAAGCTTTATGTACAGGGTTTATGATATGCTGTGCATTACCACAGACAATAATTGAAATGTGATTTCTGCTTGTTTTTACTGTTGAATGTATCCAATAGCATGACAAGTCAAATATAGCACTTTTCAGAAATGCGTTTTGTTCCAAAGCAGCTTTACGGAGAATCATGATGGTAATGTTTATAGTATCTTAATATCTTCAAGGTTGATAATATAGTTTACATTTTGTGACGATAGCAAAAGCATGATATTTGTGAGTGTACTGTATGTGTGTGTGTGCATGTAAATATAAATACACACACACACACATATATATATATATATATATATATATATAGAGAGAGAGAGAGAGAGAGAGAGAGAGAGAGAGAGAGAGCGCGCAATGCGAAAATATAGCTTACTTTAAGGTTATATAAAACAAGCATTTAAAAAATTGTTGTCAGTTTATTTTATTTTATTATTTTATTTTTCATTTCATTTTATACATTTTTCATTTAATTGAATTATTTTATTCTTATTCTAATTTTTATTATTTTTGTTTATTGCTCAACAGCATCCATCCCCACCACTTTAACAGTAAGGAAAACAGCAGATCTGACATTCTGCCAAAAAAAAAAAAAAAAATTATTGGAGTATATATATGTCTTACAAGAAAATACTATTTCAGTCAACACAATTCACATTTAACTGAATGCGTTACTTGCCATTTCTTTGATTATTTGTGAAATTTCCTAGCAATTTTTGAGTAAAAACTGAGTAAAATACAGAGGGTGTTCTGTTCCTCTAACTTGTACTGAAGCATTCCTTTAATTGTATGGATTTGCCATGCAGTATGATTGGATGTGAGGGTGGCGTTATGAGTGCATGTGTACATTAAGTGCGTTGACAGGCATGATGGAGAGAGCGTGTACTTGTGTGTGTCTGTTTCGTAGCAGCTGTCAGCTGGTGAGACGCTTCCTTCTTCTCTCTCATATCTCTTCATAGCTGAGGCAGTGTGGGGGAGTCTTTCATTCTCTACTTCCAGACAGGGAAACAAGAGAGAGGAAGGGAGAAAAAGAGCAAGGGATTAAAAACGACAAGATGAGAAACACTCTCTCAATTCCTTTCATATCTCCTCCATTCCTGTCTTTTTTTCCCCCTCCGGCATGTTTTCTTCTGTTTGCGGCGTCTCCACTGACCCTGGTGGTGATTTCATTTTGCGGGGTGAATTTTTGGGATGTAAACAAGCGACGGGCCGCAGCTGAATCATCCAGAATAAATCAAAAACTACCGTCTTATCGCGATCGGAATAATATTAATGTCGCAAAGAGCCGCAATCTGGCCGCAGTTCTCACTAATCATAACGTCAGACAAAGGAAACCTCATTGACTGGGAATCTGGTGGAGTGAGCTCACTGATGCGCTGTTACATCAGGGGTCAGAGGGCATTTCTGGAATCGAGTGTGTCAGCGTCAACGGAATCGTGTTGCTTCTGAAACCATATAAGAAATCATAAGACTTCCCTTGCGGCTGTCTTTAAATAAGCACACATATGACTAATGCATTTCTGATAAAAGATGAGATGTGTCAATTCTGCATCACCAAAATAATCGTGAAAAAGAAATGATTGGTCTTCCATTGGTTGGATAAACAGATAGCATGAATCAAACTCATGCAGCCAATGAATGGCTTATATATACATATATATATATATATATATATATGTATACGGACATTTTTTTTAACTTTAGTTAGTGTGTAATGTTGCTGTTTGAGCATAAACGTCTGCAAAGGGAGATATTTTCTTTAACAGAAATCGTTTTTTAAGGACTACAACAAACGGCTGGTAGGGACTACCTTGATGGAGTAATTTTACACCGAACTGCATCACAAACGATGGTCAGTTCAACGCTTCACCTTCTTCTGAAAAGCAGCCCATTTGCATGTAAAGGGACAAACAAAAACAGCGTGTTTTCGCTCACACCCAAATAGCGGCAACTTTGACAAGCTATAATAAATAATCTGTGAGGTATTTTGAGCTGAAACTTCACAGACACATTCTGGAGATGCCAGAGACTTATATTACATCTTGTAAAAGGGGCATACTAGGTCCCCTTTAAATAAAATAAAGTTGATAAATAATAGTAAATTATAGTAAAGTAACACTGGTGGTGCATGTTCTAACTATTGTGTTTAAACATGAAAACATCCGGGCAAAATATGCATGCTATGTGGGATTGGTAAAGACATTTAACCACTAACAGAAGGACATTTACAGCCGATTCATGAGCATACCAGTAGTTTGCTTAAAAGTCAACTATTATTAAGGGCATTTAAAAAAAAAAAAAAAAAAAGCATTTCGGCCTCACAAGTATAGCAAAACTTGTACACACACCCACGTGCTCATGATCTCAGACATTTGGTCATGGGGAGGTCGCGGGGTCAGTGGCGAGACGATAAGGAGGAAGTGATGTGTTCGGCTTTTTTTTCCTCTGTTCACACCCACTCTCGCCTTCTCAATGAGTGACATCACTGACCACACCCACACCACCCAGAGAGAGCGATATCTGATTCACTGTTTTCACGAAACATTTGCCAAGAAGGACACAGGGAGGGAAAGACAGAGAAATGTGCGCACAAACTGTTAGAGAGAGAAAATAAAGAGAATATTAAGGTGAAACGCAACCACTGTCATTTTACCTATCACGGTTATTCTTATATCATTGATATCCTATTATAGTTTTTGAAATATTGGTAACACTTTAGTATAGGGTACACATATAAACTATTAACTACAACTTTTCCCTCAGTAAACACTTTCAGAATATAAAATGCATTAAAACACATGGCGATGTACCAAGGAATCTGCAAATATTATAATTCATTATGAATACCTTTTATAATGCATTATACATAAAGGTTTTAAGTAAAGTGTTACCCCCCCCCCCCCCTTTAAACCCTACATAGGTTTTATTAAATTTTAGTTTTTACATTTACATTAAAGTTTGTGGCATTCAACAAGCCCATTATTTGTATTATTAATTATAGAGATCAACATCAGAACAAACCCTTACTTTAAAAATTAAAAGTTAAAATTATAAAACAGCTGGGAAAATCCCACAGACTTACCTTGAGCCATATCTAGAGACCAGAAGACTGCAAATCAATGTGCTAAAACCATTTAGTAACCTTATAGCAACACCTTATCAACCAACCACAACACCTAGTATCATGACAGTGACATGTGGCATCAGAACTTCTCAAATCTGCACACAAACCACATCTACGGCCAAATACATAAACCCGAAGCTCTACCTCTTCTGTTGAGCAGGTGTTGACCAGCATCATGTAGACTTCATGCCAACTTCAGCGCATGGAGAGGCAAAGTTTAGCTCAGCGTAAGTCCACTGGGCGGCATGTGTTTGTTTTAAAGTCTCTACCGACAGGAAAGAAACATCATTTCTTTCACAACACATTCTGGGGACCCCAGAGACTTATATTACATCTATTAAAAAGGGGCATAATAGGTCCCCTTAAGAGTGCATAATGAAATGACTTCAGTTTCAGCTTTAAAGCAACTCTACAGAAGATATTCGTCATTATTCAGCGCAACGTTGATTCAGTTTAGTTCAATACAGCTCAGAAGTTGAAGCTCAAACAGTTTTACGCCGTTCCCGTGAATCAGCCTGTGAATGGTTTACTTATAGTTGTCTCTACATATTCAGCTGGGATAGAATGAAATGTTTTTACATCAGAAAAATTACACACGTCACCATCAAGTGTATTTGAGCAGAAGTGAAACCTGTTCCTCCACTGGTTTCTATAGTTTGAGTTTGCAGCGGGCGTTAGTCCCGTAGGGGGCTGTGGTCTCCTCTTTGGCTGTCATAACATCGGACTTTTCACACTGACTTATGTTGAGCAGACGCACTGATCCGTCCTGCAGGCCTGTTCGATTTCAAAGTCACGCTCCCCTGCCAGGAAAGGGCTTGTGGTGATGGAGAACTTTACCGTGGGTCGTGCAGCGCTGCCCTCATCCACTCGCTCTTATACGCTTAAAATCTTACTCACACCCACGGGCTTCCAAGTTTCCATGAAAATGTGAGTTATGCTTCAAATGTCAGGTTTTTCCCTTTTCCAACAACACGTGGAGATTAAACCAAGAAGGGAAAGTAGCTTAAAATCGGCATGAAATTATTTTCTAAGTGCATGCTAGAGATCTTGTTGTAAACAACAGGCGTTTTTCATATTTCCGGAGTTCACAGAAGCTGAAGTTATCACATCATATACCTTCTATCCACCTTATTTTTAACGTAAGAGTGATCGGCCATTTGTAACTTGAATACGCGAGTCTTCCGGAGTCATTCGCTTCCAGTTATTTTAGCTGTACAAACACAGTCAGTTATGCTGCTTGATTTTGCGAACTGGAATTTATCATCACATCATTTAAGTTTATTATCGTAAACATGAACACTGGTTTGAAGAGCAGTCATTCTACAGGTTATTTCCCTATAATTGCTAATGATTCTGAAATCTCGCATTCACAGAAAATAGCTTACTTACGCATTGCAAAACAGGTGGATGGTGAATGGAACCTACAACAAATATACTTTTTGCATTTCCATTTGCTCCAATAGCAACAAAAAAAAAAAAAATGACTTTCCACAAGAGGAAACAAATATAGAGAGATTAATTTTGGCATTCAGAAGACAGAACAATGTCAAATTTGCCGTCACTCCCGCGGCTGTCGTATTAGAAACACAACTAGTTTTCTGTCATTTATTTTCTGTGAATGTGCGAGATTTCAGATTCATTAGTAATTATGAAATATTTTTCATATCAACAGAAAAATATACCGGGATAACCTCTTGAGACTCCCGCGCTTCAGATGTGTCACGGTTAACGGTGGGCTAAATCCTGTCGGCATGTTGACATGATTGGTTACAAGGTCGTTTGTGACGTCAGAAACACCAGTGATTTCAAACCGTGTTTTTGAGACTGTCTTTAGATTTAAAACTGCCGTTTTAAAGAGAAAATACTCGGCAATGTGGAGTTGGCTAATGAATTTGCACATGTTTGTCTTACACCACAACTTAATTTTCACCACAGGGGAACTTTAAAATATGTTAGATGTATATTTCAACATTATTTAATGGACAAGTTGTAAAACAAATAAAAATATGTTTATTTCAATGTGTTACTTGCCTTTTTTTTGTATTTATGTGGAAATTTACTAGTATTTTTATTAACTAACATTAACAAAGATGAATTATACTTTAATGTATTGTTCATTGTTAACTAATGGGTAAAGTATAACCAAATAATTTAAATATTAAATATTTCATGCCCATTCATTTTTTATATGATAAGAAGCAGCATTATAAGTGAATTGAACAAACTCTTTCAGTACGATATAAGACACCTGTCTTAGGTTTATTTTGTAATAATGAGTGTCTGACTGTACATTAGACTTTACATAAACTTTAAGCTCTTAAGATGTTAATTATAACATCCCATTCCCTGTGGATCTGATTTGTCAGCAGGGCTTTGGGATGCAGGGTGGATTTGTTTTTGTTACTATGGAAAAACTGACCTTGATCTCTTGTTCTCTTTGGCTTCTCAGGTATATCCAGATGATGCTGGTCATGTGTAATCCTCTACAGGTGAGTTAACCTGCCCAACATGAAACAAAATAGACTGTTTAATACACATATTATATATATATATACATTCTGTTGTATACACTTATTGTGAACAATTTGTCAGAATACGTTATTTCAAATATATTTGTCTAAATAATCTAACATCAAAACACTTCATACGGTCACATTCCATAACATTAAATAACCACAGTACAGTAATTTGGTGTAGACTCAGAAATTGCTTAATGTCACAAACAACCGCAAAGAAACCATGAGTAACGCTCTGAATTAAACATGAACATGTTTCAAATCATCCACAATCCACCGCAAACTCACGTTCTGATGTAAAAGGCCTGCTTTAACACCATAAAGTCAAGCTATAGGCCATTACCATGGTACTCTTCTGTTAGTGATGATGAGAATTGTTTTAACAATGATTTCACTACAGAAAAATGTCAGATTAAGAGGGGAAGAAAGACTGGACATGAGGATGTGTGTGGTCTGTTGCCTGCAGGTGTTTGGAGTGGATGGGGTGAATTTCAGCGTGCACGTGGAGAATCAGACTCGTGCACGAGACGCCATGAGCCGGCGACATCATCGCGTGTACCAGCTTTACAGCCGCACTAGTGGGAAACACGTCCAGGTGCTCGGACGCAAAATCAGCGCCCGCGGAGAGGACGGAGACAAATATGGTAACAACACACACACACACACACACACACACGTATGTCTCACTCTTCTAGCAAACACACATGAGAAAGACCACCCACAAACACACACACACAGGAAACAGGAAAAGTAGAAGACAAAGACTCAGCTACTGCTGATACAGTGATTTACAGACGGAGAAAAAGAAGCCAACGAATTCTGTATTCTTGTCGGTTACTGTAGAAATTCCAAGAAAAACAACTCACTCTTAGAAAAAGGTTCAGTGTGGTTCTGTTTGGAACCTAGTGTTCTTGAATCGATTTTAAAGAACTCTTAAAGGAGTCATGAATTGAGAAACCTTTGGTCATCGTACTCTAAGAATATCCTGTGAGTTTCAGAATTGAAAACTTCCTTGTTAGTCCAATAAAAGCTTTTATTGACATCAGGACGGAATGACACTTCACGATGTGAAACGCTGCCTCCGCAGAAGAAATCAATGCCTACTTCATCGTTGAATTCTGTATTTAACTGTGGATTCTTTGGTAAATCAATCACATTTCAGTTCAGGCTTTGCAAACAGACTCTAATGATTTGGACTTGATAGTAATGCAACAACATGTAAGTAACTGTGTTCATTTTAATGCATGATCTGATATGTAATAATTCACGTACAGTCAGATGTTCTTTGTGTCAGTAAATCAAACCAGTGACTAAACGGTCAATTTCACATTGTTTCTCTTAGGAGGATGAAAATAATCTGTTATTTAAACTTAAATAAACTTAAATTATATATAGAAAAGAACGCTCCCTTTACAATCGCAGGAGCTGTCAATCAAACAGCGCAAGTTTATCAGTGACTGAGTTCTGGACTCACACCGAAACGAATCTCTTAGTTACATGGCATTTGCATGAAAGCATTCGTTAGTGTGCTGAAATTGCAATGATGAGATCACTGCTTTCATGCGCTCCACAACATGTCTGTGATCAGCTACAATGTTCATCACTGCAACCCTTCATGCCACGATCTAAATATAACGCCATAGATCTAAATGTTACAAATATGTTAGCCAATCACAGCAGTGGGTGTTTAAACAGCAGTCTCACTGCAGACACGTGTGAGCGTTCAAATAAGGGGGCTAAAATCATCTTTGTTTCTAAATTATGACATTTTTTGATGTAAAAATCATTTTAACATTATAAGTGCACCCCAAACAACACAGTTCATGACCCCTTTAATGCCAAAAAGCTTTCATATAATGAGAAATATCTTAAATTATTGCACAATACTTTCATGTTTAACGAGTCGTTTAATTTTTTTGTTATATCTAGCAAATAATAACACATTTTTATTTTTTAAAACTGTGAATTTTGAATTGAAATAAAAATAGATGTGACCATCAGCCACCTCGACCTAAAGATATCATTATTGGCTACTGGAACAACCTGTCATTCGACCACTATCCTCTCCCCCATTCATCCATTCATCCATCCATCCCCTCTCCTCCTCTCAGTGGTCTCGGATGTGTTTCAGAAGCACACAGTCAATGCGCAAGGAAGTTGAATTAAAACATTGGACCTCTTTCATTCAAGCATGAATCTCACAAAAACATCAACAATCCACAGAAATACTAATCTAAAAAGAAAAAGATTTTTTGCATTGTGACATTTCATTAATAATTCAGCATGCATATATTGAATTTCATGAATGTAGCAGAAATTGTTACTTTGTTAATAAAGTAAACATTTACTGAAATAAAATAAATTATATTTAAAAGATTTTATTAAATTTAAACGGAAAATACAAAAATAATTAAGTATACTTTATAGTATTTTAATTTTAATTTATAGTATTTAACAACATTATACTTAATTCAGTCTAAATAAAATGTCATACAGAAAATACTAACCATTATATATAAATACTTTAAATGTAAATATTTTTTCCATTGCATTAATCAAAATACAATGAGAATGAGAAAATGTGCTAAAAAATCTAAAAAACAAAAACAAAAAAAAAACACTAAAACATCATTTTTTACAAATTTCTCCAGAGTGAATAAATGACCTGGACGTGATCTTGACAAGTTTTGTGAGATTCGCCCTCATAATTCTTTAATTTTTTTATAGTGAAAATATTGTTATGGAAACCCGGAAGCTTTCAGAATCGACTCTCCTCATCAGGAAATAAAAGGAAGAGAAAGACAGGGAGATGGGAAGGGGATGAGGATGAATGTATTTACACAGCGAGTGAGGGATGTCTGGATGAGGAGAGATTGGAGGAAGACAAAGAGGTTATTGATCTCTGGTGACCCTTACGCTTATAAAGGTCATGTAAGAGCCTTTTCAGAGCTTCAACTGCCATATCCTGCCAACACACACACACACACACACAGGCTGAATGACCTCAGTGAAATATAGCAGGCGGTTTTAAAAATGCAGTGACAGAGGCTATGTTCAGAAGGGCATAGTACAATACTACTTCGCAGCATGCATTATGAATATTGTCTGGAGTATGCATGGAAATCTCAATCACCCACCACAGACAAAATGTATCCCATAATGTAGTGCGATCCACTCGACCTACCATTTTAAGTTTTGCCAAATGAAGCAGAAGTGAAGACAATTTTATTTAATGCCTCGTCTTGACTATTTGTCCACTGCAGAAAGTTAAGACATTTGAACAGAAATTTGGATTTAAAATGCAAAAAACATTATAGCCTATTTACTTGCTAAATGGATGCCAACTGAAAACATGCAATGTAATGATGTCATGTGACAACAATGTAGCATCATATATAAAATATTGTTCTTATAATTGCTTTAAAATACGGTTAAAACAGCCAAATTAATTTATGAAATTTGTTACCTCAACAATTGTCATTTTTGTTCAAGAACCAAGATTCCTAAAGTCTAGGATATATTTAGGAATTTTAAAATTGTGATTTCTAGACTTTTTCTATATGTCTAGAAATTTATGTTAAATAACAATAATAATAATAAATAGTACCATAAATACACTAAGAATTTTTTTTACAGTTTTCATTATTAACTACTGGCATGTTGTTTATTAGTACTCATAAAGCAGATATTAATGCCTTATTCTGTATGACCAAATCCCAAATCCCTTAATCGTACCCCATACCTAAACCTATCAAGTTAGTTAGTGAAAATTGGACACTAAACTAAAATGTGACCAAAAATCCGAATAGAAACGGAAATGCACACTATCAGAAACAATAAGAAAAGACTGCCAAACATGAGTGTGATGGTTATCTGGGTACCTCTGTCAACCGCTGATGTCTGATGAGCTTTATTTGGCTTAAAACCATCAGGTTATCAATCCACCCCTCTCTCTTGACTGCTATTAATAGTGCCAGTCAAGGCAGCTGCTGAAACAGAGCTATCACATCAAATTATAAACCGTAATTTTTTACGTCATTGCAAAACCAGAGCTCACCCTGATATTTTAGTAATGTCTGTCTGTCTCTCTGCCTGTCTCTTCACAAGCCCAGCTCGTAGTGGAGGCAGACACCTTCGGCAGCCAGGTGCGAATCCGAGGGAAGGAAACCAACTATTACCTGTGTATGAACCGCAGGGGGAAGCTTGTAGGCAAGGTGAGCTACACTGCTGACTTCCTTCGCTTTGTTTCTTTCCTGCATTAAAACAGAAAGTTCAAACATAAACATAAGTCTTGTCACTTAAGTTGCCAATAGGTTTGTTTACACCACAGTGATTTGCAACAAGAGATACTGATACCTTAGTATGCAGTATATTCTTTCTCTGGAAATCATTTGATTGGACAGAAATTTTACAATTTTTTTTTTTTTTCTCCTGGAAGAGATCAAGAAAGTTCACTTTAAATGTATATACCTGCTAGATACTAATTTTCTCAGGTGCCAAGGTGGCTTAAATTATTTCAAATAAGACAAAATATGCTTTTTGCAACAATATATTAACAAAATATACTTTAAAATAAGCTTAAAGAGCCAAATTTATATTTATTCAATTTTGTTATCTTAACTACCGTTATTTTTAGTTAAGAACCAGTAAATAAATATTTAAATAAATATAAATATTTTATCAGGTGCAAAATGCTGAGGGGAAAAAAAGAATAATATAAAAAATATAGTAGAAATATACTAGGCTACTATATGTGAAAAATTAGAAATTCAGTTTTAATTCAGGTGTAATTTATGGAATTAAATCATTATTATTTTCTATATTTGAATATATTATCATTCCTAGTTTATGTAAATAAAAAAGGCGTGGAAGAGTGCAGATTTGTATAGCAGAAGAACCAGATTTATACACTGTAAGAAAAAAAACAATTCTGAAAAGGTAATGGTAATTTTCTTTTTCTACATTTACATGCATTTCCTTTAACAAATAATGAAATGTGTAGTTTAAAATAACACCTGTAAAAATACTGAACATTTCTTCATATTAAGGCTTTGTGCCCTATTTTTAGATCTCTTAAAGGCCACATTCACACAGCAGCAGAATACGGTTGTCAGTCCTTAATATGCTCTCTCATAGTTCAGTTATTAATGGGGGAGACAACCGTATTCTATTACCGAACTCACACCTGTAAATTTGTAAGACTCACAACTGCAGAAAACCTGCTCTTTGTGAACGGAACCGGATTGGGTTGCGTTTCCCAAAAGCATCCCAAGCCTAAGTAGATCATAGAACCGTTGCCACCAATGCTCTCTACGACCTACTTAGGCTTGGGATGCTTTTGGGAAACGCCTTGTCTGTCATGTCATACAGTGTGAAAAGCCGTTCCCAAAGTTCCCGAGTTTATGCTACAAATTAAGTTCCTCTAACTCAGTGTAGCTTGTTGGTTGAACGTAAATTCACTCAAAGTTGTCATAACTCAAAAAAATGGATGCAAAATATTGCGTTTTTTTTTTTTTTTTTTTTTTTTTGGTAGAACGAACACATTGTTTTTTAGAGTTGCGGGTTTTTGTGTGTGGTTTTGGTAACTTGGATATGAGCTGTACATCATCTGAAGGTTTTAGATCCAGTCACTGTTTAGGCTCCCGTCAGTTTTGCGTTTTCTTTGCACGACTCAAATGCTCCGCTCTCCAACCAGACATAAAAGCTGCTGACCGTTAATGAAGATTTGACAGATGACTTTTCAGTTTTATCAACATTGCCATCTTTGATATGACTTTGGTCACTGATAAGAGAATACAGGCTTGACTCCCGTCACACATTCACACACGCAGTATACGAGATGCTACTGTAAGTTGCTGTGTGAACGGGACGTTTCGAGACTAACATCTGTAAAGTAGCCTAGATGCTGTCGTCAATCCCTAAAACTCAGTGTAAGCATGTCCTAAGCCTAAATGAAATCAAAAAGTGTTAACACTAATGAACGTGGACTTTTGTGATTTTCAGTCCATTAAACTTATAACGTTCATGCTGAAGCTAACGCATGCACCCCTCTGTTTGTGTATGTTTGTCTCCACATATGGACTTTTCCCTCTCCCCAGAAGGCCAGCAATCGCAGCGCGGACTGCGTCTTCATAGAGAAGGTTCTGGAAAACAACTACACAGCGCTAATGTCAGCACGCTACACAGGGTGGTACGTGGGCTTCACCAAAAGAGGGCGCCCTCGCCGCGGTCCGCACACGCTTCCCAACCAGCAGGACGTCCACTTCATGAAGCGCTTCCCGCCCGGAGAGCAGCCGGACTTAACGCCGTTCCGCTTCACCACCGTCAGCAAGAGGAGCAAGAGAGTGCGTGCCGCACGACCACGTTAACGCGGCCGCCAATATCCCACTGCTAACGTTTACACGAGGACTGGGAATACACAAAAAGACAGTCCTACTCCACAGTCCAGTGAAAATGACACTGCTATTGCAAAGCAGGACCGTCTTGTCTTGTTTGACCAGACAATGCGATGGCATCACTTTATATTCCACTGGGTTGGACCTCTACAACCCAAATAATAAATACTAGCTAATTTACACCAGAGCTGTGGTTTACGACAGCTCACTTCAGACACGGAGATGACTAACCAAAGCAAACACAAGCAAACGGCCGGCCCAGTGCTCGGGCGGAGGAAGCATTAAGCTGCACATCCGATGAAGACACGCAACAAAACACAACCCCGTTGGCCTTTAGACGCTGATCGTGTTGCAATTTTCCTAAGACAAGACTTGGACGTGATCCCGCCTAAGGGAGAGGAGCAGATATACTCGAAGAATGAAAGAAAGAAAGACATGGACATCCAAGAGAGAAACAAATGCGAAAGGCTACTGGTATATGGGAGTGCTCCTTGGATAAGACCTGACTTAAAGGACATGGTCAGTCAAAAGTGAAAATTCAGGCACCATTTACTCACCTCACGTCACTCTAAACAACAGTTCACAGCTAACACGTTCATCATAAGGACAAAAAAAACATAAAGGTGGTCCATAGGACACGTATCATATTCCTGGTCATCTGAAATCATGCAGCAAAGGTTATTATTAATTGTTGTTTTTTACTATTATTAAAACTGAAGAAATTCACAGCTCTTGTCCATACAACCACGGCACAGACAATTATAACTTAAAAAAATGCGATGAAAAGGAGATATAGCATCAGATGTTTTCTTTCGAATTGTGATGTACATTCAAAAGTGTGAAAATCCTGGAAATTTCTACAATGAAAACACATTTTTATCGTTATATCAAGACCTAGAATAAAAAGAAAATTAAATAAATAATTATTTTAAATAAATAAAAAATTATGAGTTAAAAAAACCTCAAATTGTGTTGAAAATTGACAAACCCAGCAGTTGGGTTAAATGTTTGCCCAACATGCTGAGCTTTATAAATTATTATATGGCGGTCTTAACCCCAAATTAAATTAAAAATAAGACACATAATCACTAGAGGCAACAGTAACAATCAAAAGGTCAACATTTATTAATAAGCAATTTAATAAATATTTATTGTTTAATTATTTTTCATTAAACATATCAATAAATGCTAATTTCCAACATACTTTGGGGTCATTTTAAGCGAGCCAAACTGTCATTTTGAATTAAAACTGCCCAGCACGTAAGGCAAACATTTAACCCAACTGCTGGGTTTCTCCATTATCACTCCTAATTTTAAGGTTGAGAACAAGTAGCATACAATATTTTCTTTTGTATTGTGATGTACATCTCAACGTAACAGATGATCAGAAAAGAACAAATTTAGGGCGGGGACTTGGTTCTAAGTATCAGTTGTTGATTGGATGTTGAGATGTGGGCGTGAGCTTGCAAGGGTGGAGTTTAAGCGTGCTAAATTATTGGAGAATCCTGCATACCTCACGGGAGAGAAGTCTGTCGCTTCTAGTTATGACAAAAAATTAAACATGAAATTTCACCCTATGTGAACAATTCACACATGCATATGTCCTTTGCATAAAAGTCACAAGGACCGCGGTTATCACGTTTTATTTATTTTTGAGAGACGTGGTCATGAACTGTAAATGTGAGGTGAGTAAATAATGACACAATATTTATTTTTGGCTGAACTATTCATTTAAAGCTAATGAACGAATGAATGTAATGCTGTATAAGTGTGTGTGTGTGATGGCGTATTTCAGGTTGCATTAAAGACCATGAGGGATATAATCATATGTGACTCATAGTAACGAAAGATGGCCATTGCTGGATGGACGGAATTGACCAGAACTGGAATGTAAAAGACGATAATGAGGAAACTCTCTCAAAGCTGCACCAAATACAAACTAAACGACCAAAGACAAATGGTGACCAATGACAGTGACGACCTGAACAGTGGGTGGATGCGGTGGGTTGCCACGAAATGACACGAGGAGCAACGTTCCTGTTTGGATTCCATGTGGAATGCTGCTACTGGGAAATATAACGGAGAACCAAAGTCTTATACCAGCTTATTAAAGGAAAAACATTACAAAACCTTTTTTCTAAATATAAATATATAAATATATATAAATATATATAAAGATTAATGCTGACTAAGTGATATTACTTTGACTGCTACTATCATTGTTGTTACTATAAAAGAATTTCACTTATTTATTTTATCTCTGTGTACGGCAAAAACCTTTCCAAAGCCAGTAAACTCTACAGAAACGTGTCCGTGTTTCAAAACATCCATGTTGTGTGAGTCATCATTATCATCAAACGGCTAACGAACGACCTCATGGTCGAGCACTAATGAGTCGGTGCCGGCATTTTCCCGTTTTATTTAGCTTTGATTTGAGATCTGAGCGAACCCCAAACCAACAGAGCATTTAAATTTGAGCTGTATGAATGAATCCTCAAATATGGCAGTTTAAGTGCTGTTACTTTACAGAGAGATATGAATTACCTGGAGGACAGAATCAAATCGTAACTGGAAAACAGAATATACTGCTTTGAAATTTGCTAAATTCCACCGAGCAAAACCCTAGTAACATATGCATTATTATTATATGTATATCATAGCATTATATATATATATATATTTATACATACATGTGAGCATAAATAATGAACGCACAAAATATTTCCAGATATAATTCAAGTGGACCTGTTGCTTAGGACTAAAGCAGTGAACACACACACACACACACACACACTGTCACCAACAACCTGTAATCCCGGCAGTCACTGCCCAGCTGAGTCAGCGGGAAAAGCAAAGGATTCCGAGAGAGAAACAGACTGTTCTGGAGGCGAAGTGGTGGAAAGATTTGTCGGCCAAACCCAGAGGAAGGTGTATGGTAATGCTGGAGGAGGAAAGAATGCTAAATATGTGCGTGAGAACACAGGGGTGACCTGAGACCTGCAGGAATTATGGGAAAAAAACATATCCCACCGACCCACAGGAAACACACACACCCTCCATCTCCATCTCTCTCTCTCTCTCTCTCTCTCACACACACACACACACACACACACACACACACACACACGGTCCATTAGAGCCAGACACGCAGAGGTCACGCTCACACATATTCATACACACCCTCGGTATGACACACACCGTACACGTCTGACACACAACACGCCCTCGACCAGATGGACGCGCAGACACGCTCATATAACGGCTTCGGACACACTGCTAAAATATGCAGCAAATTACTGGTGAAAAACAGGTGAATCACACAAAAACATGTCTAGGTCATTTTTCCACACAAAATCGAAAAATAAAAAAAATGATTGGCTAATAAATAATTATTATTTTTCATAAGCACAATATACAGCCAAATTCTCCTGATAAAAATTGATATTTCTATAAATTACCCATTAGCGTAATGCAAATAATAACTAAAAATTACAATAAAGTATTTCCATATCAATTTGTTGTGGTATATTTAATTTAATCTCATTTATTATTATTATAATATTAAAGTTATTCCATTTTTTTGTACACTTTATGGTAAGAAAATGGTTCAAAAAATATTATTATTATGTCGAATTTAATAATGATTCCATTTAAATTTAATTATAAATTATTATTATTTATTTTGCAGTACTTTGAAAATATATCTATTACTATTATTATTAATTATTTAGACATGATGTACATACAGTGACGACAATTTTTTCAATTTATGAAAATGATATTAAGAATTTGAAAATATAAAGGAAAACATCAGAAAGCAAATAATATTATTATAAATATTATTATTATTAATATTTATAATATAATAATATAATATTAATATTAGAATGTAAGATTAATCAAATGAAATCATTTAATAATAATAATACTTTTTGTTGGTGGCACACATTAGTATTACACTTTGCTTAATTCACATGACGGTAAATATAATTTCTTGTTTTTAGACTTTGATGCTGGGGTGAAATCTGCCTCTGACATTTGTTCACGAGACTCTCCCAAACTCACACAAACCTCTTCTGTAACATCCAGCCGAGAAGGCCACTAATATCACAGTGTACAGACTGAGTCCAGGTCATATTGCTCTGCAGTGAATAACCACAGCTCCATCACACACATACACACACTTTTCAGCACAGCAAACCACAACGACATTGACACGCCGCAGCCAGACCCACAATGTAAAACAACGACCGGCTTTAAACATTAAGTGCTCCTTCTCTCTCACCGACACCACAAACAAATTACTCCTGACACACATTCTCTCTTTCCAATCCGTAAAGGCACGACAATAAAACTCTCCAAAGACAAATGCCCTTTCTGAAGATGTATTCGGTTGAAATGGGCTGAATCGGCTTGCACAACTCAACATTCCCAGACAAACATTCTCATGTTGGCCGCTGGCTGTAAAACGCTCTTCGAGCCAGAGGAATTGTTTGAAATGGGGGAGAGTCTCTGAGGTGCGCCAGGAACCGCTAACAGGTGCAGCGGGGCAGGCCGACATTTGGGATTGTCTGTGTTTGTTTGGGAATCTTAGGGAAAAGTTTAAGGCCTACACAGACCTCTTCTGAACCTGCCTGTGCTATTTTTTGCTCTCTTCATACTGGTTTGTTGTTCATTTTACGGATGTATATAAAAATAATATGAATTATTATCATCATTTCTAAAACTTTGCTTACTTTACATTATGATAAATATAATATCTTACCTTCATGGATGATGATAATAATAATAATAATAATAATAATAATTATTATATCCTGCACCAAACTCAGACCTATAATGCAGTAAAAAATTATTATTATTATTTCTACAACTTACTTAATTAACTTGATGACAAATATATGACCAGATTCATACCTATATATAATGCTAATACTAATAATAATTAGTATTATTTCTACAAATTTGCTTAATTGACTTAATTGCTTAATAGACTTAATTGACAAATATAAATTTAATACATAATTTTCATATACTTTTTATAGTTTTTTGTTTTACCTTTGATGGTTAATAATAATAATAATAATTATTATTATTATTAATTAATTATTATTATTATTATGTTCAGATAAGTGCTTTAAACTAGATGCAAACCTCTTCTGAACCTGCCTGTGCTATTTTTTGCTCTCTTCATACTGGTTTGTTGTTCATTTTACGGATGTATATAATAATAATATTAATTATTATCATCATTTCTAAAACTTTGCTTACTTTACATTATGATAAATATAATATCTTACCTTTAAGTATGATAATAATAATAATAATTATTATTATTATTATTATTATATCCTGCACCAAACTCAGGCCAATAATGCAGTAAAAATTAGTATTATTATTATTTCTACAACTTACTTAATTAACTTGATGAAAAATATATAACCAGATTCATACCTATATATAATGCCAATACTAATAATAATTAGTATTATTTCTACAAATTTGCTTAATTGACTTAATTGCTAAATAGACTTAATTGACAAGTTTAATATATAATATAATTTTCATGTACTTTTTATAGTTTTTGTTTTACCTTTGATGGTTAATAATAATAATAATTATTATTAATTAATTATTATTATTATGTTCAGACAAGTGCTTTTAAACTAGATGCCTGTGCTAGTTTGTGCTCCCTTCTCGCTGGTTTGTTGTGAATTTTTCCAATCTATTCTGGATGAGTTACATTTATGCATTTAAATGCTCAAGTTTGCCAAGGAAAATCCATTGAGGACATATTACCATTTCCAAGCATAAGTCCACACAGGGGTGAAGGCGGTTGGCAGGTTATCCTACGCTGAGCTTAACGTGTTTTATCCAACTGGAACAACACTCCATCGGCCAATCACATTTCAAGAGACTTGTGCAGGTTGTACAGAAACCAGCCAATCACATCACTGCTCAGACAGTTTATAATCACGTTTCCCCAATGAGAGTTAGTATATCTTTGATTGTTTTGGATGTCTGCAGTTTCTAAAAATGTACAAGTTCAGATACATTTCTGGTAACAGCAATAGAAGTAACCCTTCAGAACTTGCTTACGTGCAACATGAAACAACATTTGCAACCCATTTTCCTTCCATAATACAATGTATTTCTGTGCTTAAAGGGAAATAAAGGAAAGTCGTACAGGTTTGGAAGGACATGACAGAACTGAACTATCCTCTTTACACAAAATTCAACAAGACAATATTATACATAGCTTGAGGATCTATTCTATGACCCTCCTGAAACACCACCAGCACTCAATGGTTGATACTTTAAAGGAATACTAAGTAACTTTTGGCCAACTAGCAGTTAAAACACAAGCCCTGACACTTTCACAACATTTCACATCCCTCAGTTCTCGCCACCTCTGAAATGCCACGGCAATGTTGATTCTGGTTTTATTACAAGCTCTGTCACATTCTCTTTCAGCCAGCAGACTCTCCTTGTTCAACTTTCGTTTTTTTTTTTAATGGGTGATTCCCTGGAGGTTGGAGATTTAGTGTCGATGTCAACTAGGGTTGGGTACCGAACTCGGTACTTTTAAGGGCACTGAGCAAATTACGTCGGCACTACCGAGTACCGATTCACATTATATCAATCGGTGCCAAATTTTTGTACCTGAGAACATATCTGGGCACGTTAGAGAGAGAGAGAGACACCTTGTTCAAACACAACACACAAGGAAATGGCTAAACGTTCCGAAGTCAATAAGAACTTACTCCAGTCCGTACATGATCTATGATCCGCATTGTGAGCGGTTCATCTCGCCGTGGCATTCGTGCGTTCTGCGTGTTGTTACATACTAAATACTGTCACAGTCATATTTTCCATGTGTTGTTAGTCAAATTCGAGCTCTGACAGCATCGAGGGGAAAATGAAACAACACTTTTGTGCTGCTCACGCATTCTACGGCGCACACGTAACAGATTATTTTGTCTAGGGTGTAAAATAAAATTTAAAAAATCTTGAAATTGAAAGGTTTGGACTTATTTTTTTCACTGAAATAAATGTTTTTTTTGTTTTTACACAGAGTAAAGTACTGAAAAAAAGGCACCTGCACCGAATTCCAGGTACCAGTTAAAATGTGAACGGTACCCAACCCTAATGTCAACATTTCCCGCTCGTTGTGAGAAATAACCTATGCCACTCCACACCATACATGCGTCAAAGTAGCGACAAGACACACATGCGCGAGTGACGTATGTACGCTATTTCCCACGAAAACCATTTAGACAGGTCTAAAATGTACACACTTATAGTCTAATAAAATTTAGTTGATGAAATTTTGATGAAACTTTTCTAGACAAACATTTTTCTCTGGAAGTTTTATCTGAGATCTGTTTTGTTTTTACATTTTTATTTAGTTTAAGTCAAAATGAATCACAACTGACCCTATTTACATTCTTATCAAGGTTTCATCAATGCACGGTATTCACGTTTTTTTTTTTTTCCATTGTTGATAATCAATTAGGATTTTCCTGAAGCTTACATGTTAAATTAAATGCCTGAGGTCAGAAACATATTCTAAGCCAATGGTGGGGAATTATATGGAAAAGTTGAGAAAAACAGTGTAAAAAAGGCATAAAAATAAATTAATTAATAAAAATCGGACTAAACTTAATACAAATGTGATCAAACAAGATAGTAAAAATAGATTAAAATAAATTAATAATACATCTAACAGTATAGTATGATATTACAAAAGATAATAGTGTAACTAGTGAAATTCAAGGTAATATTTTAGACATTTATAATATTGATTTTTTTTTTTTTTTACAGCATTAATTGGGTCTTACTTCTTCCAAACAAGAAACTACATAGAAACTGCCTTTTAAATTTTAGTGTGGGGTCCTTCACAAGATGATCAAACATTATTTATATATTAACCATGCATTAATGAATCCAGAGCGTGCATCTGGTCAGATCTGATTTATTTTGACTTTAAACTGATATAGAAACAAAGAACAAAAGATCTCAGAAAAAAACTGACTCCATTGAGTTCAAACCTAAGATTGATAGATAGAGAGAGAGAGAGAGATACTGAACAACACTGTCGGCTCCACTTCAATTGACTGCGGCTGTCAAGAGTGTTTATGACACAAACCAAGACAAGACAGGATTTCTGGAAGAATTCTCCCTGTTGGCACGAGTCTGGAATAATCCACAGCCCACGGCACTCTGTCATCCGCTTATTATTTGATCAATCAAGCGCTTCAACCGGCAGCTCATCAGGAACGTTCAGGCTTGTTCTGTCTGAATGAACCCGGGTCAGTCCAGCAGGGGTGTGTAGGTGTCCAGTGACACCTAGTGGTCGGTCTGACAACAGCAAGAACATGCTGCTTCTCATTATTTAAGGGGAACTACTGAAGGTCAAAGGTCATATTGATTGTTATTGATAATCAATTAGGATTTTCCTGAGGCTTGCATTGTTAAATTAAAGGCCTGAGGTCAGGAACATACTCGAACGCGGTTTTCAAACTGTGAATAAATAAATATTAAACTAAAATAAATTTAAAAAAGTTAATTAATAAATGTAGCAGTACTATGAGAGAAAGACAATGCAACAAACATAACATAAAGGATTAGGCTAGTTCTCTTTCAAATGAAAATTAACCCAAGCTTTACTCACCCTCAAGCCATCCCAGGTGTATATGACTTTCTTCTTTCTGATGAACACAATCAGAGAAATATTAATAAATATCCTGTGTTATAATGGCAGGATCGACGAGTATGAAATGAAGAAATTGCTTCAATCACATCCATCCATCATTCCACATGTGGGTTAATAAACATTTGCATTTACCTTTTTTTTTTTATTCCAAAGTATTCAGATTAAGTTACTAAACTTGAGTAATGTAACGAAATACGTTACAAATTACTTTTTAAAGCATGTATTTTGTAATCTGTAGTGAAATACATTTTAAAAATAACATACCCTGCCCTGTCTAATTGTTAATAATAAAAGTGCTGAACTTGAAGGTCACGTCTCTTTTCTTCTTTCAATTACTGGCTATTGAAATTGTGTTGCTGTATTATTTCTGTGGGTATGAAACCTCAGTGGCATAATCAAATATGAAATCTAACATGATCTTTGGGTATCTCTCGGTAACACCATTATAAAGCTCGAATGCGTCAGGACATTTATTACTATATCTCCGATTGTGTTCATAAAGCTTAGTGTAGCCTAAATTTCATTTAAAAGTGAACTAATCCTTTAAGTAAGGAATATTTGAAGACGGGCGTTGAATTTTTAGATAATAATGAACACCCAAAATGTTAATGAAGCTAAGTCAATTAATCTGTTTACAATTACCACACCTCACGACACTTAAAACACTCTTGTGTGTGGGACTACTTTCTTACGCATGTCATGTCAAGCCTCCGTTGCTAATTCCAAAACGTCATTTCCGAACCAGTAACGAAGACTTGAGGCATTGATTGACTCATTAACAATTATTTAAGCAGTGTAGAGAGAGAGAACATATGTGAATTAGCTTCTCTACTAATAAGCTAAACTGTTTATTTACCTCAAGAACCGCAGGTGTTAGCCTACCTCGCTGGGTTTTGTTTGTTTTGGGGTTGTAATCCGTCGACCTTTTGAAACAACTGAAATCACTTGGCGAAGTAATATAGAACTGTAATGCGGTCAAGACCTGTCTGGAACTACTTTAGCCGCGTGTCTCCCAAAAGATATTTACACATCTTATAATAGAAACTAAATACAATTTTTTTTTTTTTTACTTTTATTATATATATATAAATAAACAGTATACCAACAATAATTAACACTGTAAAAACTCTCTAAAAGCTTGGCCGACCCATTGAATAAATTCAATCAAGTTCTTGCATGAGTAACAAACTGAAGTATTCAAACGTCTGACTTCTTATTGAGCTTAATTAACTTTAACAAATCTGCTCGGGAAGACTGTCTTCACGCCTTTGCTCCATAAACATTTGTGCTCGTGTAGAGTGTTTCACACACAACCAACAAAACTTCAACCATGGTCAAGTACTTTATTCACAATAGTTTGTCTTAAAAAAAACCTCTCTTTTAATATACAACACAATCTGACAAGACAATTCTGTTTACAACTAGATTCAGCCCTCGATGAGCAAGCAGGCAGAGAGAAAAAGAAACCAGACATTGAGTGACACAGACGTACAATGCCTAGCACTGAAAAGAACGAGGAGGCAAATTAAATAGAAAAACAAAATCATAAAAACTAAAGACAAAAGGGAACGAGGCATCAGAGCAGACAGTCATGCATGCTGACGGACCTGCGCTCCACACCGCCATCCTGAAAAACAAGTGTGTCCCTGGTCCTGAAGAGCCATGAAAACCACAGCGAGTGGGCGGAAAAGGCGGCAGACGTCCTTAACCGTCACTGCGAGAGTTTGCTACTGTCTGAGTCTCTTTCTCTCGCACAGCAGGTCGTAAAGTCTTTCCTGGTTCATTCCATCTGCGTTCATTTACCTGTCCATCATTCCATACGTCACTCCAAGAATCCCAGTTTCTCCGTAATAAAGTGATCCTTGTGTGGACTGTTAGTAGTGCAGAGCTTTTGTGAGTACAAGATTGTTGAGATTTTCGGGTTATTTGAGCAGCAGTGATAGTACAGATACGCATTGAAGCTGTCAACATCTGTATGTGTGAGGTTGTGTGTGTGCGATTGTGCTTTTTCCCACTAGATAAAGCAGAACGGTGCTGAAACCCAATGGTGCAAGTGTTTTCAATCTTTAGTGCAGAGTGTGTCTGTGTTTGGCAAAGCATGAACCTGTGTAGGCTTGTGTTTGTGTGCGTGTGTGTTAAAGTTTATAGCCAGACAGAGAAGAGGCGGCGGATCCCTAGGCACCATTCTGTGACGGACAAGGCCAACAACCAATCAGCTCTCAGCTCTCCCAGGACACACTGGCACATAGAAGAGGCACCTGAAAGAGAGAGACTGTAAACAAGCAAACAAACACATTTCCAAAAGAATGAAAAATAAATTGAAACGATGACCACTTCAACACAAACTAATATTTTATTGTTTTAACTAAATCATGACTAAAATAAAAAGTATTAATGAAAACTAAATAGTATCATAGACACAAATACTTTAATTAAACTTATGCAATAACTTATGCAGTTAATTTGTCAATAAAAAAAGACAAATTAATTGCAATTCAAGTAAATAGCACAATATGAAAATGAAAAAAATGTGTTCATATTTCAGTCATTTCATTTATTATGTTAAAACAATATCAAACACAATATGAAAGAAAAATCAAAATCTTAATATTTGCAACCACTACAATACGAACAAATTAAAACAGTTTTTTTAGTATTAATGTATTAATATTAGTCACAATAAAATGAATATAATAAACAATATTAAGAATGAAAATTAAAGTTATAAAAAAACATTATAATATTAAATATTTTATTATAATAATATTTAAATATTTTTGAAAATTTTATTTATTTCAAAAGAATTAATTATATATATATATATAATATTTATATGTATAAATAAAAATAAAACAAATTGCAACTATAAAAACCTCTACAATATAAACAAAATTAAAAAAATTATTATAGAGAAAAGTACAAAAAAAGGAAAAAAAGATCATTAAAAAATATCTTTAAATGTAAAATTGTATGGTTTAAACCTATATAATATAATACATTAAATATATAAAATGAAAAATATAACAAAAGTACTAAATTTAATAATAATATAGACAAAAAAATTAACTAAAAAAATATGTTTGGCGGTCTAATAAAATTTTAGAAACCATATTTTGTATCAATGTAATTTGTCAACTAGAACCCCTCAGAAGAACCATAATACATAAAGAAAGAAAACGCTGGAGAAATGTTGAAAACTCTGGACTGTGTGGTTACCTGCTATCTGGAGACGTACGTATATGTCCGCGAGGGCGATCGTCCCTCTGACTGTCCATTGGTGGAGACATTCAGGAAGTCCCATATAAGTATTGTGTCATCGTGGGAACTGCTAATAATCTGGAACTCATCAAACTGCAGACGGAACACACGGCCAGAATGCTCCTGCGAGAAGTTGCCATGACAACACACACTTATAAGAACACAAAAACATACAGTATGCACACGCAAACAAACTCCAGAGGTTTGTCAGAAACGGTGAGTCCGGTGTTGGGGAGTAAACGTAGCAACGCTGTTGAAATAATCACTTAGTTAACCTATATGGAAATGTGTGTAAAACCAAATTCATAATTCTCAAATGAGGGGTCACCTAGGGTTGAGGAAGTTACTTTGAAGCTAGTGGGCAAAAAAGCACAGGGACTCAATTGATTCCTTCAGAAATGGTTCTTTGAAACAAATTGATTCACTAAAAGAATCGGATTCCTAGCTATACTATTCAATAGTGAATCAGTTTTTTTTCAAAGTTTGTTAGACATCATAGTACATCTAGGAATCTCATTCTTTCAGTTTGAACGCTTCAAAAAGAATCGATTCAACAATTCATTCCTCACTACGTTCCCATAAGTCCCTGTGGTTTAACTACTAGTATTTCTAGGAGCCTGTAGTTTCGTAAACTGGCTTCCAAGTAGTATTGGGTGGCAGCTAATTTGAGAATAACGAATTCTGTTTTACATATATTTGCACAGATTAACTAAACGATCATTTCAAACTGTTCGAGGTCATTAGCAGAGTAAATAAACCTGCAGTGACCTCTTGTGGCTGTTTGTTATCATATGTGAAACTGGCTTTCATTACAGCGAAAAACTTATCAATAGGAATATGGCAAACCTATGGAAACTTGTTTCGGCCACTGTAAAAAAAAAAATTTAAAAAGGTAATTGCGACTTTTTATCTCACAATTCTGACTTTGTGTCTCGCAATTGCAAGTTTACGCCTCATAATTATTATTTTTTTCCCTCAGACTTGCAGTTGCGAGTTTTAAACTCAGACTTTTGAGATATTAAATCGTAATTATGAGAAAAAAATTCAGTCTTTTTCCCCTCAGAATTGGACTTCATTACTGGCAATTATGAGTTTATATCTCGCAATTCTGACCATTTCTCACAATTGACCCTTCGCAAAGACCCGCCCCCTTTAGTTACTGTTGCTATGCGCCACAAGCCATGCGCTCTCATGCCACACATCATGTTCTCACCAAGTGAAAAAAATACATCGCGGAGCAAAGAGGACACTGACAACGTATGAAACGGCCTCATATTTAAAATATTGTAAAGAAGTTTAATCAATAAATAGAGTCTAGTCTCTCTTTAATGTGTCGTGACAGATCGCTGTAGCTCCTCGATCATCTCTTCAGTTCATTTATAGCATCAAATAAACATGAATGAACATCAGAAGGAATGTTGTTTCAAGCGTGGAAAGACGCGAGTACACACAATTTTACACAAAAGTTCACAACGTCAATCTACTAACTCCTCTGACTGCTTTGTCAGACAATATGGAGGATTGGGGGTTACGATTGGTCAGATCGCCTGTCAATCAAACTGTTTGCGAGTTTATATCTCTTTTATATCTTCTTTTCTCAGAATTGCGAGATGTAAACTAGAAAATGAGATAAAAAGTCACAATTACCTTTTATTTAGTGACGGAAACATGCTTCCATACAAACCAGATAGATCAATTTGAATCAGAAAATAAAATAAATCAACTATTTAGAAATATGATAATGGCATTATTTTATTCACACACACCACGAGTGTGCGCAGACATAATGTGCTGGCAGGGGCCCGAGGATCCAGAGCTGCCTGTAAATCCCAAACTTTAATTTTCCTGCAGAGGAACAGAGAGAATGTGCGGGTGAGTTATGGGTGCTCGATATTAAGCAGGCTGACAGATGAACGGCCTGTCAGAAACAGATGGTGCTGTGTGTGTATTCACCCATCATACGCTCCGCTCACGATCCTCTTGTTGTCGAATCTGATGCAGCGCACAAGCTCCTCGTGACCCTCCAGGACACGCAGACAAGCACCACACTCGATGTCCCACAGTCTGAAAACACACACGATAAATCTACACTTAATCCGGACACATTATATGTTTTGGCCCTTTTTCATCCACATTGAAATAGTCATTCAATAGTGAGAATCGGACCAATTAACTATGACTTTCGCCTCAAAAAACTCCTAATTACTGCTTATCAATAATAAGGTAGTTGTTAAGTTTAGGTATTGGGTAGGATTAAGGGATTTAGAATATGGTCATACAGAAAAATGCATTAATATGTGCTTTAGAAGTACTAATAAATAGCCAATGCCCTAGTAATATGCATGCTACTCAGCAACTAGTTAATGGTAAGAACTGGACCCTAAACTAAAGCATTACCATACTTTCCTCACCTGATGGTGTTGTCTGAGGACCCACTGACCACGAGTCGGTCTCTGTACTGAAGGCAGGCGATGCCGCGCTTGTGACCGTTCAGTGTCCGTACAAACTCACATGTGCTGGTGCTCCATACCTGCAGATACACAGTCTCTTTTATCTATTTCTGCTTCACATTACACCCCCCACTGACCAGTCCCACTCCCTACTGACCATTCCCCAATGACCACTCCCACTCCCCAATGACCACTCCCACTCCCCAATGACCACTCCCACTCGCTCACTTTTATGGTTCGGTCTCCAGACGCAGACACGATGTACTTGTCGTCAAAGTCCACCACGTTAACGGCGGCGCGGTGACCCACGAGCACACGGCGCAGACTGATGTCGGTGGCGGACGCCATGTCCCAAACGGCGATGGAGCGATCTTTTGAACACGTCACCATGAGGCCGTTACAGAAGCGCAGGTGTAGAACCGCCTCGTTATGATGGATCAGAGTGTTGAGAACCTCACCAGAACCAACATCCCACACCCTGACGGAGAAAAATGACAGATTAGTACACGTTATGAAGGGAAGGAGAGCATGTGCACAGCTGAGACTACCGGTTAATATAACTAAGCTACAAAAACGTGTTTTTTTTAGTGTTTATAATAAAATAAATCACATTAAAAGTAGGCATTGATCTACACTGCGGTTCAAAAGTTTGGCGTCGTAGGATTTTTATAATTATTATTTTAAAATGCAATTTATTCCTGTGATGCAAAGCTGAATATTCAACATCGTTACTCCAGTCTTCAGTGTCACATGATCGTTCAGAAATCATTCTTATAGAGTGGTGCAAGAATGACGTAAATGTGTAGGCCAACCGGAAGCTAGAATCGCACTGGTTCCATTGACACAATTCCAAAAGGATTTTTTTTCCACAGGCTTTTGGATTATTACAAAAACAAGCACTGCTATCAAGAAAAAAAAGTTGATCATACTTGCACGTTTCGTCCATCAAGATCATTTTCACAAATGAACAACTTTTATGGATTATTAGGCCTAAATACAATCCTCTAATGAAAAATAAATATACCAAAATGTATTTGAAATGCATTTATTTTATGCCAAGTACACTACAAATAGATTTACATATATAAGTACTTAAATACCCTGCAATTGTACTTTCAGTACACTAAATTGGTATAATATAAATTGATATTTGGTATACTAAAATTTATACCAGCTTATACCACTAAGTCTACTAAATTGGAACAACTAATTTTGTACTTAATGCTCATTAGTTATGTGGAAATAGGGCTGAGGTCCAACTAAAAAGATATATATATATATATATATATATATGTGTGTGTGTGTGTATATGTATATATATGTGTGTGTATATATATATATATATATATATATGTGTGTGTGTATGTATGTATGTATGTGTATATATATATATATATATATAAAAAGAGATGTCAGTAAATGTTAATGGATTTCTACTATACTTAATATGAAATAAATGTATTTTAAATAAACCCTGGTCACATGACTTCAACTTCACCATCACAGCTTCTGACAAGTTTTTTTTTTTTTTTCAATTCTTTCAGTTATTAGCTAAAAACCATTTTCCCTGAAAGAGTTCGAATAGTTTGTAAGAGCGCAATTATAAGGCTGTATAAGCGGACTGAGTTTACCTGTTCGTGTGATGACGTTTAATATCCTCGACAGCCTTGTAGTCTAATTTAGACACTTGTTAGCACCCCCCTCTACCAATGGCATTAAAAAAATAAGTGGGGGAATACTGTACATTTAATAAAATTATCTTTAGTTTGCGTTCACCACACACCTTATTTTAGAACTTAATCAAAAACCCATTCAAAAAAAACAATTGACTCTGGGAATAAGTGCTAAAATGCAACTCGTTCAAGAAACATTTCTTATTCTATATCACTTCTAACATTCTATGTCAGGCTTTCCATAATGTTTATGCATTAGTTCAGTCGGATTAGAGTAGGCATCTTTAGTGGCTGTTCAAACGCATTCGACCACATGAGCGTCTACACTATGAAAGCATGTGCGGTGGACAAGCTGAAAGCATTTTACACCACTTATATTGAGCATCGTCCACTTGTTATCCAATCTACCAAAACGCATCTTAATACCAGGTGTAAACAGTCTCAGATGAATAGAAAGCTGGAAAGAACATCATTTATTTGAAATGTAAATCTTTTGTAACATTATAAATGTCTTTCCTGTCACTTTTGATGAATTTAATGCGTCCTTTTGACACTTTGGTGGCACAAAATTTGCTTAAAACGGAACAAGCTGAAGGCACAACAGACTCCTTTGCCATTTTTCAACAGGTTTCCTGTTTGAAAGTAGTAAATATCTCCTGTAATAACTGCTAGGGTCTTTTGGCGTAGCTGTTGCTAAAACAAACTGGACTGTAAATGACATGTGAACGACCTCACCAGCAGCTGAAACATCGTGCTCGAGCTGAACACTGCCAACTGATGGTGTTAATGCTCTTTAAATGCGATCACATTACAAAGCCGTTTCCTTCTCCAGGTGTTAAACGTCCGGCCGTTTGCGCTTCCACTCGGAATGACGTAAACCTGATTTATGCAGCTGTGGAGCTTGTTCCCCGAAACTCTCACAGGTGAGAGAGAAACACACACATACGCGTGCTGGAAAAGGTGACAGAGCTCCGTACGGAGCTTTAAACAGTTGCTAGGGAAGTGAGGTCATTGTTTTCATTGAGATTCTTCTGCCGGAGGGAGGCAGTGTGTGTGAAGCTTTTTCAACTAATTTTCTAAAATAGTATTATCCGCACTGTACTAAAATTCTTCACCTTTTATATTCTTTCCTAAGGATTCACACACTTTTAGACCAAGGACTTTGCCAGCCATTGAGGATTACCGGATAAGCATTTTAAAAAATCATTTAAAAAAAAAAAAAAAAATACACTTACGAGCGATTTCTGGCAAAAGAAATTTAAGCTCTGAACACGGATGATTTCTTTAGTTAATACACATGTGTTTTTAATAATATTTAATAGAATATTTATTTTATATTATATTACAGTACAGTATTACACAAAAATATTATTACAATTTAAAATAACTGATTGATATTGTAAGCATCATTGCTCCAGTCTTCAGTGTCACATGATCCTTCAGAAATCATTCTAATATGATGATTTGCTGCTCAAGAAACATTTGTTGGAAATAATTTACAATAAGGTTTCTTAAAATGAATTAATTAATGCATTACAGAATTTATATGCATTTAAAAATGCATATACTTGTCACAGAATTTATTCAACTTGATTAACCATTTATTTATTTTGAAAAAAAATCATTAATTGTTCATGCTCACGGTGAATTAACTAATGTTAACAGATACAACATTTAATTTTAAACATATTAGAACATGTAGAAATTTACATTAAGGTCAATAAATGCTGAAGAAGTATTCTTCACTGTTAGTCTATCTTAACTAATGCAAAGAATTTCAGCATTTATTTGAAACAGAAATCTTTACGGCCACTTTTGAGCAATGTAATGCATACTTGATGAAAGAAAGTATTAATTTCTTTCAAAAGAAAAAAATCTTACTGACCCAAGACTAATGAACGTGGTGTATATCTTCAAAATCTAACTTGTAATATTTTTGTGTGTGTGTGTGTGTGTGTGTGTGTGTGTGTACCTGACAGTAGAATCAGAGGAGCCCGTCACTATGACTCGGTCATCATACTGCAGACACAGAACCGAACCAGTGTGACCCGTCAGAACCTTCAGACACTCCAGAGACTGTTTGTCCCAGATCTGCGAGAGAGAGAAGTTGTGATACATTATATACTGATACTCCGAATAAATACTGTGTATTGTATGAATTATAATGTTATTTTGTCATTCGACACTGGAATCTGACTGCTAACAGAGCGCAACAGTGCCCGTCCACTTTTTCAGTGCCATTGGTTCCGGATTTTTTCCATTAGTTTTCCCCTTAAAATAAGTCTTCTTTAAAGAGTTATAAGGCATGAACCAAACAAATCAGCTAAAAGGTGAATGATAACATTACAAACTTTGAAGCCCCCCAAAAAAAAAAAAAAACTGGATAAAAAGGTACGAGATAATGTACTTTAGTGAGGGGGAAAAAACTACAATCCGATGAAGCACTGCCAAAAGCATAATCGAAAAAATGTTGGAGAAGTACAAAATTACTCATTTAAAAATACTGATTAATAATAATCGTAAAAAATAAAATCATGGGATTGGGTGGAGCTAATGAGGTCTTTTGATGCATGTTTTTTTTTTTTGTTTCGACCGATTGGTGGAATTTTCAGTTAATTAAAGTGCATCATCTGGGTATTTGAGGGGCACATATTTTTGGAATTCAGCGAGAACACACTATTTACACTAAACAAAGCAGCACAGCACAGAATAGTGCACAAGTAGACAAACTGGCACGCACACAATGTGACGACGATAACAACAGACATACAGATAGAAAGACAGACAAGTACTTTAATGGAGTTGTCCCGTAGGCCGCTGATGATCTTGTCGTCATCGTACTGGAGGCAATAAACACCTTTACTGTTCTCTGACCGGCACTGAATCCGCTGAAGATTGTGACGCCCACAACGCCAGTTCGCCTCAATAGTCTAGAGAGACAGAACGAGAAAATGGGAGAGCGAATGAGTGAATGACGCTGGGTGGATGGATGAGATCGTAATTTGATGGCAGATGGATAAACTGACCACTGAATACATGAATGAGTGACGGGATGGATGCTCACCTCAATGTCCTGTATGATTTTGGGATAGAGTGAATGGTAGTATGAATTGGGTGGGACCTCATTTGTTCGGTTCTTAAATAAATATTTCTCCCTGGAGACAAAAAAACAAAACAGGAAAACCACCAATCAGATACAAAGAAAGTATAAACTATTTAAACAACCCGAATCACCCTGAACGGGTTACTGCATGTCCAACTTAACATTCTTAGCACTTATTTTACACTCAAATACACGTAAAAAATTATTATTTTTTTTTTTTAAATAATATGCAAAATGTTAACAGCTTCAGCCAATAATTTCACCGGATTGACAATCCTCACATGCATTTCTGGGTTTGTCAGCAAACCAATTTCACACCGATGTGCGGATGTTATATTTCTTCACGAACTGATTTCTAAAAGTGCAATCCACAAAAATGTATTTTTAAAGCAAAAATAAGCAAGACTGACAGATTACACGTTATATGTAAGGAATAATTGACAAACTGTTAAATAATTGATGCATACCTGATAACAATTCAATTCATTTCTTTACGTAAACTAAAACAAAATATAATAAAATACTTAAACTTACTTTTTTTCAGCTAGGTGCCAAGTTGGTTTAGTTTTAAGTTGAAGTACTAAAATAACTAAAACAAAATAAACTAAAACTTAATAAAAACTATATATACATATATAAATATACACAAACGTACACATACATAGACATATACTACACATACATATATTATATATACACACACATACAACATCACATGTGATGTCGTATGTGTGTATATATAATTTAAAAAAAAAGTTTATTATTTTAATTTTAAGTGTTGGGTTAAGCAACACATTTATTTATTTATATATATATATATATATATATATATATATATATATAAATATATGAATATTTATATGTGTACACTATGTCATACAAATGCGTTGCTTAACCCAACACTTTTTTTTTTTTAGTGTAACATTTTAGTGGAGTTCATGACTAATAATTTTATTATAATTGTCTTGTACAATGACAATAAAGAGCGTAAACATGTTTGTTCAGCCTAACAATGTAAATTACCACTGATGCCGCTCTGACAGGCCTTTCCACAGCGGGTCCGTGCGCACCATCCTCTCGATGAGCTTCTTCCAGAGCATCCCGTCCGATATGACCCGCTGCCATTCTCGACAGACCAGCTCAGCTGAGCACAGAGAACGAGCGTCTAGAAACGAGAGGATGTTCTCCGCTATGTGGTCTAGACCCTGAGCTGGAAACAGAGAGATTGTGTGAAATTTTTACAAATTATTACAATTTTTTTTTTTTTTTTTCCTTGTCTGTTTATGTGGTTCCATGCACCGATATGAACATTTTGGCATATACCAATAACCGATTATTCTTTGTATTTGAAAGCTGATAACTGATCTATTGGCTGGTAAATCTAAATCAAAACTTTTATATCATTTTTGAGAGCCTGATTACAAAAACTAAAGTCTCACCATTAAAAGCCATGTCCAAAGCACAGGATTATCCTGTTCTCTATAAGCTTATATGACAGACTTGCACTACACATGTTGCACTTAACGGTATTTTCTCTTTTGAAATGATTTCAATCATATTTCAAGCAATTCAAAACCATAATGGCGGATCTGAAGTGTCTCAGCTGATGACACTTTATGTCTCACATAAACAAAGCCGATATGGTGGCCGATATATATTGTGCATCCTTAGTTGCAACAATGTTTCGTTTTTATGTGAGCTTTGTTACTCTTAATATTGTGTTTGTGCCATAAAAAAAAATGAAAATTCATGTAAACTTATGACTAAACCGTATTATTTATGTTCTTACTACTTTAAGGACTGACGTCAAAGTCGATGTCTGTAGGACCATTTTTATGTCGTTATTTGATTAAGCTACCGCTTTTGCTGCACGTCCTCTGTTATCATAAATCATAAAAAAGATTTACCCACCCTTAAACATCAGATACACAAAAACAAGCAAACAAGCTGCTGTACATTTGATCAGATGTCGGTGTAAGTGATGTAAGTGGGCGGTTCTGGCTGCACGCCGGCAGTCACATTTCTCCCTCTGCAAATGCTTGTGTTGGAGTAGGAGGATTTGTTATAGCCAATGTCTGAGATACGCGTGCATGCGTTTAGTTACCTGGCAACGCGGTGATGAAGTCTCTCTGTAACATGGGTTTAAGGTACGAGTTTATGTGGCCGTGCTGGTAATGACACATGCGTGAGATCAGATGCTCCACGAACTCCACCTGATCAGATTCTGACCACTGATCAAACAGCTGGATGCACAGGTCTTTCTCCTTTTCGTAGTTCACTTGAGACGGCCTCTTCCTCGAACCCGCCACTGAACCGTTCCCTAACTGGACACACGGCCAACAAGAGAGCTTTCGAACCAGAGTTTGAGTTTACATTTAGGTCATCTAGTTAATTTTCTCTTTTCTTTATTTGCACATGTGGCTTTAGTCCTATTTGGATGGCAATTGTTTCTCATGGGGATGTCTGTAAAATAAATTTGCATGGTGATAAAACGATGAACTCACGCATTCAGATGATTTATTCACAGTAATTCACAAAGCCAGAAATTCACTTCTCATGTGGTCAGCAGTGTTATTTTAGTATTATACGGTTATAGATTTTAATAAGATTTTGAACGAGCTTGTAAAATTTTTAGTAAATTTATTGCCATTTTTCTTTTAATATTACTATTTATATTTATTTCATTTTTTGTTATACATTTATTTTATTTCCAGTTAGTAATTTTACTCCTGTTAGTTTCCTTGGCAACTAACTGAAAGTTTTTCTCATCTAATATTTATATTTTATTGGAGCTTTAATACAATGAACTAAAATGTTTTAATTTGAGTTAACGATAGTAACCCTGGTGATCAGTCACATGTTCAACATTTCATTTATTAACCAATATTAACAACTTTTGACTGTAACAACGTATTAGTGAATGTTGTAATTAACACATTAATAAATGATTAATAAATGCCGTAGAAGAGTTGTCCATTCTTAGTTCATGTAAACTAAAGTGAAACCTTATCGTATTTATATATCCGATTTAATAAGTAAATTGATATGATATGGTTTAAATAGTTTTCTTTGTCATTTCAACATCTGGAAATGAGCAGAAATAAGTTAATGCAACTTCTTACTTGCATAAGATAAAACATTTGACCCAGTCAGCTAGTAAAATTATTAGTCGTGCAACCCCTAATTTATATAAACGTATACAATTCATATTTATAAAATGCAACATATCCGTTGCTGCCATAATAATGGCTCATTTCAAAAACGTATTCGATTTTTACTCTTTCTTCTTAACAGCTCCACTAACTGTAGTGCAGTAGTGACGTAATATTCTCATAAACAGTTCCCAGGATTTCAGAAATAAAAGTCTATTTTTAACATGCATGCACATTACCGCAAAGCACAACAGTTACAGTACTTTGCACTTCAATTGATCCCTTCTCATAAACTCGGCCAGCAATTAAATTTTCACACGACCTTGGTGTCTGCCACAAAAAACGGCGAGTACTATTTTTGTATCATTGATGTACTATTATAGCTTTTGTAAATATTTTAAATTGATTTATATATATATATATATATATATATATATATATATATATATACACACATATATTTATATATGTCATTTTGTCATATTTAGCGCTTTTTTTTATTTTTTTTTATTTTAGCATTAAAAATTTAATTGTTTTAATTTTGGTTAATAATCCTGATTTGAATGACAAAAACATCAGACTATTCCCTGTAAATGTAAAAAAAAAAATACCTTACATTACCATGAGAAACAATTATGGTCCAAAATATGGCTACTGAGGTGATAAAAGACGATGTCACGTTCATGTTTTGTTGTTTGTGTTTACATAATGAAAATCAGACATATGAAACAGAATCAAGAACATTTCACACACGCACACACACCTTGAACACTGTTGTCTTCTTTTGCGAGATGTCATCTGTGTTATTCTGCGACTCCATCACCGTTATGTTCTAGAGAAAGACACACGAGAGAGAGAGACAGGTGTTAAATATCTGTTTGACTGAATGCTGGCTAGAGCATTCAGAATGCTGCATTCTGGGTGAAACATTCCAAAAACATGTTCCATAAAGAACAGAATATGAGGGAGAGGAGGAGCTCGAGAGCGAGTGGGAGGAGCTTCATTTTAGGGTAAACTATTGCTTTAACTGGATCAGTCGGGTCAGTGAGCGCTTTGTTCTGTGTTCAAACCACACAAACAGCTACAAAACAAACAAGTACATGCATTTGCGACTTTGAAAAAGTAAACAAAGATAAAGACAGACAGCTGAACCCATGAAATGTAAATACCCACATCTCACTAACACATGCACCGTGGCCCAAAAAAATATCGGGACACTTAAATCACACACCCTTAAATCACTCTCGTTCACATTTTTTAATGTTTGCAGTTTCAGTGTGTTTGAGTTGGTGATTTGGTGAAGTCAGTTCCCCTTCAGGTTCACACAGGTGTATGGAATCACATTCTGGATTAAACGGCTTGAAGAGGTCCTGTGCATACGGACCGGTGCGAGACATCAAAGTACAGCGAAAGAGATCAGAGCGGATGGCTCCGTGCGCTTTCGAATCGCTCTCGCTGTATTTTGACGTCATACACTGATCAGGCCGAGCACCGCCGCTTCAAATCGAAGACACCTAGTAAATATCGACATCACGATCCAATAACCAGAAACGAACGCAATACTGATGGTCAATTTCAACACTTTGAGCTGCCAATCGACTTTTAATAAACTTTTAGCAAGTGTCTGTGTGTTTCTCAAAGGGAAAACTTCAGATATGAGATGGTGAGACAGAAGAAAACACACAGGGACAGACAGAAAGAGAGACACAGGACGGCCACAGACAGGTGAAAGCAGACAGACAGATTCTCTAAACTGCACTTCCTTTTCAATTTACTCACAAGATCCAGGCTAATTATACAGACCGAATAGGATGACCATTTACAGCTCACTAAACTTAGACATGTACGAATTTAAAGTCATGACACATCTCCATATATATCAGTCGACCGCTCATCACATCGACAGACAAGAAGCCAAGACACACAGACACACGATCAGTGCATGAGACGGACAGACAGGAGGAGAGGAGCAGAGAGGAGAGGAGAAGAGAAGAGCAGAACCTGGTTGTGTGCGCGGGAGGAGGGGAGGCTCTGCAGACATCTGAGAGCACACAGACTCTCTGCCACCGACGAACAACCCAGCCAGACAGAACGAGGCAAAGAACACTGTGTGAGAGAGAGAGAGAGAGAGAGAGAGAGCGAGAGAGAGAAGGAGGGAGAGAGAGAGAGAGAGAGAGAGAAGGAGGGAGGGAGGAGAAGATACAGTAGAAGGGAAAAACAGAATGGGAATATACCATAAGAGAGAGAAAGAGAGTCAAAATAGAGAGAGGAAACAAAGACCAAAAAAAAAGAAAGTCAGAACAAAAGAAAACAAGAAAGGGAACCAAGAAAGGGAAAAAAGACAAAAGAAAAGAATGAAAGATGGACACGATCGATAGAAGAACAAACACATCAATGAAATAAGCCAGAAAGAAAGAAGGAAAGAGCATGCAAATAACGGAAGTGATGTGAGGGTCGAACAAGTGTGAAAAAGAGAAGAGGAGAGTCAGTGAGGAAAGTGAGGGGAAAAAAACAGTATTAGAGCAACAGTGAGCAACACACACGCACACACACACACACTAACACACACATGAGTGAGCGGAGTTGAGAAGAGGGAGTGGCCTCGTAAGCTCCTCCCCTTCTGCGCTCAGAAATATGACCTAGTTTAGAGTATGGATATGTGAACACAAAGTTACACAATCAAGACATTCATGCACCAGCATGTGTGTTCGTGCATGACAGTCGATGAAATCTGAAGTCAAATGTAAAGATCATTTTTAGCATTGATTTTATTTAAATCTGTTTATTAGCTATTAATATACTTTCAAAGTTTGGAATCATTCAAATGTTTTTGAAAAAAGTCTCTAACGCTCACCAAGACCGCCATTATTTGATCAAAAATAGTAATATTATTATTATTTAAAATTACTTTATTTTAAAATGTAATTAATACCAGTCATGATCCTTTTTGGACATTTATTTATTACTCAGTGTTGGGGGTAACGTTACAAGAAACGCCAGTTACGTAATCAGATCACTTTTTTCAAGTAATGAGTAGCGTTACATTACTTTTGAATCTACAACAAAATATCTGAGTTACTTCTTCAAATATGTAACGCAAGTTACTTTGTTTCCCGTGTTGAGAGAGACCGAGAGTAAGTACAGAGGTGTTGTGTGAACATGATGGAGACTGGCGTTCTAGACTCAATGTAAGCATACATTTACTCATCTTACTTGCACAAAACTGATTCAATATTCCACAGAATAAATAAAACCAGTAAAATTCTAGAACTCAGAATATTACAGAAACGTGCAGTAATTAAATATGCAAACACAAATATACTTTATGCATTTAATCTCACTTTATTAACCAATGTCTTTCCTGCTGACCTTTAATGACCCAATTCAAGCACACTAATAAGCAAAAATGACCTCAGATAAACATCACATTTGTTGTTTTGCTTTATTGCTTAAGTAAGAGTGTTGAACTTTCACTTTTGGTGTTTTTTTTTTTTTTTTTAAATAAATAAACAAGCTAGCTCAGCCCAGGCCAGAAAGAGTAACGCAAAACTAACGCAACATTAGGTTCTTTAAAAAAGTAACTAACAAAATTAGTTACTTTTTAGGGTGTAACTCAATATTGCAATGCATTACTTTTAAAAGTAACTTCCCCCAACACTGTTATTGCTTATTAATACTAATTTATATAAATATAATGTTAACATAACATGGGTCATTCCGTGTCAAATCAACCAAATTTCAGAAACTTCCCCGGCTCAAATCTTGGGCTTTGATCTTTTTTATTTCTAAGGAAAGAACTAGATAAATGAAGAAGAAAGCCAAAATATTAAATGTATTTACTGAGGGGTCAAGATTTGAGAGTCATATTACAGGGGGGTAAAACTAAACAAATACTTTCCAAATGGAAGCATTATATTTTTACATAGAGATTGGTAGGTCTATTAGTGAAATCTGTTGACTTTCGCAATCTTTGTTGCATTGCATGCTAACTTTGAAGGTTCAAAAATGGGGAAAAAGCACTTCTTGTGTGTTATGCCCAAAGTTTGGATGCCTGTAACTTAAGGAGTATTAAAAATATCCTTTTAGTTTCTGGTTCTTAAACTTTTCTTTTGGCATCTAATTTAAGGCCAAACATGGTTCATTTCCAGAGATATGGAATGTGGCTCCATGAGGAGATTGAACATGTTTTCAGGGGCCAAAAACCATATGTGAGTCTCTTTGCATACAGCTGAGCTGATACTTGGTTCTTTTAAAGAGGAGTATCTGAAGGACAAATAATGTTGAAATTAGAAATGTATTTCGTTTTTTTTTTTTCTATCAACACAACTGCATAAAGATTCCTATCTGTCTGTAACTCAAAGTAATAAAAGATATCTTAATACCCTTCTCGTTGTCATATTCAAGATTCTCATTCTTAATAAACTTTTTTGTAATCTTAATTTTTAAGGCCCTTAATATCGTTCAATCCCATAGATATGGGAATCTCAATCCGACCCCATGTCCAAATAGTTGAATTTGACCCATTTTCAATGATCAAAAACTAAATATGTCACTTTTCAAACAGCTGATACTTTTTGTGTCTGAAGAATGTCTGGATGTCAAATAATACTGAATTCAACTTCTTTCCCATTGTACATTTTTAGCTGGGGAGATGAGGACCTCTGGTAGAGTTAACACAAAAGTGACCCACATATTAATAACTAATATTATTTCCATTTATAAAACATTCAGCTAATTAGATGAAATTGTTTATTTTAACCTTAAATTAAAGTGAGTCAATGTGGCCATTTTATATCTTACCACCTCAGATCCTACTAGTTCACAAACTAATAAAAAACCATTCAGAATTCTGCATCCAAAACCTGTAATATAAGAATAAACTCCAAATCCCATTCAAAACAGACCAGGCACTGTTTCTCCAGGCAGCTGGCCTAACAGAGAGGGTGTTGTTAAATTTAACCTAACATGACCCAAGATAAAGATCAGCATAATCATGACAGATCTAGAGAGACTGAGCTGGTTACGCCCTCTTGTGCATCATTTCTATAGATTCAACTGTGCCATTGACTTATTAGGGAACACACATGTAGAAGTAGTTTAGTAACTAAATAAAATTAGTACCGGTAGATGTTTTTTATGCAAAGTGCACAATGTCATAATCACATTGGCATGTATAGACTGTGTAACATGATGCACTTATGGACATTAATATATGAAGTACATCTATAGAACATATAGACTACAATCGAAAAATAATACTGCACACACAGAGCGTATATGATGACATATGGGACACATACATGGTATTAAAGACATGTTCTACATAGTTAACAAAGGGAATATATTGTGTAGTGTATATGAAGCACAAGCAGATTTTGTATATTTGGATTCAACATATAGATTGTGATATACACAATTTTCACATGAAGCGCATTTACATGCGTAGACCGTGCTAAAAGAAGCATATATACACTGTGTAGAGAAGCACATATAGACTTTATGATGATATATGAAGATATAAACACTGCATGTGATATATGAAGATCATGTAGACTATGTGATATGAAATGCACAGATTGTTTAATATATGAGGCAAATACAGATTGTTTAATATGAGAAGCACATGTAGATTGTTTAATGTATGAAGCTCAGAGAGATCATTTAAAGTATAAAGCAGATACACATTGTTTAATACATGAAGCTTGTATAGACTATACGTGATATATGAAGCTCATATAGATTATGATATATGAAGAACAGCATATACTGTAGATTGTTCAATGTTAATACACGAAGCTTGTTTAGTTTATACAATCATCTAGACTGCGTATTATGAAGAGCATATAGATGAATTCATATATGAATTTGGATATGTAAAGCACATATAGATGGTTTAATATATGAAGCGCATAGAGTGTTTAATATTTGAAGCAAATGTAAATTATTTAATATATGAAGCGCATATAGATTGGTCATTGTATGAAGCTCATATTGCTCATTTAATGTATAAAGCTTGTTTAGTTTATATGTCATAAATGAATCACATCTAGATTGCATAATAAATGAAGCTCAAATACACTGCATATTATGAAGGGCATATAGACAGTTTCATAAAAGAAGCGTACAGATTTTTTAATATATGTACCATATGTGCTATAGATTGTTTAATATCTAAAGCACAACTAGACTTTGAGATACAGTATATGTAGCTCATTTTGACTGTTTAATATTTGAAGCGAATATAAACTATTTAATATATGAAGCACATATAGATTGTGATATATGAAGCTCATGTGATATATGAAGCGTATAGAGATTGTGATATATGAAGCTCATGTGATATATGAAGCTCATGTGATATATGAAGCGTATAGAGATTGTGATATATGAAGCTCATGTGATATTTGAAGCACATATAGTTTGTGATATATGAAGCTTACGTGATATATGAAGCTCATATAGATTGTGATATTTGAAGCACATATAGATTGTGATATATGAAGCTCATGCAATATATGAAGCGCATATAGATTGGTCATTATATGAAGCTAACGTGATATATGAAGCGTATATAGTTTGTGATATATGAAGCTCATGTGATATATGAAGCTCATATAGATTGTGATATATGAAGCTCATGCGATATTTGAAGCACATATAGATTGTGATATATGAAGCTTACGTGATATATGAAGCTCATATAGATTGTGATATATGAAGCTCATGTGATATTTGATGCGCATATAGATTGTGATAAATGAAGCTCATGTGATATATGAAGCTCATATAGATTGGTCATTATATGAAGCTAACGTGATATATGAAGCTCATATAGATTGTGATATATGAAGCTCATGTGATATTTGATGCGCATATAGATTGTGATATATGAAGCTCATGCAATATATGAAGCGCATATAGATTGGTCATTATATGAAGCTAACGTGATATATGAAGCTCATATAGATTGTGATATATGAAGCTCATGTGATATTTGATGCGCATATAGATTGTGATATATGAAGCTCATGCGATATATGAAGCGCATATAGATTGTGATAAATGAAGCTCATGTGATATATGAAGCTCATATAGATTGGTCATTATATGAAGCTAACGTGATATATGAAGCGTATATAGTTTGTGATATATGAAGCTCATGTGATATATGAAGCGCATATAGATTGTGATATATGAAGCTCATGCGATATTTGAAGCGCATATAGATTGTGATATATGAAGCTCATGTGATATATGAAGCGTATAGAGATTGTGATATATGAAGCTCATGTGATATTTGAAGCACATATAGTTTGTGATATATGAAGCTTACGTGATATATGAAGCTCATATAGATTGTGATATTTGAAGCACATATAGATTGTGATATATGAAGCTCATGCAATATATGAAGCGCATATAGATTGGTCATTATATGAAGCTAACGTGATATATGAAGCGTATATAGTTTGTGATATATGAAGCTCATGTGATATATGAAGCTCATATAGATTGTGATATATGAAGCTCATGCGATATTTGAAGCACATATAGATTGTGATATATGAAGCTTACGTGATATATGAAGCTCATATAGATTGTGATATATGAAGCTCATGTGATATTTGATGCGCATATAGATTGTGATAAATGAAGCTCATGTGATATATGAAGCTCATATAGATTGGTCATTATATGAAGCTAACGTGATATATGAAGCTCATATAGATTGTGATATATGAAGCTCATGTGATATTTGATGCGCATATAGATTGTGATATATGAAGCTCATGCAATATATGAAGCGCATATAGATTGGTCATTATATGAAGCTAACGTGATATATGAAGCTCATATAGATTGTGATATATGAAGCTCATGTGATATTTGATGCGCATATAGATTGTGATATATGAAGCTCATGCGATATATGAAGCGCATATAGATTGTGATAAATGAAGCTCATGTGATATATGAAGCTCATATAGATTGGTCATTATATGAAGCTAACGTGATATATGAAGCGTATATAGTTTGTGATATATGAAGCTCATGTGATATATGAAGCGCATATAGATTGTGATATATGAAGCTCATGCGATATTTGAAGCGCATATAGATTGTGATATATGAAGCTCATGTGATATATGAAGCTCATATAGATTGTGATATATGAAGCTCATGTGATATATGAAGCTCATATAGATTGTGATATATGAAGCTCATGTGATATATGAAGCTCATATAGATTGTGATATATGAAGCTCATGTGATATATGAAGCTCATGTGATATATGAAGCACATATAGATTGGTCATTATATGAGGCTCATGTGATATATGAAGCTCATATAGATTGTGATATATGAAGCTCATGTGATATTTGATGCGCATATAGATTGTGATATATGAAGCTCATGCGATATATGAAGCGCATATAGATTGTGATAAATGAAGCTCATGTGATATATGAAGCTCATATAGATTGGTCATTATATGAAGCTCATGTGATATATGAAGCGCATATAGATTGTGATATATGAAGCTCATGTGATATATGAAGCGCATATAGATTGTGATAAATGAAGCTCATGCGATATATGAAGCGCATATAGATTGGTCATTATATGAAGGTCAATTCAAGTCAAGTCACCTTTATTTATATAACGCTTTATTACAATACAAATTGTTTCAAAGCAGCTTTACAATAACAGGAAAATTATTCAATGATGCAAACAGAGCTCATACAGACTATATGTGATGTATGAAGCGCCTACAGATAACTTAATATATAAAAAACTGATTTAGAAATATATGAAGCTAAACACACAGTGCACAACACATCAAGTGCATGTGATATATGAGGCGCATTTGACTGTGATATATGACGCAGCTGTGCCGCAATGACGCTCCGGTACCTTCAGCGAAACGCAAACGCTTCCTCTATATTTACACGGGATATACTCGTCAAATCATGAGCAGAAAGTCGGTTTAGAGACCAAACTAAAATAAATAACAACAGCGCAACATGATAGCAGTCGAGTGTTTTGTATCGATTCGGGCCGCTGATGTGTTTTTGTTCTCCTCCCTCTCTAGCCCGCGTGACTCTACATTACAATAAAAACAAACGACAACACCAGCACGAGCATCACATATTCACACAGTGTTTTATATGTTGGTCCTCACGTACCATCAGTTCCAGGGTTTTGTCCTCCCTGTCCGGATCCATATTATTGTTGTTCGGGTTGAATCCAACCGTGAAAATGGAAACCCGTCCGTGAACCCGAGTGAAGAGAGAATCAACAGACACCTGCAAAACATGGAGAAACAATGACATTAGAGCAGAATAAGAGTCCTTTCCACATACAAGAGCATTTGTTATAAATTCATTACAAAACTAATTCATTGTTAGAATATTATTCATAAAATTTGACTTTCTATTTTATATATATATATATATATATATATATATATATATATATATATATATATATATATAGATAGATAGATAGATAGATAGATAGATAGATATGTATATTTACACAACATATTAAAAAATATATATATTTTTTATATAATATATATATATTTTACATAATATATTAAAATTTATATATATGTATTTTTTATTTACATAATATATAAAAAATTTATACATGTGTGTGTATATATATAGATAGATAGATAGATAGATAGATAGATAGATAGATAGATAGATAGATAGATAGATAGATAGATAGATAGATAGATATGTATATTTACACAACTTATTAAAAAAATATTTTTTTTCATAATATGTATATATATATATATATATATATATATATATATATATATATATATATATATATTTTACATAATATATTAAAATTTATATATATGTATTTTTTAATATATTATGTAAACATACAATAATTTACAACAAACAAATTAAGAATGCAAAATTGAGAATTTGTATTCTTCAAACAAATATACATTTACAAATTTTGCTCATAACCGTATTAAGACTTTTGCTTTGCAAAAACAGTGACATTTATTTCTGATGAAGTGCTCATAGTTGTTTCAGGTTTCAGTGGTCACGTGGCTCTGCATGGTGTGTGTGAGAGGGCGGGGCCATCTGCAGCTACTATAAAATGCAGACTCCCTGGTTGGTCCAACGGAGATGAGAGGGCGTTTGTGCTGAAGCATGCTTTCAGCTGATTGGCTCCTTCTGTTGTTGGGTCTTTCCCCGTCAACAGAGAGAGTAAGAAAAAAAAGCAAACCAACACACAGACCTCTTTAGATCTGTCCGTCTTGCAAAATTAATTTATATTATTAATATATATCCAGTCATACAGCAAGTGTGAAACAAATCATCCTTTACATTTACAGCAAGTAATTTTGCAGTGCTGGGTAGTATAACGATTACATTTTAAAATACTCGTAATCAAACTACAGTTACTTATTTATTGATTACATGTTCTCACAGTGGCAGTAAATTATTAAACTCCGTACTACTACTTTTTTATCTTTAATTTTTCCTTTCTAAAGAAAGCCTACTGCTTATCTACGTTCAGAAGGTCTTCCAGGTTTGTGGAAATGCACAGAGACCAGCCACGGAAAACTGAGACCCATCGCATTTGATTCAAAAGAATCTACAGTTTGAAAGGCAGCTAAATATTTATAAAACCTCAGTTTATATCAGTGAAATATATGCATGAAATATACGGATATATTTTACGAAGCACGCTTAAATAAAATAGGACAGAGAAGTTCAAGCATTTTCAAATTTATTTTGTTTCTCCCCCATTCTTTACATAAACCCATGTAAAAAATACCACACTGTCATAAAATACAGCAGCAGCAATTGCCAATAAAAAAAAAACTCAAAGGAAGAGAACTAGTGGTGGATTCAGAGTGGAAAAATCTGGGGGAGAAAAACAGAAAACAGGATAAAAAGAAAAATAATCATTTCAAAATGAGTCCAAACGGTTTGAGAGATCTTTAATTCAAACGGGAAGAGAATAAACAAATTGAGTCCTGTCCAATCAGAATGCTCTAAGGCGGGGCCTCATGAATTATTCATGAATGGCTCTGTCCTTCACTTGATTGACAGGCGACACGCTTCTCTTCTGAAACTGTGTTTTGGAGTATTGAGTGCACAGGTTCTCGGTAAGAAAGAAAAATTTCTCATTCCATAACTCAAATCTTCACTTATTTCTCTCTATCTCGGTCTAATAATCATCCAAGTCAAAAATCTCATCGTCTTCTGCTTGGTAGTCCAACCCCTGGAAATCCACTCGGTACCGCAAAATACCTGAGAGAGCAACACAATTTGGTAAACAAATGAACAATGTGACTCTACATAAATAATCACCACCAAAAAAAACAGAAATCCAGATTCAGCATCACCTCCGATCCCTCCGAAACCCTTGACGAACTGCGACCCCTCTTGACTTTTATCGGTCACGATCTCCAGAGTCGCTCCAAACTTCTTATAGCTATTGGCGAACCACTCCAGCAGCGGCATGACCTCGATGAGCTCGTGTTCCTGACCCGTCTGAAGAAACAAACGAATGATAAGCATTACTTCTGTCCGTCCACTGTTAGAGGACTCGTGCTGCATAACAGCGTTAGCACGGTTATTTGCGACCTTTGACACCGACGCACACACACACCTCTTTGTCTATGAAATGGGACTTGTCCTTCTCTTGTTCTGGGGTCAAATGAATGACCTTCTCATCTGAAACACATAACAGTGTGGAGACGTTACAGAAAACACTTCCGCTCGACACAATCTGTCGAAGCAACAAACACTGAACACAAGTAAGAGGGTTTCCACTCTTTTACTACTCGTGTTTACACCGAACACACTTCAACACAGAGTTATACGGGACAAGAGGAAACAGTGAATATTATTGTCCACTTTAGTTAATAAAAATATACCCATTCATTGTTAGTTCATGTCCATTAAATAATATTAACAGATACAACTTTTGATTTGAATAATGCATTAATAAATGTTGAAAAATTAGTTCATGATAAATTTTGTTGTTAATATTAACAATTAATATTAATGAAACCTGTACCATTATGGTTAACTAAAATAAAACCAAAACCATAAATATATATATATATATATATATATATATATATATATATATATATATAAATATATATATATATATATATATATATATATATATATATATATATATATATATAATGTTTTTTTTTAACCAAAACCATAAAAAAAAAATATATATATATATATATATTGTTTTTTTTAACCAAATTTATATATATATATATATATATATATATATATATATATATATATATATGCGCCAAGGCAACATTCACATGTGTTAAGTATAAGTTGATGTACTAAAAAATTAAAAATGAAATAAAAATTACTAAAAACTATAGACGCAACAAACTTACTAAAAGTTCAGAAAATGTAAAAATAATCAAAATTAATACATCAAAAAGCTTTTGTTTTTAATAAAGACTATAACCAGTATCTCAATGATACTAAAATAATACCAGCTACGTTTCCATCCACAATTGCATATTTAACAAGCGCAAAATGGGAATGCGGCATAAAACATTTGCGAATAAAGCACCGTTTCCATCCAGTGAGTCGAAGAGAACAAAATAATCACTTTCTGATAAACTGGCTCTAAATAGCACTAAAAAAAAGTGGGTGGAGCCACTGTATATAATCATTTCTGTAACCAATTACTGAAAACTGTCAGGGAAAACAGCCGCATGAGAAGGTCATTATACTGAACCACTTTGACGAGACTCTGCTCAGGCATTTCAGAGCAACCGAAACAGCATTTCAGATTCTGCGCAAGAAGATCGCTCCACTGGTCAGTCCAGGTATTCCATCCCATTGTGCAAAAAGGCTTTTATTATTCAGCCAATGCGGTTCAATCGTAGTGTATGCGCATATTTTCTTAACGGATAAACAAAAATGTAACGAGCGCACAAGTCCATCCAGCAGTTTTTGATGCGATATCCCAAAATGCGCATAAAAATAGGTGGATGGAAACATAGCTAGCGATATATATTCCATATTATAATTTCTGAAGCAGTTTAATTGGAGCGTATCTGAAATTCTCAACAATGAACATGAAAGGATCTTGAATCTGAGACTGTGTTTGTAATAAACGTGTGTAACATTCTTGACCCGACCCGTGTGTGTGTGTGTGTGTGTGTGTGTTCATATACCGTTCTCAGAGTCGGTGACCTCCGCACCATGCATTCTCAGGACGTATCTCATTGTCTCCAAGTTTTCATAGACAATTAGAATTTCAACGGCTCCCATTTCCATCGCCTTCAGTGTGTCGTCCACGCCGAAACAATATTTCCCAGTGTCCTGACTGATCTCGTCGAAGTATCGCCCTGAGACACAGAACACCATCAATGCTTTCAGCTCCATTTAGGGGAACAACCATTTTCTGTAGTTTTTCATAGGTTTCAGCCTTTTAAAATCACTAAAGAAAACAGGGTAGTAGAAGAGTCGAATTTGCCAGAGAGAAATTAGAAGATCTGAACCAGAAGAACCGGATTTATTATTAACTAGAACTAGTAAAACATTTGAGTTAATTGAAAAACAGTTGAACTAGAAACTAAAACTGACAAATATAAAAGGTAATCATCTTGCATCTTAGATGTTTTTCATTAAACAGCCACAAATTCAACTGCATGTTTAAAATACTTCAAGAAATGTTTGATTTAATAATTTTTTTCATATGTATTGGAATTGGTTTATGCACTAATTTATCAATACATACAAGAGATCGATCAATATTAGCTTTTGCTGATACGGTAACAATGTTTAAAGAAAGACAACAAAATGATTATTGTGCTTACACTAGTAAAATCTGTGCAATTAACAATGTTCTTAGTCTTTCGTTTCTGTGACAGGCAGCAACAAACTAGTTTACATTGAATTCATTGCCAATTACAGTTTATTGTGTAACAACAAAAATACCAATAATAACCAGGGAGGAAAAAAGATTCACGATACAGAACTTTGGATTATAAACAAGCAAGACTCTTATTTGAAATGTATTTTAAATAAACATCTATGAAATGTGCAGCACTCACATTCCCTGCTTTTATGTCCTCAAATTTAAGAGCTTTTGGAAGGATTATTAAGAATGTCCTCGTACCATTTATTTATGGCATTAATTTTGATCAAGTACTGTAATACCTTCAATTCCTGCCGGCGTGGGAATCGAACCAGCAACCTTCAGGTTACGAGCCCGACTCCCTCACCATTTTATTCATGCGAAACAGAATTGCATCTTTGTGAGAATCAATATTTACCTATTAGCTTTTTCTCCTGTATGAACTTGACGTTGGACAGGACTTCAGCGGAGAGCTCGATGGCCTGATTGAAGCCGTTCTCTCCTCCGTAAGAGATGTCGACCAGCTTCAACACTTTCGCTTGTAACCTCTGCAACCAATCACAAACAACGAGCTGATTTCAGAGAGAAGGACTTCAGCCAATCACAAAGAAACTGCGACTTGTTCACACCCAATGATTAACTGTACAGAGCAGCATACTGCAAAATAATGTCATTTCGACTCACATACTACGCTTTAAGCACTCAATATACAGTATTCTATTTAAAATCAAGCCATAATTGAACTTTATCAGGTGTTTAATTCAACTAATCAGAGTCAACAACAGATAATAAATGCACTTTCTTCTTACCGGGTCGAACATGTCCGATTGGCTGAGCTCCGTTTTAAAATCTGCGGATCCGGCCAGCACCAGTCCGGCCACGTTGACTTTATCGTTGGACACGAAGAGCTGCACAGACGTCTCTGCCACCTTCCTCACATAGTTGTGTCTCTTCTCCATCCTTAACCGAGCGAAACGCAGCGCGGACTGACCTCCTCTTCCTGAGAGAATATATATATATATGCAACATTTAAAGGGAGTTCAAAAGCTTGTGTACAAGGTGAAATTTTCATTTACTCACCCTCATGTCGTTCCAAACGACACGCAAGACTTTCATTCATCTTCAGAACACAAATAAAGATATTTTATTTTTAATGAAATCTAAGATTTGTGTCCCTCATTGACAGACTATTCACCCAAAACTCTGACAGTTCAAAACTTTCATGAAGAGATTGTAAAATGAATTTGAGTGGTGGAGAGCCAAGATTGCGTTACATGATGAATTTAGGCTTTTATTCTCAAACAAACATTGAAACTGGGCCACGGAAGCTCAAGCATGAGAACCAATGAGGTTCATTCTTGCGCATCACACCAGCACGACTGAGCTTCTGCAAGAACCAATGAGGTCTGTTCTCGCATTCGGTTGAGCTTCGGTTCATGTTCGCTGATCAAAGTACATATGCGAGTAAAAGCCTAAATTCAATCTGTTCATCATATAAAGCGATCGACTGATATGGATTTATTTTAGTATTCACTTTATGAGTGTTTTGAAGCATCTTTTGGGTAAACGGAGGGACAGAAAGCTCTCCGATTTCATCAAAAAGATCTTCATTTGTGTTCTGAAGATGAACAAAAGTCTTTGAAACTTAATGGCGAAATGCATAAAAATCATCTTGATCTCATAAATTGTCAAAAACATATATTTATTACATATACAGTAAACACACATTGTATAGTCCTAGAATACATCAAGGTAAAATGCCTAGGCATGATTACCGTGTTTTTTAGGAAGGTCCACAGTAAATTTGTGCAGCACGTCTCTGGTGTTCCCCTGTAGAGTCCCGAACAGAGCTCCGCTACCATCAATGACGATGAACCCGAACTTACTGTCATCTGACAACAGCGCCGTCAGAGCCTAGAGAAAGGTGGAAGATTATACAGCATCTCGAATACAAACGAGCCCTGTGAAACGCTTCGTTTGGACTGGGATTTTACCTCCGTGTGGAACTTGTTGTCACAGAGGTACAGGGAGGTGTTGATGGGCTTGAACGGCTCAAAGTCGATGTTCACTTTCTTCTCTTTGCCTTCGTCTGTCACTATGGTGCCGCAGTAAACCACCAGACCATTGTGAGGCACTGCAGGAGACAAGAGACGCCAAACACACCCAAACCATCAATTCCAGATGAAGCTCAAGACGTCGTGTGTGTCATGTGGTCACATGTTTGTGAAGTTCTGACATTGGCCGGATGATGTGAACAAACACAATATTTGAGTAAAAATGACATGACATGGTGTCCGCAAGTCTTTTTACTTCTGTAGCGTGACATTTCTGGGTATAGAAGGACATGAATTGAATGGAATTGTTTTCTCAAATCTATCTTTACTGTCATAGACTAACTCTAGGAAATTGATTTTTTTTTTTACCAAAACACTGAAATATTTAATAATTAATCAAATGTATGTAATAATGAATTGTAAATAAAACGGAGTTGTATATAAACATTAAATTCTACGCAAGGAAGTTTTTAATGATATAATTATGTTTCTACTCCAGTTCATCTTAAACGGTGGCTGTCATAAACGCTTGTTTTCAAACATAAGCTAAATTAAACAATGAAGATAAATATAATGACAGTGTACTATAGAGCATACATTAAGCAAAATGCTCCTTTCTAGAGTTACTTTTCGGCCAAAACAGAAAATTTATTTATTTTCGGTCACCGAAATTTCAGTGCATCACTAACCGGCAAGATTTCATAAAGGCTACATGAACAGTCACAGAAAATGTTCGATTAATGTTAACTTCCCATCTGTATGCTCTAAAATAAGCCACATTTTAAGTAAATCTCACTAGGACAAACCATCTTTGCTTAGGAATAGCATGTGCAGATGAATCAGGCACAAGAAGATCATGAATGTGCATTTAGAAAGTAAAAAACTGTCAATTTGAGGGCTGATGTTGACTTTATATCCCATCTTATGATCAAAACAAACCCTTTAACCATGAAGATTCTTCCAGCTAGCAGAGCCAAACAAAACTCTACCAATTTTCCATCATAAATATGTCAAGTATTTCTTAGAAAGCACAATGTTTAACCCTAAGTCTGTCAAACCTGTTCTCATAAGACCAACTCGAAATCACTCGGGGACGTGAGCGGTCAGAATCACACAGGCTTTTGTCTCAAATGTCCTCTTTAAAAATGCAGGTGTGTTTGTCTGTGTTTAAAGAGGACACACCTTTGTTATAGAGTTTAAGTCTCTGCTGGACTGAGGTAATGGCTCCCAACACCGACAGTCGGTTCACTCGACTCTTGATGTTCGACGCCGTACCAAACTCATCCGCCAACATCTTGGCCACCCTGGAGATCTGATCTTTAGGAGGAATGATGAGCGAGATCATGCTGGTCCCATTACTGACAGAGAGAAACACAAACGGCCATGTTATTCAGCTCTAAAAAAACAAAACACAAATTAGTGTCTATTAAATCATTTACAGAAATGCCAATTCCAAAATCTAGTGAGCAGTCTCGAGGTTCACAGCTGCCCTTTAACGGCCCGTTTTGAGCATAGATCTGAAACATAAATGGTCGTAGTTCACGAATGCTTTGAAATACAACCAAAGGTCTCTTTTTAAAGAAGACACTCAGCAGATTGCAGAAGTGAAAGCAGCTTTAAATAATGAAAGTGTTAAAAAAAAGAAACCATAACAGAACGATCTTTTGAAAGTTATCGTTCGTAATGAAAACGGATGTTTAGCGGGTTAAGTCATTTCTATGTGCGATCAAATTGTTTTTACTAGGTGCGGTTTAGGTGAAAAACCACCATGTCTTCCCTGTCAAACATATTTTACTAGACTGCACTGTTTTTAATTTAAAAAAAAAAAAAGAGGTGATGTGTCTACAACATCAACCTTTTTCATTTTTTCATCATTCATTTTTATCCAAAGCGACTTACAAGGAGAGCAATTAGGGGTTAGGTGTCTTGCTCAAGGGCTCATGGTATCAAAGTGCTGTTTATTCACAATCCCCACTTTCAATTCAGCCAGCGTGGGAATCGAACCTGCAACCTTCAGGTTGCAAGCCAGACTCCCTCACCACTAGGCCACGACTACCCATTAAACCACTACCCATCTAAGTCTTGTGTTAAATCTTAAATGTCTCATGTAGTTTTTTTATTTGACATCCTCACATCATGAGGATAGCCTGACATAATACATATCACAAGGAAATATTAAATCGTTACATTTCTGTGTTACACGTATTAACATATTTTGCTGTATGTTTGCCATCTTGGATGGATTTTTCCATCACGATGCACTCTGGGATTGACTTCTCTATATGCTATGGATCAGCTTTTGTTATGGTGCCTAGGTGGGCGGCTCACTAGATTTTGAAACGGAGTCAGACAGACAGAGAGGTCAAAGGCCTCAGAATTGTCAGCTGACAAAAGTGTCATTTCAAGAGTTCTTTTACACACACAAATATAAACTGCAGCTAAAACAGAGACAGAATTCAAACATTGGGTTTATACTATCCACACTGAGATCTGAGGTGGAATCGGGGTCAAAACACAGAGAGAACAGGACGCAGTTGAGTTTATTTACACACACACACACACACACACGTGGCATGAAGGTCAGCGGCACTCATGCATTGGAAAACAAAGAGTTTCAGATTCTGAGGTGGAATTGGGCACACTTAATTTGTGCATGTGAGCATGAAGTACTACTATTTTGCACACACATACCCAGAATTTACCCTTGAATGAAGGTCTGTATTGTTGTGAAGCTCAACACAACTACCTGTCAGAGCGAGTGCCAAACGGTCATGCCGACGACGCATTTTCACGCTCCGTGACACGTGCAGAGCTTCTTCAAATAGACCCATGTACACAAGCTTTACCATGGACATAAAACTCACATTTATAACCTCCATCCTAACACGGTTAACGAGCATTTCCCTCCTCTCCAACTCGATTTCAAAACCCACGGCTGCCAAAAGGTAGGTTGTAGGTTCAAATCCAGCACAAGCTGATCATGAACCACAACAGTTGTGTCACTGAACAAGTCTCTAATCTAAACTTAATGAGTAATTATAGTTATTAGAAGGCACTAGACACACCTGTTTGAAACTCGCTGCGATTCCAAACTCAAACACACACACAATGAAGGTCCAAACTGAGAGCATCATGAGAGCTGCCCGAACCTGCGGCTGGAGTAACTAGTCATTAGTGGTTTTTACTAAAGGAAGCAGGAACCACCGTTACTATTGCTCACTTAAATGTTCGTGATTAGGAACCCGAAAACCCAATTGAACCACCTCTCTCTCGCTCTCTCTCTGTGTGTGTGTGTGTCTGTTTTGACTACACATATGAGGACCAAATGTCTTCATTTACATTGTGATATACTTTCACAACATACTAGTATTGTCCTAACTAGATAAAAAATAAGCTTTTAAATCATGCAAAATAAGTTACTATTTAAATATATTGTCTCTGTGATTGTCAGGTTGATAGAAAATATCATTGATCGGACATAAAATCAATGGAAGTCTATGCAATGTCCTCACTAAGATTGCAAAACAAACCTGTGTGTGTGTGTGTGCATCAAATCAACCTTTATTTATCTAGCACAATAATAACAACAGTAGCTGACCATTACAAGAAAATAAAGTTTAAAATTTTTAAAATTCTTAAAATAAAAATAATAAAGGAAGTTCAACAAATGCACGGATTAAAAAAATCTATAAACTCAATGATTGAAATCAAACAGTTGTAAGCCTGAGAGAAAAGAGGTTTTCAGCTTCGATTTAAATTCAGACTCTCTGTGTGTATGCGTGTGTGTGTGTATATGTGTGTGTATTTGTATATGTATGTGTGTGTGTGTGTGTGTGTGTTGTTATGCAGCGTTTGTGATTCAGACAGGCGACAGGTAATGAATGAACCCTTGTTGGGGCTTGAAACTACAACCTTCCAGTTCCCAGAGCAGATGTAAACAACTGAACTAAAAAAAAACTTTAAGACACATTTTTGTCGTTTATCTCTCAAATACGGTCACACACACACTCTCTCTCACCCTCTCGCCGCTTCCAGACTCTTGATGAGTTTCTTGATCTTCCAGATTTCAACATTTCTGTCCGCCGCGTTCGGATCATCTGCCATCTTCAGTCCTACAACAGCGGAAAGAAACTGCCGTTAAAACCGGGACTGACCCGTGCGCGTGCGCGCGTGCGTGTGTCCTCCCCGGACGAGCGCGTCCACACTAGCGATCGGTGACTTCGCCGCCCTTTAAGGACGCACTAACAAAAACTACGGCAAAGTACTATGGTATTACTCCGATTTTCGAACGTGTACCTCGGCCGAAGGTCTTATTCTATTGTTTGAAGTACATTTGACTACTGTTTAAATGTGGTAAACGTCGAAGTAAACCGTCAAAGTACTCCATGTCCTATTTGAAACTCCATATGAAGCTCTATGTGACACATATGTTCGTTAAAAATACCTGACTCTCTCCCTCCGGTTTCTGTTGGTCGGTCGGTCGGTCGGTCTGTCTGTTCCACACGCGTCACGCCGCCGCCGGTTCCTGCGGATACACGTGGGAGGAGGAGCTGCTGCGGTTCACTTCCTAGTTACCTGCATGGAAACCATTGGGCGCCAAATGAGTCCAACGACTTTCTATGAGAAGTACAGCTTCCTTTCCTGCAGGGGGCGCTCGGTGGCCCAGAGAGCGAATCCTCCACCGAGACACATTCGAATCTTTGGATGTTTTATGTAAACAGGACGACGGGAGAGTTGCAATATGAGGGAAAAAACAGCAGGCAGGGTTGAATAAAAAATACAAAACTTTAAATTTAAAACATAGAGTGGTGAGTTCAAATTTGAAACATAGTATAAAGGTGGAGATCATAGACATGTACATTTGTCTATGGGTGGAGATTATATCCGGGCCGCTCCAAGCCCCGCCCACTTTATACAGTCTTTCCATTCTAGCCGCTTATTCTATTTCTACGGTAGAAACAGCGTCGATACTTAGTTTTGATTGGCTAAGAGTTGTGCCGGAAATGCACAGAATTGAATCGAAGAGTTATTGGGAAATGTAGTTGTTTAAAATAAATCATAGGTTTAAATTAGCGTGATACATAGCCATGTTATTTACTCTAAAGTATTTAAAATTATGCTACGAATCAAGTACATGTCCAATAATATTAATTAAGTATTTATAATAATGATAATTACATATAATAATTTGATCCTTACTCTAATTCTACATTTTCTTTGTCTTGTTATCATTCGTTTTGTGTAATAATGATTTGGCAATATTAAAATGAAAAATGAAATAAACATTAGTACTTTTCTGTTTGTTGTTGTTGTTTTTTTTTGTCATTTTATTCACTAAAATCTTAAAGTAGGCTATAACATGCAACATACTCAGTGAAATAATGTACTTATTTTCAAATGACTAATTCAACTCGTAGGATGTTGAATGGGATATAATTTCTCCCTGTGTTGGTTGTAAATCTCATTGGCCACATACAGACTGAAAGGTCGCGTCCGAAATCGCATACTCTCTCTCTCTCGGCACTTATTTTGAAATAGCCTAGTAAGTACAACAAAAAAAAGTGCGTTCTATCTAGTTTGAATGTGTGTGAAGAATGAATGTAATCCGGACGTACTACATTCTCCATGTTGCCATTATCACGTGACCTACCAGCGTCAGTTGCATCGCTTCACTACCATTCACAAATCCTCTGTATGCATTCAGAATCTCATCAGCAGTTGGTCATCGAGGTACTTTTTGACCAATCTTTTATGAGTAATGTGATTTTTTTTTTTTTTTTTTTGTCATAGACCGTGTTGTTATATATTAGGGAAGTATGCGAGTTTCAGGAGTGGCAACTGCTTTTAATACCAGCAGAGGGCGACATTGTCTCTCACATGCTGCATTTGGTTCATTGAACTTTTGTTCAAGATAAGTTATTTTTTAATATATAGCCTACCCTAAACTACAGCTGATTATTGATGGCAGAGCTTTGTTAGATTTGGAAATGACATCTAAAGAGAAATCTAAAGTATTTTCTCAAGTGAAATACAGGTTTAGTCTTTGCTGTGACTGGAAATCGATACAATACTCACGTATTGTAAATGTTTTGGATTTAATTGTTTGCCTTTTGATTGTCTTATTGTTATCACAGTTCATTAGTACCTCACAAAGAAACTGTTAAATGATTTTTGCATCTTGCATTGCAACACACCATTGAACATAAATGTACGGCACAATGCTTAATGCAAAGCATTCTGTTATAGTCACACAATCCAGTTTACTTTTAACATTGTGCATGTTTATATATATCGGTTTCACAGACGAGACTAGTCCCAGACTAAAATGCATGCTTGAGCTGAAAGCAACTTGCAATCTTACAATATGTCAGTGCCATTGCTTTGTCAGCAATGTTTTTTTTTTTCTAAAGCACTTTTATAAAAGCTATGTCCTAAGCCTCGTCTGTGAAACCAGGCCCTAGTGTTTTTGCAGGTTTACACAACCCTCAGGTTTTCGGGCCTGTTACCCTTTGGAGGCCAACAGAATCCCAGCTGAAGCGGTCTGTGATAATAGCGATTTAAGGAGGATAATCTTAGCTAGTCTCATCTCAAACACTTCTGAGCACCCCGAGACCGAAGCGCACACCCGCTGATGCTCAGGGTTATTTTAGGAAAGTTGGATGCGTCTTCCTGGAGGGTGTGAGGACGTTTGCTCCTGGTGCGAGTCAGGTCAGCATTTACGAGCGTGGAGACTGCTGCAGTTATCAGAGGAGGCAGATGGTCATTACCACTGCAGCCCTCGCTCTCATAACGCATGTGTGCCTGCGAGACTGGGACATCAGCACTGGAATTATTAGACTATAAAAAGCCAAATCATGTTTTAACATCACGCTGAATTAAATGCCACTGCTTTTACTCTGGAAATAGACTTAAACTGATCTGGCAAACGGAAGGACAAGGGGTCACAGGGGGCCTGTGTTTTGCTGATTGTGCGCTAGCATTTCTACACTCATATCTATAAATTAAAGTATCCATCATATTTTAACATAGCCTACTGGAAAGGCCCATTCACACAAAGAACGAGCTATATTATCGTTCACACAACGGACGATGACGTTCATAGCAGCGCTTTGAATGCCTGTAAAGTCAAGTGCATTTTGATTGGTGCGCACTTCACTATTGTAAGAGATCGGGTATTAACACTTCATAGGGATTGTCATTGGCCTAATGGTGAGAGAGTCGAGCTTGCAACCTGTAGGTAGCTGGTTCGATTCCCACGCCGGCAGGAATTGTGAATGAACAACACTCTGGAATTGGGTCTTCAGGATCCAGGCGGTAATTCTTGATCAAAAGTTGTTATCAAGTACTGTAACCTATTATTATTATTACATTAAGTGCACAAAATATTGAAATATAAAATGAACAAACTGGAAACATACACACACACACACACACACACATATATATATATATATATATATATATATATATATATATATATATATATATATTCGATTTCTCACCATATCGGCTGAATTGCTACACTGCAAACAGGAAGTGCACCATCTAATTGGCAGGGTGAACGTTTAGTTAAACTTTTTTGAGATTTTTTTTTGTGTATAGCCAATACAAATATGTATATATACATACACTCACCTAAAGGATTTTTAGGAACACCACACTAATATTGTGTTTGACCCCCTTTCGCCTTCAGAACTGCCTTAATTCTATGTGGCATTGATTCAACAAGGTGCTGAACGCATTCTTTAGAAATGTCGGCCCATATTGATAGGATAGCATCTTGCAGTTGATGGAGATTTGTGGGATGCACATCCAGGGCACGAAGCTCCCGTTCCACCACATCCCAAAGATGCTCTATTGGGTTGAGATCTGGTGACTGTGGGTCCATTTTAGTACAGTGAACTCATTGTCATGTTCAAGAAACCAATGGTGCATTATCCTGCTGGAAGTAGCCATCAGAGGATGGGGACATGGTGGTCATAAAGAGATGGACATGGTCAGAAACGATGCTCTGGTAGGCCGTGGCATTTAAACAATGCCCAATCTGCACTAAGGGGCTTAAAGTGTGCCGAGAAAACAACCCCCACACCATTACACCACCACCACCGGCCTGCACAGTGGTGACAAGGCATGATGGATCCATGTTCTCTTTCTGTTTACGCCAAATTCTGACTCTACCATCTGAATGTCTCAACAGAAATCGAGACTCATCAGACCAGGCAACATTTTTCCAGTCTTCAACTGTCCAATTTTGGTGAGCTCGTGCAAATTGTAGCCTCTTTTTCCTATTTGTAGTGGAGATGAGTGCTACCCGGTGGGGTTTTCTGCTGTTGTAGCCCATCCACCTCAAGGTTGTGTGTTTTGTGGCTTCACAAATGCTTTGCTGCAGACCTCGGTTGTAACGAGGGGTCATTTCAGTCAAAGTTGCTCTTCTATCAGCTTGAATCAGTCGGCTCATTCTCCTCTGACCTCGAGCATCAACAAGGCATTTTCTCCCACAGGACTGCCGCATACTGGATGTTTTTCCCTTTTCACACCATTCTTTGTAAACCCTAGAAATGGTTGTGCGTGAAAATCCCAGTAACGGAGCAGATTGTGAAAGACTCAGACCGGCCCGTCTGGCACCAACAACCATGCCGCGCTCAAAATGGCTTAAATCACCTTTCTTTCCCATTCTGACATTCAGTTTGGAGTTCAGGAGATTGTCTTGACCAGGACCACAGCCCTAAATGCGTTGAAGCAACTGCCATGTGATTGGTTGATTAGATAATTGCATTAGTGAGAAATTGAACAGGTGTTCCTAATAATCCTTTAGGTGAGTGTATATATATAAACATATACTTTCTCATAATAGTGATCTCATAATAACGATAAATAATAATGTAATAGTAGCTTATTTTCTAGCATTAATAAAAAACTTTAACTCCGCAGCTATGCGCATTCGTATGATTACAAGAAAGTTTCTCAATTACAAGATTTCAAAGACAAGACAATTATTATGACTTACAGAATTATATTTATTTACTCAACGGTGGCGGAAATGCGCTTCCATAGAGATTTGATCAGATCACTGTGAGCAAAATGAATAACGAAGCTTTAGTCAAATGTGAGTCGACATACTGTTTCTCTATTGCATCAGCAGCTCTGAACCGACACGTGCAGCTTTCGTGGGATGAATCCCAAAATAAACAGCCGAATTAAGAAGCCTGTTTGCTGGATAAACTCATCAGGAAGTATTTGAGACCATCAAAATCAGCAATGCAATTCCTCCAAATCTCTCCCCAAATTATTCAAGCAGGAGCAGGTCAAATCTGGTTTGCTCTTCCTCCATCATTTCATTAGATGTTATGGGGTGGTTTTAGAGGCCTTTTGGGCCGAAACCGAGCCAAGGCAGAAACTTCAGCCAACAGATTTGTTCCAAATGGAAAAGCTTGGTAACAGATGACTCTGAGAGGAATGATAGATGGTTGCGGGGGAGATGAGAACGCTTTCAGGCCCTGCCAGGATCTCCTGTCAGAGAGGACGCTGGGTAATGGGCAGAATTCACTTATTCAAATGTGTCCTAAACACATATGACCTCCTACACTCCAGTCAGTATGCAAAAAATCCCATGATGCAGCAGTTTGGGTGGCATGTCCGTCATTGATAGACATCTGGCCTCTTGCAGCATCCGCAACCCGCATGCTGCTTCAGTTCCTCAGACGACATCCGTCTGAATGTCAACATGACGAGATCAAATGAAGACTGATAGCTGCTGTCTGCAGAGGAACTGATGCCATTATGTACGTCTCTCCTCTGGGACTAATTGATCAGGGAAAGCCTCAGTAACATTTGGTGCTTTCGATGTAAGGTCAAAGGTCAAGTCAAATCACCTTTATTTCTGTAGTGCTTTAATACAATACAGATCGTTTCAAAGCAACTTAACATTACTAAACAGGAGAATAGGTGTTAATGTTGCAAGATTCATCAAATTCTGCTGTAAAGCGACTCTAGAGAAAACGATAGTGCAATTGTTCAGCTCAATTCAGTGAAATTTTGATTCAGTGATATGTTAAAAGTGTTATGATTCAAGCTCAACATATGCGTGCGTGACAAAAACTGATAAATATTAGCAGTAAAACAAAGGGAAGAAACTCCCGAGTGACTCACCTGAATGAAGGATCAGCAGGTATGAGGACCACACACGCACGCACACGCGCACGTACACACACGCACACATACATACATGCACGCACACACATACAAGCACGCACACACACATACACACACACACACACGCACACACATACACACGCACACGCACACACAAATACATACACGCACGCACACACACATACAAGCACGCACGCACACGCGCACGCACACACACATACATACACGCACACACACGCACGCACACACACATACATACACGCACACACACGCACGCACGCACACACACATACACGCACGCACGCACACACAAGCACGCACGCACGCACACATACACGCACACACACAAACACGCACACATACACACACGCACGCACACGCGCACGCACACATACATACACGCACGCGCACACACACGCACGCACACACACATACACGCACGCACACGCGCACGCACACACACACATACACACGCACACGCACACACAAATACATACACGCACGCACACACACATACAAGCACGCACGCACACGCGCACGCACACACACATACATGCACACACACGCACGCACACACACATACATACACGCACACACACGCACGCACGCACACACACATACACGCACGCACACACATACACGCACGCACGCACACACAAGCACGCACGCACGCACACATACACGCACACACACAAACACGCACACATACACACACGCACGCACACGCGCACGCACACATACATACACGCACGCGCACACACACGCACGCACACACACATACACGCACGCACACGCGCACGCACACATACACGCACACACACACACAAACACGCACACATACACACACGCACGCACACACAAGCACGCACGCACGCACACATACACGCACACACACATACACGCACGCACACACACATTCGCACACGCGCACGCACACGCACACACGCACACGCACACACACACGCACACACGCACATATGTTCCTTTTGCTATCAAAGTGAGGACATTCCATAGGCGTAATGGTTTTTATACTGTACAAACTGTACATTCTGCCCCCCCCCAAACTTAACCCTCACTGAAAACATTCTGCATTTTTACATTTTTAATAAAACCTTGTTTAGTATGTTTTTAAAGCTGTTTGAAAAGTGGGGACATTTGAAATGTCCTCATATTTCACGTTGAAGTTGTAATACCAGTGTCATACGCATGTCATTATACACATTTGAGTCCTGATATGTCACAAAAACCCGCACACACGCACGCACACACACACTCACACACACGCACGCACGCACGCACTCACACACACGCACGCACGCATGCACACGCACACACACACTCACACACACGCACGCACGCACGCACGCACTCACACACACGCACGCACGCATGCACACGCACACACACACACACACGCGCGCGCACGCACACACTCACACACACGCGGCTGTCACTGGTCCGGTCTGTCTCTAGTCTCCATCTGCAGCCATCTGCTATCATAGTACAAACCCAAAAAATATTTAGGTTTAAATTTAAGATTTATGAATTTGAATTGCATTTACAATTTCCATCCATTTGTTCAACAGAGTTTATAACAAACAGTAAGTAAATAAATAAATACAATGGCATTGTTTATTATCAACTATTCACATCTATTTGATTTTGTATAAATGTCATATTTTCAAAATGCATTTACTCAGATTATTTATTCAGTTAAAAGTATGGTTAAAATTTGAATAGATGCGGAACAAGCAACATTTAATTAGCTATAATATATGATTGATAAGTTTATATAAGTTTAATAGTTTGTGTGAAAACTCTGGAAGCACATTTCTGCCACATAAAAGCATAAAATATATGGTTTTGTAAATCCTAATTATGACAAAGTCATAACTTCGTAAGTCGGTCAGTAATTCATCATTATGACAATTAAAAGTCAAAATTATAGACATAAAAAGTCAAATTAATACATACTAAGTTACAAATAAATTTTGACATTTTGATTTAAATTTTGACTAGTCATATTTAATGATAAAGTCAACACTATGACTTTATCAATTTAGAATTTTTAATCACATAATTATGACTTTTTTGTTATAATTTTGACTTTTATATCATAATTATGACAAAAATATGAATTGGTACATCTTTTCGTGCCATAATTAAAGTGACGAAAGAGTTGAAACAAAGATTTGAAAAGCTTCATGAAGCAGTGCTTTGAAATCGACTATAATAGATATTGTTGAAAAATCCTCGTTTCATAATATTAAGGTTGAACCACTGTACTCACTTGAACTGTTTTAAATATGTTTTAGTATCGTTCTGGGCATCTGAAAGTGTTCATTATCTTGCTGGCAAAAGAGACTCACTGATTTTATCAAAAATATCTTCATTTGTGTCAAACGACATGAGAGTGAGAAATTAATGGCAGAGTTTTCATTTTTGGCTGAACTAACGCTTTAAGATTTACCAAAGCGTGACGTGGCAGAAATGGGCTTCAGTGTGATCCAAATGGGTGGAAATTTCATATGCAACTCGAATACGTACAACTTATTTAGGGCTAAATATTAAATAGTATTTATAAAAATTAGTGTGCAACAGCCAAACACTTCTAGCAGTAGTATTCAGTAGGTTGCATGTTTAATTCTTTTCTCTTTTCTTTATTGATTAAGAAGCATCATTAATTGTGAGTGACAGGGACAGGCCGAGCGTTTCACTCCACACACACCGGTTGATTTGCTCTCGGAGGATGTTATCTGTCGTTCAGGTGGATGCGTGTCTGGGTTATTTCAGGGGTGAGAGACGACATCCGCTCAGCTTTCAGGCTTGAGTTCACGATGCCTTCAGACTGATATAATCCCTCCGGGGACTCAAACAGGTTTCTTACATCCAGTGAGTCACGTCTTTGAGGAAACTCAATGAAAACTCTTCTTCAACTCAAACACATCAGCTTCCAGTTTCGTGACAGACCAGCATGAAGTATTAAGCCTCCACTGTCTGTCATATAACATGTGTTTGCGGTGCATCAACCGCAGAGAGGATTCGGTCTGGACTGTATCTGAAGTGTGTTCAGTGCAGTCTGACCTGGAATCAGAAGCACTGAAGTAGCAGGACATCACGTGACGCGCACATGGTGTTTGAGGGTCAGTGACAGGATTCTCCAATTCAGATGCATTTATTACAGGAGTATAAAAAATACATCACTCATTGGAAATACCTCTTAACTTTTGAGCTAAAAAAAAAAAAATTCCGAGACAATCGTGTTGTGAAATGTGAAAACATTTTAATAAATTGGGCTTATCATATCATTAAAGGTAAATGTGATTTCTGAGATGAAGTGGATCGGCCTGAGCGACGCAACACACTTGTAGCCAATCAGCATTAGGGGCGTGTCCACTCCTGAGGGAGGAGAGAGAGTGAGCCAATCAGCATTAGGGGCGTGTCTACTCATAATGGGGGAGGAGACAGAGCCAATCAGCATTAGGGGCATGTCCACTCATGATGGGGGAGAAGAGAGAGCCAATCAGCATTAGGGGCGTGTCCACTCATGATGGGGAAATAGAGTGAGCCAATCAGCATTAGGGGCGTGTCCACTCATGATGGGGGAGGAGAGAGAGCCAATCAGCATTAGGGGCGTGTCCACTCCTGATGGGGGAAGAGAGTGAGCCAATTAGCATTAGGGGTGTGTCCACTCATGATGGGGGAGGAGAGAGAGCCAATCAGCATTAGGGGCGTGTCCACTCATGATGGGGAAATAGAGTGAGCCAATCAGCATTAGGGGCGTGTCCACTCATGATGGGGGAGGAGAGAGAGCCAATCAGCATTAGGGGCGTGTCCACTCCTGATGGGGGAAGAGAGTGAGCCAATTAGCATTAGGGGTGTGTCCACTCATGATGGGGGAGGAGAGAGAGCCAATCAGCATTAGGGGCGTGTCCACTCATGATGGGGAAATAGAGTGAGCCAATCAGCATTAGGGCGTGTCCACTCATGATGGGGGAGGAGAGAGAGCCAATCAGCATTAGGGGCGTGTCCACTCATGATGGGGGAGAAGAGAGAGCCAATCAGCATTAGGGGCGTGTCCACTCATGATGGGGAAATAGAGTGAGCCAATCAGCATTAGGGGCGTGTCCACTCATGATGGGGGTGGAGAGAGAGCCAATCAGCATTAGGGGCGTGTCCACTCCTGATGGGGGAAGAGAGTGAGCCAATTAGCATTAGGGGTGTGTCCACTCATGATGGGGGAGGAGAGAGAGCCAATCAGCATTAGGGGCGTGTCCACTCATGATAGGGGAGGAGAGCGAATGAGCCAATCATCATTAGGGGCATGTCCATTCCTGATGGGGGAGGAGAGCCAGTGAGCCAATCAGAATTAGGGGGCGTGTCCACTCATGAGGGAGGAGAGAGAGTGAGCCAATCAGCATTATGGGCATGTCCACTCATGATGAGGGAGGAGAGAGAGCCAATCAGCCTTAGGGGCATGTCCACTCATAGGGGAGGAAAGCGAGTGAGCCAATCAGCATTAGGGGCATGTCCATTCCTGATGGGGGAGGAGAGCCAGTGAGCCAATCAGCATTAGGGGCGTGTCCACTCATAGGGGAGGAAAGCGAGTGAGCTAATCAGCATTAGGGGCATGTCCATTCCTGATGGGGGAGGAGAGCCAGTGAGCCAATCAGCATTAGGGGCGTGTCCACTCATAGGGGAGGAAAGCGAGTGAGCCAATCAGCATTAGGGGCGTGTCCACTCATGATGGGGGAGGTGAGTAAGAGAGCCAATCAGTATTAGGGGCGTGTCCACTCATTTTGAATAAAAAAAATATACAAAAGAGCAAAGAAACGGTTGTTTAAAAACATTATGAAGGTTAACAGGATGTTTACTGACAACAACGGAATGTCAGCTGGAAATCAGGTGAGTAAGATGTGCAGTGATACTTGAGCAGAGAGGATGAATACATTAATGACAGTCTTTGCCTTACAGGACCAGGAGATCGAGGAGGAACAGATGGATGATGGACACACATACACACACACACGGAGACGACGAGAACTATGACGAGGAGAACACGCTGGAGAAACACATGAGGTAAGTATACAATCGATACTGGAGAATTCCTAGGCGAAACAGGGAAAGAGTCCTTGACGTGCAAACCAGACCAGACACTTGAATGAGGTGAGCTGTGAGCTTCAGAAGCCAGAGTGACGCGATGAGTGTCAGGTGTGTGTGATCAGAGCTCTGCTGAGGGAATGCGCTGGGATTGGCTGATCTGAGACAGTCTGGTAATAAGTTTGTCTGGTGTATCAAAGGCTGAGTTCGGAATAGCATTACAACGAGTGTTACATTAATAAATGCTTTAGAAGTATTTTTCATAGTTCATGTTAACTAATGTAGTTCATTATTGGAACCTTATTTTTACATATTTTACACATGGAGTAGTCGTGACCTAGCGGTGAGGGAGTCGGGCTTGTAATCTGAAGGTTGCTGGTTCGATTCCCACGCCGGCAGGAATTGAAAGTGGGGATTGTGAATGAACAGCACTCCCTCCACCTTCAATACCATGACTAAAGTGTCCTTGAGCAAGACACCTAACCCCTAATTGCTCCCCTTGTAAGTCGCTTTGGATAAAAGCGTCTGCTAAATGATGAAAAAATGTAAAAAATATGTCATTAAATTAAACTTTTGTTATTTTGTAAAGTAGTATAAAACCATTATACAACTGAATGAAACCAACAAGTATCATCTCGGACATCCTTATTTGTCATTGATCCATGCGTGCGCGTGTCTCTTCACTGTTTGTTCTCTTTATAATCTCCATGAGATCATTCCCGTCACATCTGAACAGAGCTGCTTTATGCTTCAGCTCTAAAATATTAAGTGGATTAATGAAGAATTTAAGAGCGTCAGTGTCATAAATATAAATAGGAGTTTTACAGACAGTTGAGATCCAGGCCAGTGCACTGCTGCAGGCAGAGCGCGCTTCTAATCCAGCCGCGCGCGCCCGCGCGTGTGCGATTCAAGCAGCGAAGGTCAAATATGAGGGAAAGCATGCGTTCATGCCTTTTTTGCTTGACTGACAGGCTGAATTAGGCCGCTATTCTGCTTTAATATGGCCGGACGGGAAGAGCAGCACGTCCTCTAGTGGCTAGTGAATCTGATCTGAACGAGAAAGACCTGCCGACTTCATCATTAGTGCAGACACATCTCTGAATTTATCTCCTCACAATCCATCTTTCAATATGAATGAGCTTGTGCTAGTTAGGGATGTTCGCCAAGGTAAACATTAGCACATGGTTATGACTAGGGATTTTTAGAAACTCTATTAAAGTTCAGTGTGTGCGTCATCCTGCACGGAGAGACCATGGAGACTTGGGAGTTCAGGACTCTTCTCATATGCAGTGCAGAACAAAAATCATGCTTTGATAAAATCCATGACATAAAATTTCAGAATTACGCTCGACATACCAAGTCATAATTCTAAGATAAAAAGTCAAAAAATTGAAATGAGGTAAAAAGTTGAAAATCCAAAGTACTGAATGAGTATTTAGATTAAAACAAAGTTGAGAAAAATTGAATTGAAGTCATAATTATGATATAAAAGTGTAAATTATGAAATAAGTCACTCTGACAAAAAAAATGAAATGTGATTGAAGTATAAACTACGATTAAAAAATCAAAAGTCATAAATATGACATTAAAAGTATATGTTCTGAAATACTAAATCAAATGATAAAATTGCAATTCTAAAATACTAAGTCGGGATTATGAGATAAAAAGTGATAATTTTAAAGACAAAGTCAAAATTGTGAAATGAGTTAATAAGATGAAAATATGTAGTACTAAAGGAATATTTAGAAAAAAGTTATGAGGAAAAATATTAAATAAAAGTCATAATTATAAAGGAAAGCTGAAATCATTAAATCAAAACGTTAAGATAAATTAAAATTATGATATTGAATTCTGAAATGCTAGTCAGAATTATTATATAAAAGTCATAATTCCCAAAATTCTGAAATACTGATGAGACAAAAAGTCAATTATGATGTTATTTTTTTCATTGACATACCTTTAAATGTCAACATTATGATTTTCCAAAGCATGTGGCAGAACATGTGGGACATGACGAGACTTAAAAATCTAATTTTACTTTTTAATTTAAAGCAAACCTGAATCCCTGTCATACCGGCCCATAATACAGGGAAATAATGCTGATTGCCGTCTCGTCCTCACTCATAGAGGGAACACACGTTCTGGCATATGTTGCGGCAACCCACAATCCCTCTGGAGACCTCGGAAACATCTCTGTTGTTTTCTGATGAAGTCTGAAAGAGGACAAATTGACATGTTGAATGCAGGTATTTTCAGGAGTCCAGATGGTCCAAATTCCCACGTTACCGTCTGTAAATAAACTCCGTGGCCGCTGTCAGCTTGAAATTGCTTTTATCAGAGGTGAGGAGCCGAGAGTGAGGAGATCCCACTTCAATAACGACTTCTGGAAGAAGAGGAACGTTCTAGAATCCCACTGAAACCATATCGGTTAGCACGTCCTAAATGGAGTGAGACGAGAGAGAGAGATGAGAGAGAACGAGTGGGCGACAGAGACGCAAAGGAAGAGTGACTGACAAAATAATGGATTTTCCTGCCGGCCTAATGAATTAAAGCGTATAAATCGGGTCTTATGAAATCAATGGGTGAATAAAGCTTATCAAATGAAGACAAAGGAACTGTGTCGGCCGTGTCCGCTGGAGATCATTAGCTTTGACGGATGCGTGCGGCTCATGAGCGTGTCGTTCTGAGGGCGTATCCATGGGAAATAGTGTCTCAGACAACAATCAATGCATCACTACATGGAGACCATTGACGATATTAAGGTTGCGGTGTTGTGGTGAACGCAATATATTTTTCTAGATGAGAGTCGTATTTCAATCTGCTGCATTGAAATGTTGAAAGAATTCAGCATCTCCAGCTTCTCCAATCATTTAGTTTGCAGTAACCCTTTATTGCAATCTACTGTAAGTTCACATTCAGACCCGCCTCCATTTTTGAGGGCCACGCCGACATCTCAACAGCCAATCAACAACCGATGCACAGAACCAAGTCCCGCCCTACATTTTTTCTTTTTTCGGTAATCCGTTACACTTTGATGCATCACAATACGGAAGAAAAAATCTAACGCTGCTTCCGTATCACTTTCTGTATGACTTTAAATACACAAATTAAAGTAACATATTCATGTTGATGGATTTAAACGACACCGCTTCAGATGTTCGAGATCAGTTAGTGAAACCGAACGCCATTAAATTCTATTATTTTTAAATAGGAACCGGTTCTCAAACCTTAAGTTAATTCACAGTGACCAGTTTCAAACATAAGAAACAAGAAAAGACTCTCACAAATGGAGAAGAACGGGACAAGGACAAACTCGTTTTATTCAGACAAACATTTTCTCAAGGAACCATTTTACAGTTAAAACTAAAAATAAAAAGAGAGAGAGAGAGAGAGAGAGAGGGAAAAAAAAGAGAGAAAAAGTCAAACAAACTAAATCAAACAGTGCAAACAAATCAGCCAAGAAAAAGAACATCCCACTGGGACTCTCGATCCGGAGGGGAAAATGACGGGAAAACAAGAGCGCAACCAGTGAAACGGCGCCGACGTTCGGCTGGACAATCTGCGAAACATCTGATGTTGCTGAATCAAAATAAGCAGGTTTTCAGTTCCGATGCAGAAATAGAGATTAATAAATGATATTTGGCCGTTTAAGAACACGGACCAATAACAATATCCACTTGTGAGGTAAACTCTTAAAAAAAACTGTACCGTTTTGTAGTGGTTCAGTGATTTTTTTTTTTTTTGAGAGAATATGATGGGTAAAATACTCTCTTTAAAATAAAGTTTCCAAAACAGGGTTGCATTAGATGAAAAATGTTTGGTTTTCCAAAGAACCTTTTAGTGAACAGTTCTTAAGTGAAGAACATTTTAAAAATCTAAAGAACGTTTTTCCACTATAAAGAACCTTTTGTGGAATGAAAAGATTAAATGGAATCAGAGTTAAAACACGCAGATCGGGCCAGATTGAACACCGAGTGTGCTGCGAACACCGGCACTGTTTCGGTGGAAGGAGAGAGACAGATGGATAGAGAGACAGACAGATAGCGAGAGGACGGGTCTGTACACTGAACTCGGGACCACGGGAGGGTTTTTACACATCCAGACTCAGGCAAGGCAAATGGACGAAGCCACATGACGTCATTAGTTACATCTCCAGTTGAACATTCAGCGTTTTTCTTGTTTTTTACACATTAATTATTGTCTTTACAGAGTAAAAAATATAGAGAATTAACAAAGGAAACTCTTGCAAATATGGCCATCAACTGTATCATCTGTAGCTGCAGGTGTGAGCGCTCGGGTCACCTGTGTGTGTGTGTGTGTGTGTGTGTGTGTGCGCGGTAAAACATTATGACAAAGCTTTTATTGCACCTTTGTACAGGAGCGAAGCAGGCAGAGGCGGGACAGGAAGTGGGCGGGACGGGCTGGGGGAAGTTTAAAGTTGCAGGCCAGGCATCAGACACACAGCAGCACTAGAGGAGGGGAGAGGTCACCTCAAAGGTCAAAGGTCATTGTTATCATCAGAAGTTCATGATGCAGTTCTGCAGAGATCAGATACGGTGTGTGTGTGTGTGACACTCTCAGCTCATCATGAGAATGCGATTGATAGGCAGAGAGAGAAAAAGAGAAAGACGGATTCAGAATGGAAGAAAGATGGACTTCCTGTAGTCTGACGCTCATATTTCAGGATAGGGCTGCACGATTGAGTGAAATAAAACCGAACTTGCAATATGGCTTAGTACCACGATTAAATCACAAGGTTGATTAAATTAAATAAATATATGACTTTGGCTTACTTATAACATGCACTTATTTTAAAATGCAATCCAAACTTGTGTGAGACGCGCTTTGTTAACTGTGTCAACAAAAAAGAAGCTTTAAGGGCTTTAAGCTATTATTAATAATAATTGTTATTATTAACAATATTTTATAGACACATCGATATAAAATGACAACATTTTGGCAAAATTGTGCAGCTCTACGAACAAGCACAGCAAACCTGGAGCTTTTTTTTTTTTTTTTTAAAGTCACATTTTAAATCACAGATTTTATCAGGAAAAAAAATTGTAATTAATCCCCCCCCCCCAAATCGTGCAGCCAGATTTCAAGTTCTTCAAAGGAATGTTGTTCCACACATGCATGACTTTCTGTCTTCTCACAGGTGTCATATTTAATGTTTTAATATATTTAATAAAATGCAATGACATTTGAGAGCTGCATTTCCTAAATGTGGGTCTGTTCCTCACATAAAAAGCACTATCATACACCCGGCGCAATGCGATGCTGAGCACGACGCAAGTTTTAGCCCATGGGCGTGCTGGTCTGAAAACGAACCGCGTTCAGGCACATTGTTGGCGCTTTGCTATTTTGAGCCAACTGAAAACGACCAACAAAACCTGCTCTAACGTCAATGCCGCAAGTATTTCTTTTGTTATTTAAAGGGAAGTAGTAACACACGCCTATAGGAGGGTGCACAACGTAGTACACACTGATTGTTACACACAGGGATGCGCAGCAGCACACAAACATGCCAAATATTAAAATGAACGGTAAATGTAAAAGATTATTATTGTGTAGATAAAGCTAAAAATGCCTAAAACTCATAATGGATAGTTATTTGCGGTAATGACGAATGCAATTGGCTAATTATTTGACCAATCGTGGCAATGCACACGTATAAACTGACTTGTCAGGTCGAGGGTGTCTATATTCCACCATGTCATTAGCAATTCACTATGGTGCAAGCGCTGATTGGCATTGCACATTACGCACAAAAACACACGAATTACTCATTAAGAAACTAGGTACAACCCTTTTGGGCCATTTTTCGTCATTAAACAAGCAAATTTGCATTTGGACACACTCTAGTGCACCTGCGCCATTCGCTTCAGACCATGCACTTAGATCGTTAAAATAGGACCCAAATTGTCTTATAAGGGGCATGAAATCTAGTGCATGAGTCACAATGAACTGCTCTTCAAAACAAAGGTTCCAATAGAGGGTTTTCACCGCAGTGCTATTGAAATTCAATGGCAAAAACCTTTCAGTTCTTAAAGGAACCATTTTTCTCACACTGTGTCTAACACAACAGCTCGAGGCTGTCTACACAGGATGCGACAAAGCGAGCGTGGCAAATTCATTTGTTCTTCTTGTCAGAAGTACGTCGGGAATCGGTCACGACGCTTCGCGCCGCATCCAGTGTAGACAGCATCGCTGATTATAATGGGTTCTATTTGCTTTTGTCGTGCTCGTGCCTGGTGTAGACAATGTGTTCGCATAAAGAACATTCTCTAGAACCTTTTTCCACTGTGAAACGAAAAGGTTTCATGGGTTTTAAAGGTTCTTCGTGAAACCACTGATGCCAATGCTTTTTGTGGGGATTTTGTTTTCACTGTAATGGAAAATAAACCTTCTTTTGCATTTTACAGAAGGCAAAACACACATCATACAGGTTTGGAACAACATGAGGGTGAGTAAATGCTTTTCGTCTGATTATTTATTCCTCTGAAATCATGTTGATCTAATAAATGTGTCTTTTATTCTAAGATAAATGATCATTTCCGTAGGGAATGAAAAGGTACCGAGAGGAAAACAGGAAACAAAGAGTGAAGAAAAAAGGTATTAGGAAGCCAAAAGCCCATCAGTTCATTCCTCTGTTACCCATAATCCCTCAGGGGCACCCAGAAACATCCCCTCTGGGCGCAAAACGCCTCATATAATCCATCTGCGGCGGCGTCTATGATCACTGAGCGAGACATTTCCTTCCGCGGAGAACCTCCAGAACTCGCGCCCCCAAAACACCGCCGACACGAAAGAGAAAAGACGTGTCGGAAAGATGAGAAACGAGTCAGAGGAACAGAACTAAGCTGCTGTGATCTGATATCAGCACTAAACTCTTCTGCAGTGTTTGTGTTCGAGCCTCGTGGATCATCCGATAAGGTCTAAGAGGGGCCATATCCAGTTCATTCTCTATAGGAGCCGAGCAGGGGATTGTGGGATTGACAGCGGTGCTGAGCAAGTCGTGAGATCACCGAAAAAATTGGGAAATTCAGACCCATATGCAAGTGTGCTTATAAAACTGTTTAAGCGTGACAGATCGGCTCGGATCAAACTACTTCAGATTTGATCAAATGACGAATGCATAACGAGATGACTGATTCAAGGCGGATGTGACTCCAGGGCCCAGAGTCTTTCAAAACTCACGGATGTGCTAACGACACCAAATCCATCTCGCAGCAGAACGTCACGCCGAGAGCTTTTTCATTTGCCTTCTGTTTTTCGGCGAGAGGAAGCGTTCGGTAATGGTTTGAAAAGGTCAGGCTGATGAGCCGTTTGATCACTTCTGAATTCTGTCAAGCCAAAACTCTCGAGCTTCAGCGAACGTATCGCACAGAGAGCCGACGCAAAGGTCACGATCCACTTAAACACTCACAGTCCTTAACAGAAAACAGAACAAAACAGAATGAAGGACTTTGAAACGAAATCATCAGCTGAAAACAGCTAAAAAATTATAATATCAGGCTCACGGCCGACGCGCTCACTGCTGTGTCAGAATTACTGCAATTACCAGATTCTCTTGGAAGCAGATGTTATTTGTGACTATGGCATCAATGATGTTCGTATTCTTTTGCAAAATGTTGAAAAACAAAGAAAACACTTCAGACGACGATTATTGTAATCGAACTGAATATCAAATGATATCAAACAGGCCGTCGAATGACAAGTCAAAAGCTGCTGCTGTTCTGGTTGTTTTTACGGAATGCCACAATGGTCAACACACAAAAAAGTGCCGGACTTCCTCAGTATTTTTGTCTTGTTTTCCAGTACAAATATCGAAACATTCTTAAATCAAGATACATTTACTTCAAATGCAACATGACATGATATATAAGTTGTCTCTTATTAGATATGAGAAGTTTTTTTTAAGTTAATTCAGCTTTTTTCAAATATGTGACCTTGGAGCACAAAATCAGTCGTATGTCGCAGGGGTTTATTCGAAGCAATATCCAACAAAACGGGTCAAAAAACGGGTTCGATTTTTCTTTTATACCAAAAATCTTTTGGATATTAAGTTAAGATCATGTTCTATGAAGATATGTTGTACATTGACAACCTAAAATATTTTAACTTTATTTTTGTGTATCGCTAAGGACTTAATTTGGACAACTTTAAAGGAGATTTTCTCAATATTTTGAATTTTTTTTTTTTTTTTTTTTTTTGCACCCTCAGATTCCAGAATTTCATATAGTATCTCAACCATATATGTCCTATCCTAACAAACCACACGCCAATGGAAAGCTAATTTATTCAGCTTTCAGATGATTTTTTTCAAAACATTGACCCTTATGACTGGTTTTGTGGTCCAGGGTCACACACACACACACACACACATATATATATATATATATAAATTATAGATTAAAACTTCACTTGGCAACTAACTGAAATAAAATTTGTACTGCAAAACAAGAAAACAATGGTGAAGAACATCAACATCAATTTTTTTCTGCTTCTAACAGTAATTAAGAAATGACGTGAAAGCAGCATAAAGTCAAGTACACACAACATGACTGAAGCTCATCCAGTACACATTTGACATTTTTTGTGTTGTGTTGTGTTGTTGTTTTTGTGACAGTATATTCAACCTATCACAGTCTACAGTCAGTGTCAATTACAATATCATCCCGCACAAACTCTCTCTCATTCTGACACGAACTAATTCACAAACCACATAGAGCCTGTCCACACGGAGTATACGTAAAATTTTGTATCGTATCAGCGTTTCATCCAGACGGATGCGGCGTTTTGGGAGCCTGAAACCGCTATTTTTTGAACCCAGGTCTCAGAGTGGACGAATCCGAAAAAGACATCCTTGCGTTTTTGCGTGTATTGCCAATCTGCATATTTTGTGAAATGATGACGTCAACACCCCACGTCTCGACCCGCTACGTCACGTAACAGCAACAACAACAATGGCGGATTACATGCTTGTGCTCGTGCCGCAGTACTGCTACTGAGCCTATTAGCTTTACTAAAATAAAACTTTATTTCTAAGCTTTACTGAAGTTTGTATGCAGCACACAAGGCTTATACGCAAGCTCCAAGTCTTGTTCTTCGTTTTAGTGTATCTCTTTGGATTGGATAGGGAAAGCTCTGACCGTAGAGGAAGGACTGGAGGTCATTTTTGCAAGGATTTGCACATTTAAAAGAAACCAGAAATCTGCATGAGCCAGAGCTTTGGGAAAAGTTTCCCCATTTTCAAATGCCTCACTGTACTTTTCCACTCTCTCGCAATCTCAGTTGCTCTTTGTTGTTGCTCTTCGCTTAGATTTTGTTTTGAAATTCATTATGGCATCTGTAAATAGTTGCAAAGTGTCTCGCACAAAGAGATCGTTAAAGACGAGCATGCGCTGTGAGTTCGCAATGATCTGCAGCCTCTTGTGGCAGATTTAAAACATGAAAGCGTGATGAGCTTCAGTCTTGTAGTGCGCGTTTGGCTTAAGCCCACCTGATCCTCACCCTCGAAGGTCTCAGCCGTCGTTTCATGCATTCTGCAGTGGCGTTCATGCATACCACCACTGAGAACGAACCCTTTTAAAAGATCTTATGTAGAACTGGTAAAAAGCCCCAGAAATGCTGAACAATCTCGTCATGCACGTCTACCGTCTAGAGCCACAAAGAGGCGTCTAGAATACTAGAGCGACCAGGAGTGTTTGAACGAGGGAAAACAGAGGACAGAACATGAAGAGGCGGCTAAAGAAAGGGAGAATGAGGAGGACAAGTTCAGATCCAGAATGAGAGCGGGGCAGGAAGAAGGGGGTGTGTCCGAGAGGGGGCGGAGCTGGAATGGCTTCAGAACTGTGCATTTTAACATGGGTCCCTGGTTAATTAACAGAAGATGGGTGGGCGGAGCTACCAGACGTAGCCAATCTCATCATCCTCTCCGTCTTCGTCATCCTCGATCGCCCCGCGGGGGTGGAGACGACCCCGCCTCTCTTTCTGTCGACCCCGCCCACGCTGTGGAGACTCCTCCTGATCGTCCAGTAGAATCACTGCACCGCCGCTGCCGAAGTCTCCAGACGTCTCCTGATCCTCCTCTACACACACACACACACACACACACACAGGCAGATGAAAGGTAAGGTGTCAGGCAGATAGACAGTGTGTGTGTTCTAAGGAAGATCATTCATTATATATAAAATATTTTATACATTTTGAAAGAGAACTCTGGAAACACTGTTGAATAATGGAGCCACACACACATCAGGAATCAAAGTGTGTGAACTTATCAGTGCTGTTATTGTTAACTAAAACTAAGCCTATTAAAAATCGTTTTAAAAAAGTTGCCTTGGCAAATAAGTAAAATAAGTTTAATTTATAGTACTAAAATGACAAAAAAAATACAATTTAAAGCTAAATAGAAATATTTATTTAAACAAAAAACAATAAAAATGACAGAATCACATAATAAAATAAGCTCAAATCACTTTTGGTAATGATTTTTGGTAATTTTGGTTATTTTGGTAAAGCTGAAATAAATTAAAATGTAAATATTAGATGAAAAACATCAACTTAAATGTATTTTATTTCAGTTAGTTGTCAAGGCAACATTTCAATTTTTATTTTAAGTGTTTTAAGTTCTAAAATTACTAAATTTCAATTAAAGCTATATATATATATACACACACACTAATAAATATGACAAAAGCACATAACACATAAAATTTAAACTTTTAACATTTGTTTTCAGTAACTGAAATAAAGCTAAAAACAATATGATTAGATGAAAAACAAACTTAAACTAAAATTAAAATCTAAAAATAAAAGCTAATTCAAAATATTAGATTAAAAATAGTGTTTAAATATATATAGTAAATGATACTAAAATAACACTGGTGTATATATCTGTGTGTGTGTGTGTGAGTGTGTGTTTTAGTGTGTGTACCACAGGTAGGGTTTCCCTGTCTGCGGGATCCTGCAATCTCGTTGCCGTATTTGTCGACACACCAGCACTGACCGGTGCTGCCATGACACTGAGTGGCCTTAAAATAACCGTCTTCAGTACAGCGTGGTACATACGTCCCTACAGACAGAGAGAATCACACGAACTAGATAAATACAGCAAAGATAAACACAATCGCATGCTGTAAAACTGACGAGCTGTTTAAAAAAAAATGACACATTTCCATCACGAAACAAGAGCTTGTGAGATCACAAGAGAAATACATTGTCATTAATATGCATGAAGTCATGTCTGATTGGCCAGGGGGAGGAGCTAACACCTGTTCATCAAATCCACCCACCTATCAGTGTCTTCCTTCGGCTTTGAGAATGAATCCTGTTCATCTCATTCTGACATGGCATGCCTGAAGAAACACGTTTCAGACAGTTTCTGTGACATTCTAACAGAAATTATGAAATATATCTTAAGATCATCTATTAAGCCCAATAGGCTCATATCAATTTTTTTGCAAAACTCACCACCAGGTTTCTGGAAACAGTAACACCACTCGTTGTTGGACAGCTTTCCGTCTTTAAAGGAGTCGCAGGAGTTGAACAGCGGCCGCATGCACAGCTCGTATTTGTCAAGGTAAATGGCGCTGAGCTCTGATTGGTCGAGGAGGAGGTCGTAGTTCATGTCCAGCTTGTTGAACATCCACCCAAGGGAATCTTTACAGATGGGTAAAATGCTTGTGTCGAAACCTACAGGAGAGAGAGACAGTCAGGTTCATACTGGTGGTGGACGGACATATTAGTTAAATCCAATAAACAATTAAAATAAATAATAATTAGAATTACAATTGCGAGATGTAAAGTCAGAATTGCGATATAAAGTCAGCATTTGCGAAAGTCAGAATTGCAAGATATAAAGTCAGAATTATGAGATATAAAGACAGAATTATGAGATATAAAGTCTGAATTGCATGATATAAAGTCACAATTGTGTTATAAAGTCAGAATTGCAAGATATAAAGTCAGAATTATGAGATATAAAGTCAGATTTGTGTGACAAAGTCAGAATTGCGAGTTATAAAGTCAGATTTGTGAGATATAAAGTCAGAATTATGAGATATAAAGTCAGAATTATGAGATATAAAGTCAGAATTATGAGATATAAAGTCAGATTTGTGTGACAAAGTCAGAATTGCGAGTTATAAAGTCAGATTTGTGAGATATAAAGTCAGAATTATGAGATATAAAGTCAGAATTGTAATATAAAGTCAGATTTGTGAGATATAAAGTCAGAATTGTGAGATATAAAGTCACAATTGTGTTATAAAGTCAGAATTGCAAGATATAAAGTCAGAATTGCAAGATATAAAGTCAGAATTATGAGATATAAAGACAGAATTATGAGATATAAAGTCAGAATTGCATGATATAAAGTCACAATTGTGTTATAAAGTCAGAATTGCAAGATATAAAGTCAGAATTATGAGATATAAAGACAGAATTATGAGATATAAAGTCTGAATTGCATGATATAAAGTCACAATTGTGTTATAAAGTCAGAATTGCAAGATATAAAGTCAGAATTATGAGATATAAAGACAGAATTCTGAGATATAAAGTCTGAATTGCATGATATAAAGTCACAATTGTGTTATAAAGTCAGAATTGCAAGATATAAAGTCAGAATTATGAGATATAAAGTCAGAATTATGAGATATAAAGTCAGATTTGTGTGACAAAGTCAGAATTGCGAGTTATAAAGTCAGATTTGTGAGATATAAAGTCAGAATTATGAGATATAAAGTCAGAATTGTAATATAAAGTCAGATTTGTGAGATATAAAGTCAGAATTGCGAGTTATAAAGTCAGATTTGTGAGATATAAAGTCAGAATTATGAGATATAAAGTCAGAATTGTAATATAAAGTCAGATTTGTGAGATATAAAGTCAGAATTGTGAGATATAAAGTCAGAATTGTAATATAAAGTCAGATTTGTGAGATATAAAGTCAGAATTGTGAGATATAAAGTCAGAATTGTAATATAAAGTCAGATTTGTGAGATATAAAGTCAGAAATGTGAGATATAAAGTCAAATTTGCGAGTCAGAATTACCTTTATTAATATTTTTTATTTAGTGGTGGAAACAAGCTTCCATAGTTTTCTCTCTTTATCCTATAACAACACATAGACCTTTTAAACTTATTGCCTATTTATGCCTATTGTTAATATTAATGTTGCTGCTGTTATAAATAAAAAGATGCAACTAGGAGTACTAAGCTTCACTAATGAATGTTTCATGTTTGTTTAATTTGTTAGAATTATTTTCACGTGCTTTACTTGTTACCTGTTTACTTACCTGATCAAAGCTTTTATTTAAAAAAAGACACATCAGTGACACTGCACTTTATTTATTTATTTCAGACCCCTGTGTTTATTGATGTAGAAATCAGAGTTTTGTTTTGTTTGCAAGGAGGATAAAAGTGTTTTAAATAAGAGCTGTTGTCAAAACAGAAGTAAAACAATAAATAAACATTAGTTTTGCATAATGGATATCACAAAACAACGCAAATAATCAGTCTCTGTATCAGTTATAAGCTCCGGTTGACTGACCTTCAGTTTAATACGTGTTTACCATATTCAAACACACCGACGCTCACTTACGTCCTTGTGCAGCGTCGCTCGTGGTGGTCTTCAGGTCTCTGTTGGCATCCGTGTGCAAAACCCCGAACCAGTCTTTGAGTCTGGATGCTAAACTTCTCAAATCAGCATCGCTGCAGCCTAAACAAACACACAAACACACAATATGCATGAGCATGTCTGTGTACTGACGATATATTTATCTGTTCGACTTCACAATAGTTGTGCAGGAGACACTGAACTGAGGAACGCTGATTACATTCAGCTCTTTAAGCAATACTTTTTTCCATTCACTTCATTTATAAACGTATTTACAAAGCAACATTTATAGTCCCCATACAGAGAGACCGAACAGTTTAAACAGTGAGAGAAAGAGGTCAGAGATCAGATGAAGAACTTTCATGAGCTTCTCTTTCATGACTTGAGACACTTAATGAGTTCACTGGTCTATTACATTGATAATGTTTCTCCTAAAATGACAATCACTGTCACTGACAGTCCTAAAATGAATGTGGAGCAACTCATCGCTATCTAGGAGAAATAGTTGAGATATAAAAGAGATTTCATTTGCGATTCTTCTTCTTTTTTTCTTCTTTTTTTTTGAAGCGTATGCGCGATTGAAACAGAAGAGAAACCTCAGCAGAATAAAATCAAGAGCTCTATTCAGATGTAGTTGTTTTCTTGTGAAGGTTTAAGGTGATTTCAGCAATTACAGCCGCTCGCCCGTGATTTTATTGCCGCCTGAATCAGAAATGTCAGTGATTTTTCTACCAAGACCGCAGGAGAAACTTCCAGGCATAATAAGCTAGTGGTTTTGACAAACATCGGGGTCGTGTGTTAAATTAATTCTCATCTGAATCGACATTTCTGAATTTACGAGGAGGAATTGAACATTGCCGTAGGGCTGCAATTTGACACTTTTGTTGTAATGAGAATGTGAGTTTTTGCCATAATGGAGGCTTGTTTCAGAGAACTGCTCTAAATGAACTACATCAGTAAAATGATCTTGCTTCCTTCATATTATTTGCTACACTATAATATAGTCATGTGACAAACAATTGCCATTTAAATGGTTTATCACGGTAGAACTATATTGCAAAAAAATGTTTTTTGTCTTGTTTTCCATTAAAAATATCTAAACACTCTTAAAACAAGATACATTATATTTTGTTTCCTGGATAAAATACATCAAAATTAAGTGAGTTTGTGCTTAAAACAAGAAAAAATAGCATAATTCTAATAATAAACATAATTCAAAGAGAAGTTTTTTTTTAGTAAACAAGAATTAATTTTTCTTCTCAAGTAAATGTATCTTTATTTAAGAATGTTTCGATGTTTGTATTGGAAAAACAGACCAAAAAAAAACAAAAAATTGAGAAACTGGAAGAATAATGCTCACATGACTACACAGGACGTGAACACTTCTTTATTTTCAACTGCACTGGTCCAAAATGATTTTGTGTGAGATATTTCAGAACCGCAAACCCTTTTTAACAGTATATACTGTATGTATGTAGCTAGAAATAAAAGATGGCTAGTAAGCCAGAAACATCACAAGATGCAGGGAGATTTTTTAAAAATATATAAAAATTCACAAAAATAAATCCATGTAAATGCAATTATTTAACAGGGCATCTTTCAGCTGAAGCGACAGCTCTATTGACTGCAGTGCAAGCAATTTTGATGCAGTCTTGTTATTTGGTCTATATTCAGTCTTACAGAACTATAACTCTCTCTCTCACACACACACACACACACACACACACACATTCTCCCCTATATAATCCTGCATGTGTCTCTATCTGAAAGTGTTGGATTATTTTGGTAGTTGTGTGAATCACACTTCTAAGCAGGAAGCAGATAACACGGCAGTGTAATTCCTCTATTCTGCTGGAGGAAGGCAGATATATCTGTGCTATGATACATCACATCTGTGTGTGTGTTTGTGTTCTGTACCACAATCATAACTCTGGTTTGCACTATTCATAAAGCGGCAGAAACACACACTGCCAGTAGGGAGGATTATGGAGATTACCTTCAGCATGTGTCTCTCTGTGTGTCCAGTAAATACGGTGGACTGGGAAAAACATTAATAAAGTGTATTTTTAATGAGAAATGACTAAAGATTAGCCAGTTGACAGACTCTTTGAAACTGGCGAAACAGCCGCTGCAGTAAATCTATGAAACCTCTGAGAAGAAGATCAAAAAGTGTGAAATAAATGTAGGCCAGAACTAACAACTATTTCGATAATCGTTAAATCTGTAGCTTTTCCCAAAGGAAAAAAAAATATGAAGTAATGCATTTGCTAAGCTTTACGTTTAAATGTTTGCTTTCTTTGTTTAAAATATAAAAGTTACAATATAAATAAGGCTCCAGAATCCACACAACTCCACAATATAAATAAAATAATAAAGGCTTCAGCATCTTCGCGACCCTACACGGCACAGTCATTTGGGGAAAATATAAGGATAAAATAAAATAAAAAATTTATTAAAAAAATAAAAAATATTATATGTATATATATATATATATATTATTATTATAATATTATGGCATTCCCAATTTGTAAAATAAAATAAAAATAAATAAATAAAGAATTATAAAATCCCCACAACCCTACAAAGGACAAGTGGTTTAAAAAATGGATAAAAATAAAATTAAAAAATATAATATCATATCATATCATATAATATAATATAATATAATATAGCATTCCCATGAACCTACACAGAACAAGCAGTTTGTAAAATAAAATAAAACAAAATAAATAAATATATACAAAAATGATAAAATCCCCACAACCCAAAATGTGGTTTTAAAAAAATTGATAAAATAAAATAAAATAAAATATGCAGAACAAACAGTTTGGAAATGATGGACAGGGAAGTGCAGTAAATGTTTGATAGCATAGTAAAGCATCTTACACACACACACACACACACACACACACACATACACATAGCCGATATAAATGTACAATCCCACTGCAGCAGTAACAAAAATTACGTCAGTGAAAGCCTCTTCAAATGCCATATCTATATTTGTAAGATATACTTACACAGAAGAAGTACACGTTCAACTCCAGTATAAAAGAGTGTGTTGGTTAAAGCGCAATGATTCAGCTGAATTGTATTGTTAGTTTTGTGACAGAAACATGTCACTTCTATTTCCACTAACATCAGCGCAAACCTGCAAACTCAAAATTGGTGAGTATCAGGAGGGAAATGGCTTTTGAGAATAATCTGAAAAGACTGATAGAAACAGATAACACAAACATGCGCTCAGCGGCTGCCCTTGTTCCTCAGATAAATACCCAGATCTGAGAGCAGAGAAGAAGACAAATCTAGAAATAGAAATGTTTGCGTGTGCGAGCAAGAGAGAGGAAGCACAAGTATGTGCACGTGCAATTCATCTTCTTACATGGTCAGATTGTCTTTCAGATCAACTATTGTTGAGCAGCAGTTTAATGCAGTTTAACAAACTAAATTTGAAGTTAGTTAACAACAGAATAATAGTTAAATGTCAAATATTTCACCCAATCAGCATCTTTCTGCAGTTTAATTAGGGCACGTTTAACATGTTTGTGGCGGCCACAGAGGACATAATTACAGCAGAAATACCAGAAATATATTCAATATGAGCGTCTTTGAATCATTGCATTGGACAACAGGGAGCCTTTGCATAAAAAAACGAGTTACATTACAAGCTTTCAAAATTTCATTGTATTTCAGTTAACTAAACTGCATATTTTTGCTCAGTATACGTGTTTTTTCCTCCATATTCCAGCTTTATCATATTATATGAGCCATGGTGTATCAAATATGATACTCAACGAAAACAAATTTTTACTTTTTTAAAAAAATACATTTTGTCTACAGGCTCAATAACTGTTCCATTTTTCAAAAATATAGATTTTTCGGATTGTTATTTCATAAGGCTTTACACAGGGTTAAAAAGAAAACCTCGAGATGTTTCTAGTCCTCTGTTTGATTGGCATACGGGTTTTCGTTGCTGGCTCAGTAATTAAAGACGCTTCCGTACGGTGTGAACGATAACTGCTGACTCTGATTCGGGACAGCCGCTCCTGCGTCTCCAGCGCTCGTCTTTAAAGATAAGCGCTAACAGCAGCAGTCGCCATTCACACGCTCTCTGCTCCGGACGAGATGATGGACGCATTTAATTCAGACAGACGTAGATATTAGTAATTCCCTGCAGAAAAATCATCTCTCATAATGATTAACAGCAGGACGGACATGATTACACACAGAAACGTGTCCGCGGCTGTCTCAGCAGTAATGACATCAGATCTACTGTTTGATGCCTCATGCAGAGCGTGAGAGATAGATTATAACATTTAATTAAAGGAATAGATCACACATTAATGAAAAAATGTCACCGTTCATTCATCCGCATGTATCCATACAAAGTGCATGGCGACCAAAGGCCAAAAAACATCCAACAAGCATCATGAAAGTATCATAACAATAAGTTAATGACTTATTAAACTCACTGAAATGAAAAACACGGGCGTAGGATTTACTTGAAGACACTGAGAAACCATTTTCACTCCATTATTACAGATCAATTTCACAAATAATTATTGATTTCATTGTGATCGTTTTAAGTAGAATAGTATTTTATTGTAAAATGCACTCCGATGATCTTTGTTTTATTTGCAAAACAGAAAAATAATTTCAGTTTATTTGCTGAAAATACTTGTTTGCTCATTTGATTTTCACTTATAATGACTTACATTTGTATTTGTTCCTCCAACAATAGTCTCTTGGAATATAACACACTTTTATGACAGTCATATGATACTTTTATGGAGCTTTTTGCTGTTTTTAAAGCTCGACAGCATCCATCTCCAGTTGTTTTTCCAAAACAGAAACAGCCATGCAGGTTTGGAATGGGATTTTAGTCTGTCTCTGAACTGATCTTGCACTCAAGTGTTTTTAAAATGTATTTATTTTAATCCACACACACACACACACACACACACACTGTACTCTAATGTGATCGTTTAATATCATTATGCAGTTAAATTAGATCAGTGCGGTCCCAACAGCTGAACAGAGTTTCAGTGTCATCAGTGAATCATGTTTAATAAGAGCTTGCAGATGTGGAGGTGTTAAAGTTCAGTATAACAATCTACAGTATTAAAAGAGTTTTAAATGCACGTGAGACTTCTGATCTCTAAAGAGGATAAATGAACATGATTTAGGCTTGTTTAATTAGGAAAAAACCAGCCAACAGATCACAGACGAAACATTTGCTTGAACTCAGAGAGAGAGAGAGAAAATGAGACGCTTTAAAACTTATAATTAGAGATCTCGACCACTCAACCCTGAAGAGTTTACAGGTTCTGTGCCTTTATTCTACATCATTTCTGTCCTTCATGCTCTGAGAAAATCAATACAAAACAGAGCGAAATGAACCATAAAGGGGTCATGAATTGAGAAATCAACTTTTCCTTGAGCTTTTGATATAAAAGAGGTCATCGTACTATAAGAATATCCTGTAAGTTTCAGAACTAAAAACGTCCTTGTTAGTCCAATAAAAGCTTTTATTGACAGCAGGCCCAGCGAACGACTCGTCCCAGAATGTGCCTATCTATAACATGTGAAACGCTGCCTCCGGAGAGGAAATCAATGCCGACTTCATCGTTGCCGTGTTAGCCCCGCCCACTGGCATGTTAGTGAGAAGACGAGGAGAGAAGAGTGACACGGGACTAAAAATATCATTCCCTTTCAAAGGATCCTAATGCTAGGAATGTGCTTATTTATTTTCAACAATGTGAATGTCAGTTGTATGGAGGACCAGGAGTGCCACATAAAAATAAAACGAAGAATCAATTAATTCATTTAATAATTCACACATAAAAATGTATATAAATAAATCACTTTTACATAGGCAAATAAATAGACATATTTAAAGTTGTTTATTTAATTACTGTTTTTAAACGTAGATTAATAGAACAATAAAAAATACATTTGTAAATCATTTTAAATGGCTTTTTAAATGGCGGCCTTTTTCAAAAAGCCATTTAAAATGATTTACAAATGTATTTTTATTGTTCTATTAATCTACGTTTAAAAACGGGAATTAAATAAACAACTTTAAATATGTCTATTTATTTATACATTAAAAAAGATTTTTTAAATTTATTGTTTTATTGGTCTATTAAACTACATTTAAAAACAGGAATTAAATAAACAACTTTAAATATGTCTATTTGTTTGCCTATATAAAAGTGATTTATTTATACATATTTTTATGTGTGAATTATTAAATTAATTAATTGATTCTTCGTTTTATTTTTATGTGGCACTCCTGGTCCTCCATACAGTTGAGCATTATTTATTTTCATTTGTACATTTAACTGTGGATTCTTAGGTAAATCAATCACATTTCAGTTCAGGCTTTGCAAACAGTCTTTTACAATATGGACTCGACAGTAATGCAACAACATGTAAGTAACTGTGTTAATTTTGATGCCTGATCTGATATGTAATACTTCACGTACAGTCAGATGTTCTTTGTGTCAGTAAATCAAACAAGTGACTATACGGTCAATTTCACATTGTTTCTCATAGGAGGATGAAAATAATCTGTTATTTAAACGGTGATTAAATTATCTATAGAATATGTAGAAAACAATCAAAGAATGCTCTCTTTACAATTGCTAGAGCTGTCAATCAAACAGCATGAGTTTATCAGTGACTGAGACTGCCAAAGACTCCAGTTTTATTCAACAAATCTCTTAGTTACATCGCATTTGCATCACAACATGTGATCAGCTATAATGTTCATCACTACAACCCTTCAACACGATCTAAATATAACGCTATAATCAACTCTTTTCACGATTAATTACCTTGAGAGCTGTAATAGTAAAAACTTGCTAATGGGAAAAACTCCATATGCAAAAATGTTAGCCAATCACAGCAGTCTCACAGCAGACACGCCCCCTAAAATAGAGCATTCATATCAGAGGTCTAAAATCAGGTAAAATGCTAACATTATAAGTGCACCCCAGGAAACGTTATAAAACAATAAAACAACGCAGTTCATGACTCCTTAAAAAACTAATTTCTTAGATGAATAGTCCATCCGAACTAAAAAGTAATTTACTCACTTGGATGTGTTCCAAACCTGCTTGACTTTATGCAACTCAAAATGAGGTAATTAGCACCATGTTCACACTAATCTGTACCATACAATGAAAACATACGGTCAGCAGGGATGATCAAAAAAACACAGTAAAAGTATAATAACAGCCATGCAATATAAGGGATGTGGTCCAGCTTTGTGTGAAAAACAGACTGAAAAGCTCTCAAAATCTCATTTTTATATGTGTATATTCAGTTAATACACACTGCCAGGTTTGACGTCAGTAGCATGAGTTGTTGCATCTCAAAAGATCAAGCTTGTATGTTTTGAACTGAACAAAAATGAGATTTGAGAGCAGCGACAGAGGAGAACAATGATGTTATTTCACTATCATTGATATACAATATTTATATATATATATATATTTTACACTTTTCTGTGTTCATTTTCATTTTAAATGGTTGGTAATTTTGTTGGGCATTGTATTAATATTTTTTGTATGTGTGTGTAGTATAAATTAAGTTTTAGTTTTAATTTTTAAAATGAGTGTTGCCTTGATCATAAATATATATATATATTTATTTCAGTTAATATTTATTTTATTTCAAGTAAGTAATTTTTATGGTTGTAGTTTTGGTGGACATCAACTTAAAATTGTTCCTTACACACAAAAAAAAACCCTCATATGGCTTCTGAAGACTTGCAATATAGTGCAGGAAAAATATGGACTATGGTTCATAATTCTTTTATAGTGTATTTTTATCCATTTTTATAGTCTCTGCTCACTGTTCTCTGTCTTGTTCAGCTGATGGTCAAACTCACCCGGCAGACGACTCTAACAAAAGCTTGTATTGCTGAAATTAATTTGACAGACGGCAGAGCCTACGGTTTCAATGCCTGCATCTTTTTGTCACTATACTGTTGTCAGGGTAACAGGTGCAAAACACAGGTGTTGCAACACAGGTACAGTCGTGGCCAAAAGTTTTGAGAATTACATAAATACTGGAAATTGGAAAAGTTGCTGCTTAAGTTTTATAATAGCAATTTGCATATACTCCAGAATGTTATGAAGAGTGATCAGATGAATTGCATAGTCCTTCTTTGCCGTGAAAATGAACTTAATCCCAAAAAAACCTTTCCAATGCATTTCATTGCTGTCATTAAAGGACCTGCTGAGATCATTTCAGTAATCGTCTTGTTAACTCAGCTGAGAATGTTGACGAGAACAAGGCTGGAGATCATTATGTCAGGTTGTTTGGGTTAGAATGGCAGACTTGACATGTTAAAAGGAGGGTGATGCTTGAAATCATTGTTCTTCCATTTGTTCACCATGGTGACCTGCAAAGAAACGCGTGCAGCCATCATTGCGTTGCATAAAAATGGCTTCACAGGCAAGGATATTGTGGCTACTAAGATTGCACCTAAATCAACAATTTATAGGATCATCAGCACCTTCAAGGAAAGAGGTTCAGTTCTTGTAAAGAAGGCTTCAGGGCGTCCAAGAAAGTCCAGCAAGTGCCAGGATCGTCTCCTAAAGAGGATTCAGCTGCGGGATCGGAGTGCCACCAGTGCAGAGCTTGCTCAGGAATGGCAGCAGGCAGGTGTGAGCGCATCTGCACGCACAGTGAGGCCAAGACTTTTGGAAGATGTCCTGGTGTCAAGAAGGGCAGCAAAGAAGCCACTTCTCTCCAAAAAAAAACATCAGGGACAGATTGATCTTCTGCAGAAGGTATCATGAATGGACTGCTGAGGACTGGGGCAAAGTCATATTCTTTCCGATGAAGCCCCTTTCTGATGGTTTGGGGCATCTGGAAAAAGGCTTGTCAGGAGAAGAAAAGGTGAGCGCTACCATCAGTCCTGTGTCATGCCAACAGTAAAGCCTCCTGAGACCATTCATGTGTGGGGTTGCTTCTCATTCAAGGGAGTGGGCTCACTCACAATTCTGCCCAAAAACACAGCCATGAATAAAGAATGGCACCAAAACACCCTCCAACAGCAACTTCCTTCAAAAATCCAACAACAGTTTGGTGAAGAACAATGCATTTTCCAGCACGATGGAGCACCGTGCCATAAGGCAAAAGTGAGAACTAAGTGGCTCGGGGACCAGAACGTTGAAATTTTGGGTCCATGGCCAGGAAACTCCCCAGATCTTAATCCAATTGAGAACTTGTGGTCAATCCTCAAGAGGCGGGTGGACAAACAAAAAGCCACTAATTCTGACAAACTCCAAGAAGTGATTATGAAAGAATGTGTTGCTATCAGTCAGGATTTGGCCCAGAAGTTGATTGAGAGCATGCCCAGTCGAATTGCAGAGGTCCTGAAAAAGAACGGCCAACACTGCAAATACTGCATAAATGTCATGTAATTGTCGATAAAAGCCTTTGAAACGTAGGAAGTGCTTGTAATTATATTTCAGTACATCACAGAAACAACTGAAACAAAGATCTAAAAGCAGTTTAGCAGCAAACTTTGTGAAAACTAATATTTATGGAATTCTCAAAACTTTTGGCCACGACTGTAGATGATCTTAAAGGTCAAAGGGCATGCAGGGTTAAAATCTTGCTGCTATTCATCAACATGCAATCATGTCCCCTTATGGTGTTATGAACACACACACACACACACACAAGAGAAGAGGGAAAAGAGCTTGAGGTAAGCAGTTTTAAGTTTTAGTGCCCTGTTGATTTCATGTGGCATTTTTATTGGCTGTTTAATAGACATAGGTCGTAACGGCAAACACACTGTGCGATAATCACGCAGAATTTCTGACCAAGTCAGAAAATTATCATAGGCTATCTTTGGTCGCAAACTGTGAGCCACGATCACAGAAATAACCACGATTGTTTCACGATGGCAATCTTTCATCTAGGACAGCCTGAAATCACGCAGTGTGTCCCGGGCTTTAGAGAGAGAGCCTCTAATAGCGAGTGAAATGTGTCATTACTACAATCACATTTGACAAAGATAATTGGCCTGATAACAATCATCTCGCAGTAGTTTCAACCCGGATTCAGATATTCTACTGCAATTATAGTGAAATTCTTTCTCACTTGCTGTGTTCAAAATCACCCCCTTACTCTCATTCCCAATTCCCTGCATTAGTGTATACATTATGGGTATTCAATGCTCATTTCGGTGACTGCATCCTCCGGAAGTCGCATTTGGACTTACTTAAGAAAAGTAACTGTAATAAAATTGGCTGTTATTCATTGAGAGGTACTGTAATTTCTTTCTTACTTTACAATCTAATGATTACTTTTACAATTACTTTTCTTAAACGAGACTGCCTCGATGACAAATGTGAACTCCGGAGGATGCAGCCTTCAAAATGAGATGCAGCTTGTATATCAGTTGTAAACTTGTTACGGTGCATTGTGGGATTGAATGAGGCACTCTTAATGTACACTATGCTTTTGGACAGCATTAGAAATGCCTGCCCCCTCAAATAGCGCCCTATTTAAGGGTATAGTGGCCGATTTCAGACACAGCCACTCATGTCCTGCAATTTGTTACACAGCCAGCAGTAAACAAAACAAACACATAACACACACAAATAGACAAATAAATAAATAAATGCTAAATAATTACCCAGAATGATTTCAAAAACTGGTGCAAAAGTATTTTTAGATCTGTTCATGTAAATACGAATCCAAGGCACTTCTTCTATAAAGTGAAAAAGTTAATTGGTCCCTTCCATAATGATCAGTTTGGTTTCTGCCATGTCTACTGATTTTACACCTGTGACTCATCTAGTACCTGACATACTCTGAGGAAGTCAAGAAATAAATCAGTGTGCAGTGTTTTAATGATTTTTATGCTCTCAGAGTTATCCATGTTTCAATAAAGGCTTTTAACTTTATAGAACTGGAAGAAGTGCCTTGGATTCGTGTTTCCATGGACAGATTTTTGAACCCAACCAAAGAGCACATTCTGGAACCACTCAACGGTGGTCCTTTAGGCAAGTGGCGCTCCTAGATGTTTTCCTTGAGCATTTTTAAATCTATTCGTCCCACAAAAAGGCAGAAAATATCTAAGAGTTGAAGGAAGCCTTCAAATCTCTCATTATTACCTGGGCATTACTCAGTCCGAGCTTCATACAAATTGTTCAAATCATTCAAAGTGGTGCCAACATTCTTACCGCACACTTTAAAAATGTCCTGTATTCAGTTTCAGTATTTAAGATTAAGTTTCATACAACATTTTTTTAAAGTCCTCCAGCAGATACGGTCTTCAGTTCCCCAAACGTTGTGAAAGGTTCTCCGGCAGACAGATGGCAGAGTTAATTTGCTCTTATCGGAGGGGTTTTGACAAACCGCTGCAGAGATTCAATTCCTGATGGAGGTCCGTCATTCTGGCATGTTTGCGTTTCTGAGCCTGGAGCTCTGCTTAATTAAAATGAAACTGGGAATCTGGTTAAAAGAATTAATCTCTTTAACTGAGCAGTTTCGGCAAGTGCAAATCAAGCGCGTGAGCGTGTGCGTGTTCATCCTGGGTAGAGGCATATGTTGAGTGGGTGTTGTCAATGATTCAAAAAAACCTCTTTCTCGAGGCACAGGAACTCATCCAGACTCTGAAACAGGAGCAGGAGGAGCGTGTGAATGTGTAGAGGACGGTGCGCTCGTGCTGTTCACAACTGGTGGGTGGCCAGTGGATGAACGGCATTGGTTCAGAGAGTGATGAACTCGAGAAAAACTGTGATCTTCAGTGATTCATCTCCTGCCAGAGTGAAGGATTATGGGTGTTTCACGATGGAACACAGATCAGCAGGTTGGAAAAGACAAGTGGATCAAACAGAGAAGCTCAACTGCAAACAAACACCAACTCATAACTACAAACTATTCCTGAGTTAAAACGTCTTTAAACTCAGAAAAGGATTTCTGCACTTCAGAAAATGGTTCGATTTTCATAAGCCAAAAAATCCATGCAGTCTCCCAAAAGCCCCAGTGCATATGCATACTGAAATATAGCTTATATTTCAATTAGTTTTGTGCAATTAATATAATATCATAATGTTTGGAAGGCGATTATTTCTTGTTCCTGTTTAGCTTAACTACCAAACAAACCCACACACACGACTGCAAACTCTTTGGAAAGACGTATTCTTAATATTTCATCAGCAGAACGATTGACATCGAAATATATAGAAGTACCACTCTTCCGTTGTGCTAACGCTCATGATTTATTAAATTTATTCCATTCCCAACTGGAAATTGAAGAAAGTTGCTGGCATGTATTAATTTTGAAAGCGTCTTCAGTGCATTTGAATTTTAGGGCTAAACAGAATAAAAAAGCAGTGCACAATAAGAAACACACACTAGTACAATATAACACACATAAAAGTAAACTACATTATTGGCCAGTGATATATTAAAAATGGGATATATATATATATATATATATATATATATATATATAGTATATTCCACTTTACCTGTATACTACAGTATGCTTACATAAAGCAATATATACATTATAACAAATCTCAGTTGCGTGATTGTTTATCATTGTAAAAATGAAAACTTTTTCATCACCCAGATCTATATATAATGTTGGATATATAGAGAGAGAGAGACATATATATTCACATACATACAGTGCACACACATACTATGTATAGCAAATCTCAATTGCTTCATTTTTTATTTCATTGCAAAGTGTAACTATATGGTTGTTCAGCTCTTTATATAAAGTTGAATACATAAGTATGTCCAACATTATTCACATCCATTCAGTATTCAGTCTTAAACTTAAATGATTGAATTTTGTGAGTAAAGTACAGGATTAAGCACTAAAAAGTGAACTGAACTGAATTTAGCTACAGTGTGTATGTGGCCATGTGTGTCGTGAAAAGCCGCTATGCGAATAAATTTGACAGTGACTGGAAGCCTCTGCAGGCCACATGTATGATTTGAGGTTTAATCTAAGAGAGCCTGATTCATTAACTGGATTGCAGTCAAAGACAGAAAAAGAGAGTGGGTGAGCAAATAAAAAAAAAATAAAAAAAAATCAGCTCTTCTCTTATCGTCCTTCCGTTATGAGCTGAACTAACAGAGAGAAATGCTGATAATGGAGATCATTAATTAATTAGCTGTGCTTTCCTTTTGTCCCTTTTCAGTTTCTCTCCGTTGAACTTTCAGCCTTTTTTACTTTGTTTAATAAAAGTACACAGTATTCCTCAAGGCCACCTGCTAACAGCGTGTGAGATTTCACGAAGAACAGAAGAGCGCTGCGGCTTTTCTGATGATTCATAAAGTCTGGCAACAATGCAATTTCAGGTTTTTACACACACACACACATTTGTGCAAGCTGTGTGTGTGTGTTGGCCCCATTGAATTATGGATAATCAGAGTATAAAGTAGGACGTCCGAAGGCACAACACTCCTGTTAGGCAGAAGTCACCTTCAACACACACACACAAACACACACACACGATCAATGCAAATGTGAAGGATCTCAGGTGGTCTGCTCCACTAAAAGCACTGCACTAACTACTCAGATCTGTGGAAGACACGTGGCACTGATTTCACAGCGTCTAGTATTAAACTTTTCGTTTATGCTCCAGACTTGAATGATTCCTGAAATCGTGTGTGTTGTTGAGGAGATCATTGTGCTGTTACTTTACTAAGTGATCGGATGGACAATTTTCACCTGCTGGACCAGAAAACAGCTGAAAAAATTCACATAAACTATACCGTAAAGGCCTAAAATACTCACGCCAAAGTACTTTTTCTCTCTTCGCTCAGGGGTGAAATACGTTTGCCACAATACACTGTTAGTGAACATCCTGATGCCATCCACACTGCTGTAGCACCTCAGTTAACTGATCATCTCTTCCTACACAAAATAAACATCAGCAGTTCAAGTCCACCAATGTTAATCAATTAACGCTCCTGTCTGGTTTGTTTGCTGGACAAAATGCCGGATTTGGCATTCTGACGGGTCAGACTGCTCGTCAATCAAACTCCTGGCGAAGGGTCAGTTCAGTGCTTCAGTCATGTCATGTCATGTTTATTTATATAGCACTTCATACAAAAGCGGCTTTACAGTATTAAACATGGAAAAAGAGACAGTGTTGCTTTCAATTAGAATTACAACTTCAATTTCTACTCTGAAGCAGCTCTTCGGAGTGTTTATGCTTTCATCCTCGCCATGGAGCAATTTCCGGAAAGTTCAGCTGTTTTGAACTCTAAAAATAAACTCCAAATGAACTTCGTTTTGGCCTGATTTTGTTCGAAATGACGTCACACCAGTTAGTTATTCGGTTTCACTAGTTAATGAAAGCCTTAATGTGTTAAAAACACTCACAGGCAAACAACACACATTTTTTTTAGAACCTATAAACATGTAGCATAAAAATAGTATGATCAAAACACAACAATATTTTTGCTTTTGCTGGAACACAGAATGAGGGAATCCACTGAAATGCAACATAAATTTCTCTTAAAAGGGTTAAATTGTGCAACTACATACTCTGAAATATTATTTTGCTGTACATCTAGGACATTTATTGAAAGTAAATTACAAAAACTAAACTACTAAACCTTTACATTGAGGTTTCAGTTTTTAAAATGAGTTAAATTAATTTGAATATTAATTTCAGATTTAACTAATGCATTTTTTAAACCAAAAGTTGTATCTGTTAAAATTAGTTACGAGAACTAACATCTGACAACTGCATTTATTATTTATTAACATTAACAAAAAAAAAGCTCATTGTTAGGCCGTTTTTGTTAACGCATTAACAAATGACCTCGTATTATGAACAACCATGATCAGAAATCATGATGACATCATCATAATGAGCTCATTAACCACTCCCACTCATTTTACAACAAAGAAGTCTTAAAGGTACAGTAGCATGAGTCAGGATAGAAATGTCCAAAATTACCTTGACTTTTGGTGCAAAACAAAAATCATCAGGAGCACACGAGCTAAATGGATGCAGACACAGTCTAACGAAATCAACAAACAGCACTGAATAAGGTATTTATCATCTCCTAATGTGACATACAGAGAAGAATAATGTTTTGATCACGTAAACCTGCCTGAGAGAGCTATTGATATGTCTGACCTTTAAAATGAAGTGTTTACGAGTATGAGAGAGTCAAACACTCCAGTGACATTTATTCTGATGTATTAAAGCCATCATATTAATGCTCGACAGGTGTGCCAGAGATTCAGGGGGAATTAGAGCTGAATAGTCTGCAGGTTCGCACTGATGAGCTTATTTAAAGGAATAAATGGAATCTCCACACCAAAAAAGGGAAAATATATATTCACTCTCAGTTTGGAGTGACAATTTTTTTTTTTTTTTTTGCAAACTGATGAAAAGTGATGGTAAAGATGTTTATAATGCTACAAAATATTTCTATATCAAATAATGCTGTTTAGTCAAATTTCTATTCATCAAAGAATCCTGAAAAAAATCAATCACTGTTAAAACACTGACCCCGATCTTCTGAAAGGTAGTAGTGTATATAAGGCTAGTCCAAAATCCCATAATATCCAATATAGTGTATATATATATATATATACATCCACATGCATACTGTATAAAATATGTAACAGACCTTTTGAAATATGCTCTGGCCAGTTACATTAAATATAACTTGATCATTAAAATAATAGTAAGAAAACTAAAGTCTGCGCTGCTGGTCTCCCACCTGAAAATGTGTCACTTCCTGTTGGATGATGTTATTAAGCAATGGCTTTGGTTAAGGATTTTAAAGACTATGGAAAACTAATTATGAATTAAAACTAAGAAAATGTTTAGTTGGGAAAAAAAAAACAATTATTAACAATAATTTTCACAAGTGCATCACTATGGGAACATGACACCTTGTTTTCAGTTAATGGGATTTTATGATGAAAGAAAGTAACAAATGTAATTTCCATTTATTTTATCCAACATTCGAGACATATGATGGGAAGATGAAGATATTTTGCATAACAAAATGACCTAGAAACACAAAAATCACTGACACACAGTGGATGTAATTTTCCACTGAAAGGCTCATATTGCTGTTTTTCCTCTAAGGCCCAATGAAGAAAGATGAGCGTGTGTGCTGGATTATATTGCGGAGTAAAGCGTGAAAAACGATTCTTCAAAACATAATGAGCGAGTGTTGTTCAGCGCGCACCACACACGCTCATCTCTCTACAGTATTTCTCTCAGGTGATCCCTCTATTTTTCTCTCTTCTCTCCTGCTGTGAGTGAAAAATCTCCTGTGTTTCTCAGATCGTATCTCTCCCCGTCTCCATCCCTCCTTTTATCCTAACAAACCCATCGTCCATCTCCACGCCCTCTGGCTCCATCTGTAATCATCTCCACCTCTCCGTCTATCCTTTCCAGTTTCTCTAGGAATTTCTATGGCTCGGCCGGTCGAGATGATGGGTTACAATTCCTTGTAAGCCTCTGCTAAATGCACGAATGTAAATCTACTGTAGGGCCACATTTAATCTGATTATTTTCCTCATTTACTTTTTTTTTTCTCTGTGTAAAACTGTTTTTTTCCCCCCTGTTTTAATGGTTACATTTTACTCATTAGCATGTTTAGTTAATTATAGTGATGAAACATTCAATTTTTATTATAATTTTCTGGACTTTTCATGGTTTAATTCAATTTTAACAATCAAAAAGCATGTCAAATCAATCCAATTCATACAACTGAAAAATGAATAATTTATTAAAAATGTTTACAGAAATAGTTAGTGCTTTATGTTTCTGTTTATTTATATTTTTCGTATTTATGATTTAAAACAAATATATTATCAAAAATGGCCATAATCATACAAAAAAATTTAGTTAATCTTTTAAAGTTTAGTCAAATGAAAATTAAACAATTCCTTTTATTTCATGGAGAAACATAGAGGAAAAAATTGTGCGATATTCCTTAAAAATAAAGTTTTAATAATTGCACTAATATTTCTTTGAGTAGTCCGTTCTACTGTACAATAGTAGCTCTAATATATTTCTGTCATCATTAAGTATTTTATTAAGCCTCATTCACAAACACTGGTCCATATCATGATTAAATGTAAAGTCCTACTTTTGATTTATTTATTTTCAAAATGTTCCAAATTCCATGTCATTCTGTGTTATACAGTAAATTCCATTCATTATGAACTGGATTTTATGATTCTAATGGCATTTTCTGCATCAGCCCATAGTCCTCGGTCACCCATCTTTCTAAACTACAATATAGCTTCACTGAGAATCTCATGGCCGAAAAACAGAAGAACAGATAATGAACAGACTCTGAGAGGAAAGAGATTTCCTCAATGCAAACACTGAGCCCTGACGCCGAGGAATAACGGCTACATCTGAATAGAACAGAGACACATAAAAGAGAGCGAGATGAAAGTCAGAGATAAAATGACAAAACAAGATGAACAGGTCAAATAAAGAGAAAGAGAAGAGGCCGTGAGACAATAAAGACGGGAGAAAATGAAAGAAAAATGGACTTTCAAATGACATATTTTTTTTCAGTCTCTTTTTTTCCGTGGTAATTGCTTCCTGGTGCATGCAGCACTTTTCCAATTAAAGATCATGTCAGTGATCTGAAGTCATTAAAATACAGACATCATAATGTTCCTATCAGAGCGAACCTTCATCTCTGCTCAGATCTCGCAGCATAACCGACAGAGAGACTCTGTTCTGCTGGGGAAGCCTTTGGGAAATAAGTGCAAACAGACTGGAGGTCATGAATCTACATTACACACACACACACACACACACACACACACACACACAACAACAACAACAAACCCTAAAAATAACTGATGTGTCATCAAAACACATCAAGAGGAAATATTTATTGCTCAGAGGAAGAGCACAGTATATAAGTGAACTCGACACATCATGTCAGTACCAACTATTGACAGATTCGATCTGATTCACAAGCTCTTGATTCAATTGACCCTTCGTCTGGAGTTTGATTGACAAGCGATGTAACACCAAATCCACCGTGATGTCCGACAAAGCAGTCAAGGGAGTTAGTAAATTAACTTTAGTGGACTTGAACTTGAAAAATGCACTGACGTCTTTCCGACACGTCTGTCACGACACATTAAAGACACACTAGACGCTATTTACTGTTTAAACTTCTTTGAGACTTTGTTTCATATAAAAAAGTAGCTTGTCCTTTGACGCGCTGTCAGTGTCCTCTTTGCTTCGTGATTTATTTTTCACTGCGTGAGAACATGATGTGTGGCGTGACTTGTCAGACATAGCAACAGTGACTAAAGAGGGCGGGGCACTGGAAAGCGCCAGTTTGATTCAAATCTTGATTTGATACAGTTTCATTTGGATATACATCAGGTACAGTACATATCAATTTTTCTTAAAGAAATTTTTTTATTATGCCTCTTCTCAAAATCATGATTTTCATACAGGTTTTCATGCTTGAATGTTCAAAAAATTTCATTCTTTTTCAACATATTTGTTATTGTTGCGGCACCTCTCTTCCCAGTTTGTCAGTAACACTGTTTAGATCCGGCTCCTCCTGAAAAGCACAGTGTGCTCTGATTGGTCGGCTGGACCAGTGTGTTGTGATCAAGCACGTTTCAACACACTTCTAACTCAACCAGGCCTCGCCCCTTTATTTTGTGCATACTTTGGGCGGGAATTATTTACATGTGAAGTTTGAGTTCCTGGAAGAAAACCCTTTAGAGTACTTTGTACTTTGAAACTTTGAAACTTTTTCATTCTCAAACAGCAACATTACACACTAAAGATAGATGAACGTGTGTCTAATGAAGACATAACTAACATCACCATAACAGGTAATGAACGCGTGATATAGTGCATGTATTTCTCAAAATACTCTTTTTTCATAGCTAACTAAGAAGTTCATGGCCATTGAATGATTTTCCTGATGTAAATGTAACGTTACCTATACTGTTTACAAGCTGTTTTAAATTAAATAAATAAATTATTTTATTCTTTCCATGGTTGAAACACTGATTGAGCAATTACATGTGACATCATACGTTCATGTTTATTTCATGAAAGAGGAAGACCTAATATTGAACTGAAGATGCCACAATAGAGTGTGACAAAAGCACACATTTGTTGATTGAATTTCATAATAAAATTGACAAAAGCTGAGACTTTGTTTCAAAAGTAACAAAGAACAAAGTTTATTGTGAATTACAAATAATGTTTAGTGTTTTACTCACCCACAAACTACAAAAATAGCATGAGCTAAAAGATTGATCTTTGGATATAAGAATCAATATCGAGATCATTAAAATGAAGATTTACCAATATTGTAATCACAGCTCTAGCATCGATTTGTCTCAGACACAGTACAACGGTCCCATTACGCTCCCCGGCTATAGGTGGAGAGGAGAGAGAGTGATGGAGCCATTTCAAAGGATGGGTATTATTAGTGGGTCATTATTGATAAAGGCCAATTGAGGAAATCTGGCCAGGACACCGAAAAATGCCATAGGAGTTTTCATGACCACAGAGGGTAAAGATGTCGGTTTAAAGTCTCATCCGAAGGACAGGGCTTGTTATAGTGTAGTGTCTCCCCACAGGGAGAGCGCCTCCTACTGGCCTCACTAACACCTCTTCCAGCAGCAACCTGGTTTTCCCAGGAGGTCTTCCATCCAGGTACTAACCAGGCTCACCCCTGCTTAGCTTCAGTGGGCATCCCGTCTTGGGCTCTAAGGCTTTGGCCTTAGAGAGGAAATAAAAAAAAAAAAGATCTAGTTGTCTCACTTTAATCTCAAGTGAAAAATCCTTAGATGTTAAAAATATCTCATTTTCAGACATTTCTTTCCTGTGGGTAATAATCCATCTCAACGTCACATTAACTGTGCAAACACCATAATGCCTCCATCACTCTCTCTCTCTTTGTCTCTATTCCTCCAGAGACCTTGTTCCTGTGGTGTCCGAAACCTTAAATTCACCACTCATTCTCCCCTAGGACACACACACACAAACACACAAACACACAAAACTATAAAAAACTTCTTGCTTCTGAGTGTTTTTCTTTCTCAAGGCTGTTTCATGTGTCTCTTACGGTTTGTTCAGACAGGCAGCAAAAATGTTTTGGCCAACTGAAATCCGTTTATTTTTCTGTAGTCTAAAAAGCAAAAGCAAACCAAATGCCATTTTCAAAAACCCAATCGAAATCACAGGTCAAATTTAATTACAATCTGATTTTTGGAAACGTGTCTCAATTTGAACGTTTGATCGGATTTTAAAGAGTTTCTTCCCCATTATTCAGACCACTGCCATTTTGTAACCTCATAAAATGTGCTCATTGATGACAACAATATTACAATATATTTGATAATATATTTAAGCGTAATGGCAATCAAATCATAATAATTAATATTTTATAGTCATATTGAATTGGTCAAGAGCAGTGCGAATGTGGCCTATGAAAACTCAAAACTTGCCTTTGAAAAAAGACTAAAAAGTATGAAACCCCAAATTGGGGTTTTGCAAGTCCTCAAAGTAAACAGTATTTTTTTCATCTCAATTTTAAAATAATTCTTAATAACTCTTTCTAAGTAGAGATTTTCAAGTCATCTGATGAAACTTCCTATATTTTTACATAGCATAGTATATATTGCCGAAAAACAAAATATCTCAATGTCAGTCAGTTTTTTTCCAATATCTTGTGTAGTCAGTCAATCAGTCTATGAGTCAAATCAGCCAATCACATGACAGCAAATCATGCATTTAGACATGTAGTCATGGTCAAGATGATCTCCTAAAGTTCAAGCGGAGCGTCAGAATCGGGAAGAAAGGTGATTTAAGTGACTTTGAACGTGGCACGGTTGTTGGTGCCAGACGGGCTGCAATGAGTATTTCAGAAACTGCTGATGTACTGGGATTTTCACGCACAACCATCTTTACAGAGAATGGTCAGAAAAAGAGAAATTTCCAATAAGCGGCAGCTCTGTGTGTAAAAACACCTCACTGATGCTGGAGGTCAGAGGAGAATGACCAGACTGGTTCCAGCAGATAGAAAGGCACGAGTAACTCAAATAAGCGTTACAAACGAGATCTGAAGAAGAGCATCTCTGAACACATCGAATTCTGAAGCAGACGGAGAGCTATAGCAGCAGAAGACACACCGATGCCTCTGCTGTCAGGTAAGAACAGGAAACTGGAGCTGCAGACAACAGAATATTGGAAAAGCTTTGCCTGATCTGATCAGTCTGGATTTCTACTGCAACATTCAGAAGGAACAGTCAGCATTTGGCGTAAACGACATGAAAGCATGGATCCATTCTGCCTTGTATTAGCGGTTCAGGCTGCTGTTGGTGGTGTAATGGTGTGGCAGATATTTCCTTGGCTCATTTGAGCTCCTTAGTACCAATTGAGCATCGTTTAAATCCCTCAGCCTATTTGAGTCTTGTTGCTGATCATTTCCATCCCTTTATGAACACAGGGTACCATCTTCTGATGTCTACTTATAGCAGGGTAACGCACCATGTCACAAAGCTCAAATCATCTCAAACTGGTTTCATGAACATGATAATCAGTTCACTACACTCTAATGTCCTCCACAGTCACCAGATCTCAATCCAGTAGAGCAGCTTTGAGATGTAGTGGAATGGGAGAATCAAATCTGCAGCAACTGTGTGATGCTATCACCATATGTCAATATGGACCAAAATCTCTGAGGAATGTTTCCAGCACCTTGTTGAATCAATGCCACAAAGAATTAAGGCCGTTCTAAAGGCAAAATGGGGTCCAACCCGATACTAGCAATCTGTACCTAATAAAGTGGCTGGTGAGTGTCAATACATATGAATTAATAAATATATATGAATTAAACCATACATGTAAGTAAATCATAAACATTTATTATTTAAAATAAATAACTGTAATGTAAAAACTATAAAAATAAAACACGTCAGAGAACATGTGAATATTTGTTAAATTACAGCAATATTAACTTAAAATCTCAGCAGAACTAAAAGTAAATATTTTAGTTCAAAGAAGTACAGCTGACAAAAAGGTTTGGAAATCTCTGATATATGCAACAGAAAACAGGCAAAAATATAGCAGATATTGACTGATCAGTCTGAACAAATGGAGCAGATTTCATCACCTGTAAATTCTCAGTGCAGACATTCATTTCTAGTGACTGGATTCAAACACAAATTGGATCTGTGTGCAGTGTATACAAATGTCTTGTCTTCATTTGTCTAGATTTAATCTCTGTTCAAACACTTCACGGGTCCTTTTAACATCCTAACAAACAGGAAATGACTCACCGTTCTTCTCTGTGTGTGGCTTGATGACTTCCTGTCCTGGCAGGCAGGGACACGGACCCTCACACTTCACAGAGATGCTCTTACTAGAGCTGCAGACCTGGAATTCAAGTTTACACTGTGGAAGAACAGAGAGGATTTTGAGTAGCGCAGTTAGAGACATTATCGCATTCAACTGTCGCAGCCCATCCGTTGAGCTTTATCGCTCATGAAATGAGTCTGTTTCCAGAAAAATACGAGTTGCCATATTATGATGGCTTGATTTTTTGAAGTGAGGTGATTGCGTTCATCAGATCTGATCACAGTGTAAAATCGGCAGAGTTCTTTGGGATTAATTAACGATAATGTCATGATTAGCCTCTAACGGTTTGTGAAGTAAAATACTTTTTTCAAAGCAGACTCAAATAGCAGACAGTCCAGACAGTTGATTATTTAAGACAACATTGAGACATGACACACCTTATGAAATGCTGAAAATTTAAGCTTATAGAATAGAATAGAATAGAGTAGAACAGAACAGAACAGAACAGAACAGAATGTGTGTAACGGTGGTCTGCAGCACGCACAATGATAGAGTTCATAAACAAAGTCTTTATTCAGAATAACAAACACTCAGGAGATATCATACAGGATGTAGGGAAATGCAAACCAGATAAACTGAAATGAGAACCAATCAGGGACTGGACGAAACAGGGAGAATAAATACAAGACGAACAATCACCGCCTGGTGATAAATATATGTAACTATAGAAACAAACAAGGAGATAATCAGAAACCAATGAAACTGAAACTACAACTGTGGTATTCTTGACATTTTTTCTTCTGTGGATTCTTGTGCAAGCATCTCCGTCCACATTAAAAGCTCAATCTGTGTGTAAGGACACTTGCTGCTGAGCTGACAATACCATAATGACAGAGAATAAAGAGAGAAATAAATACATCGGTGATGTGTGTTTGGAGTGCTGTTTTTACTCTTGGTATCCTGATGAGTGCTGAACCTTCCAATAACCCCTTAAAATCAACTTGCCTAAACAACAAATGCTATTCAAAGCACTGTTTGTGCGTGTCTTTGTCTGCATATCACTGAACCACCTTTCTGTAAGTTTAAAGCAGGTTATGTTGTTTTAAATAAAATGAAACATGTTGTAATGTCTTACTGATGACAAAACGGAAGATGCCGCTTACTGAAGCACTTCTCGTTTAATCATATTGCGATATGATCTCAGATCCCTAATCCACACTTTCTCAGATACACTTTTCCCACAACTTCAAATTCAAAGTGTCTGTAAACCTCAAAGGCATATCCATATGTATTTGTGTCTATCTCTCTCGTACTTACTTCTGCATGATAAGAACAAATTGGTGGGCGGGGCTAAAGAGGCAGAAGACTTCTTCTGCAAAAGTGGCCTTTCGTCACACTATGATGTCATAATGTAACAAAATCCAAAGCAAGTATTTTCAATAAAGGAAGTTGTAAACCCACAAAATATTTTTATAGTACAATGACCTCTTATATGTCAAAAGATCAAGGAAAATTTGACGGCAGCATTTTATTTTAGAGAACTGTTTCACATGTACATACTATATACTTATTGAAATAATTACAATAACTATAATAATACAGTTAAACCCCTAAATCTAGCTTAAGCCATGTTGCTACCTTGTATTATTCAGAACTTTCTTGCACTTACTGTAAAATAAAGTGGAGACCATTTGATTTCTCAATTCATGACCCGTTTAAGAGCTGTGTCTTATTTTTAACATTGAAAAGGTCTTTTGTTCAGGAAAGAGGCTGTTCTGTGCTTCAGATGAACAAATGCATTCCGAGAAAGGAAAACTCTTAATGTCTGTTTTTTGTTATTTTTTACATCCTCAGTTTATAATGCATGCAAGCAATATAAAAGAACAAATCATTTTATTGACTGCATGTGAGTTTTCAGTGGATTGTGTCAATCTACTCAAACACCACCAACACACTATCGATCCACCTGTCCGTTCATCCATCCATCTGGATGTAGCTCAATACACTACAAAAAAAAAAAAAAAAAGTCTGCATCAGGGTAAATATAGCTTGATTTTTTTTTTTTTTCAGTTTATTATATTTCATTTCATATGCTGATTTTCTATTTCAGTCTGGTTTCAGTTTGCTTCAATGGTGCATAAAACTTTAATTATGAAAATGACTGTCCATGGAATTGTTCATAATAATCTTTCTCCATATAATATTGCTGATTCTATCCATTCATCCACCTACAGTAGATGTACTTAAATAAATAACATGTATACAACAATAATGCAGACTTGCTTTATAATGTATTTTATGGTTATTTTTATGTTTTTATGGTTATAAGAATTATCCAAATACTCTGACCATGGATGTTTTCATCTTATAGTCTGAACATATCAGAAGCGGCCCAATAAGAACCGTCTGTTCAGACCGAGTTTCTCTCTCTCACTCCATCTCTCCCATCTAATTTGATTCTGGCCGCAGGGAAGGAAATGGAGTGGGCGGGGTTAAAGCAGTGAGGTCACAGACGGGAGGCACAGGTTGGGCTGGAGGTTCAGGTTTTTCTCTCTGTTCCTGAGCCGGAGGGGAGATTGCGCCGGACTCAAGAATCCAATATCAACAGCGGACACAGTTCATCCACCTAACCATCCATCACCAAACACTGCATCATTTACACCAGGAGAGAGAGAGAGCTGCGCGCTGATATTGGAATTTAAAGGTGACTCTTTCCTCATTGGGACACAATGATCCTGAGTCTGATAGTGTTCAGGTTAAATTCCTGTGATCAGATTGCACTCGTACCTCACCTGAGCCTGGTTTCACATAACATTCTTATCCCTTTCACGTGTAAGTTTAAAATATTTTGGCTGAGCCTCCAGTGGGAGTTTTTTTCCAGAACGTATCACCTTAGCAACGCATCATGCTTGTCATGTGACACACCACAGCCACAACAGCTCTGTACGAGAGATGTATCGCTTTTTTGTTGTTGTTGTCGTAGAAGCCGCTCGAATGCACGTCACTGTAGGTAAGAAAAGACTATCACAACTTCCTTTTAATGCCGACTTGAAATATATTAAAGAAGATTTTGTATTCCCAAAAACGTTTCTTAAAGTTGACATGTAACGGAAGTAAAAGAAGATATAATACTTGAGAACTTTTTAAGAACTTTTCAAAAATGATCATTAAGAACATTCTTAAACTTCTATTTGGTGAATCAGGCTCCAGAACCTCAACAAACACTTTACATTTCATCAAACATGGAAACGAGTCACAATTAACATTGCACAAGTTATTCATATTGGAGAGTCATCATTTTTTGTTCAGCGCAATTAACCTCATTAAACCACCATTCACATGATGAATATCTCACCTTTGAGGAGTATGTGTGTCCATCCGAGCCGCACACTGAGATGGAGTGAACTACGGGACATGGCTTACATTTCCCATGATTCATATCCAACGCTCCCATCCAACGCTTATGGGGAAGATTTCCTTTCCTGGGTTTAACGCTAAAGAAAGGAAGAGAGAGAATAAGTGGGAAGAGTCACAAATAAAAGCATATGTTTGTTTACTTTAATATCATAAGTATGACTATATGATTTATGTAATGTAATTCCATCAATTAATTATTATTTTTTTAAACTATATACAGTATGACACATTTTAATGCATGGCTAAATGAAATATTTATCTACATGTTTATAACAGCAATAAACAGATTATGTTTAGACAATCTAATAAATTTGATTACACACACACACACATATATATATATATATATATATATACACATACATGCAGTTCCAGTTCATACTGTTTAAAGTAGGCCCATAAATAATTACATAATTATTTAATACAGATTGAAAAAGAAATATTTGTATTCTAAAAAATTAAATCATTTTTAAATGTCTCATTGTATCCCTCTATTAAATGTGTCCTTGTCTCCCTTTAGACTTTAAAAAAGATTTGAATTATTTTAATATTTTCAAATTAGGTGTATGTGTGCTCCTTGGAAAAAAAAGAAAGTATCAAGCCCTGATTACCGTGCTAAGATAGCGCTCTTGTACCAACAGTCCAATCAACACACACATTACAAACAGCTAGCTCTCGAATCTGAGGGGAATTGGATTTTATGAGGAGATCAAATCTTACAGCAGTGCAGATCAGATATCACACACATATCACAACATGACAAAAGACATCTATAATGTCACTCCTGTTCACACTCAAAATGTCAATATCTCATAGAAAGTGTGAAGTGTGAAGGTGATAAACAAACATGATCACTGTCTGTATCTCACAGCTGACAGAAGCACTTTAACAGATGAGTAACAATATCAGAGATCTTACGCGTGTACATATGGTTTTATTTTTACCAGCTGAGAACTCACGAAGAGCTCATAAAATGTTAGAAACATTCGTCGGACCAAATATTGAAGAGGCACTTCACCTCCTTGTTGCTCCACGTTTGCCCTCTACTCATTTTGGATACACTGATCTTTTTGTAGCGAGACTCACTGAACCGTCAGATTTCATCAAAAATATCTAAATCTGTGTTCTGAAGATGAACGAAGGTCTTACGGGTGTAGAACGACATGAGAGGAAATCGAGCTTTAAGAAATCACGCTTTTATTCTGAATCACAGTTGTGCTGCTTAATATTTTTGTGGAAACCAGGATCATTTTGTCAGGATTTGATGAACAGAAAGTTCAAAAGAGCAGAATTTATTTGAAATCTTTTGCAACATTATAAATATCTTTACTGAAAGGGCAGATTTTGAAATCACCTTGGGTGATTTGTCATGAGGTACTTCACTTTTAATCAATTTAATGCACCCTGAATAAATATATATATAAATATTTCTTTAAAAATCCTTCTTTTCTAATTTTCTATTTTATTCATTATATATCAAGGATTAGCAGAGTTGTCTCATATCACCTTGAAGGGGTTTATGTTTTGCTAATGACCAGCTGACTGCACATTTCCCCACTTATCACACGACAGCTTACCAACCAAATAAGCAAATATAAAATATTGATTTGAGTTGAAATTATTTTATTACGTGAGGAGAAAGAGAGTGTTGATACGTTTTAAAACTAGCACAACTATTTGAAGGGGACAATGTTCAATTTAGCGGCTACAGTTTAGCAGCATTATACAAAAATATTGGCCGGCCGAACGCTGCGGGTGACCAATCACAGTTGTGTTCTCCGGAGAGCCGCGTAATAAGCTGAACTCGCTCCCAGCCCTTCTGAACCCATCTGCCAAATTCACAAACATTATTGATTGAGCATGAGGAGAATCTGTCTCTGGTCACTATGAAGTGCTCGTCTTGAGCCAACGTGCTGAACTGCTGGATAATGCAGTGAGATGCAGTGTAATGGAGTATATTACAGCACATTATGACTCTGTAATTTACACTTCGTCGAGTTATATTGAAATATATTTGCAAAGGGAAATTACACTGCTGAGTTGGATCAGCGAAATTCAGTGTATTCGTACAACCAGTGCGAGTCTTCTTCATAATTAAACTTTAATTAAAACCTTGAAATACCATCACCAATGCTTAAAACTCATGTTACGCATAATGCAACAAATCAGGCATCACGTGTAGTTGTTTTGTCTGTGTTCCCTGAATGGTTTTAGCTTCAGTTGATAACTCTTGCCTATACAGACAGCAAGAACAGAGCCGAGACCTGTATGGAAACTGCAGTGTTTGTTTATTTTTCAGTAAATTTGCTAATTATTTAATGCTAGTAATATCAGCTCCTTTTAACACTTCCCCATATGCAGATCCAATTGACAGATTTTCCCCAACAATTAGTGTAGAAACAGTGAAAAAGGTGTGCAGATTCCCTGTGGATCTACTTATGATTTATTAACATGTGTTATTTTGTTGTGCACAATCTAGCAGTGCTCTTCATGCATTATGTACCGCAGTGTTTTAAGGTGTAAATTAATGATCAGAAGCGGCAGCTACACCTCATGCGCTGGTCATTAATGATAGATTGACCAATGCAGCAATTATTCCTAAGGAAAGCATTATCACCCGCTAGCAGTGCGCTTGGCTTTCTAATCGGATCAGCGTGTTGTTAATTCTCTGGGAGATATTTGATATTTGCATATGTAAGAGGGCGTTAGTGATTTAGCTTCGTAAACTCTTAGACCTGCTCTAAATGGCCATTACATAATTAACATAAAGAAGGCGGAGTCAAGAGCCCGGAATGATATTCCCTCAACGCTCCGCTGTCACTATGACGAAGACTCACAACAGAAACGAATGGAATGGTAATGTGACCCTGGAGGAACAGAGCAGCTTCCAGAGTCTAAATACCTCAGAGGCCGATTAAACACAAGAACAAATGCTCTTTTATTTAGTGCTTGGAAATTATCTGTAATCATGCTTATGTAAAAATTGGTCAAGAATTACTAAAGGCCCAGAAAACTAGCTCATCAGAAACACACAGAGCTTCCAGGGATTCAGGGTTTGACTAGTTAGTGTGTGCTGGTAAAAGATGCATCAACTGCACCGAACAACTGTTATAAATCAAGGTTTTTTCACTGTATAAATGAGGTCTTTGTACAAGAAAATATGTAGCTGCCTTAAAGATTTTAGGATGAGGTCCCTCACAAGAGGATGATCACATTTGGGGTTCCATAACATCTAAAAGATTTAAAACCCTTGCCCAAGCAACCACCCAAAACTGCCAAACTCTAAATAACCTTCAAACTAGTCCAAATTTGTCTTGACAAATGTTCATTTTCTAGTTGATTAAACAAGCTGTACCATTCTACATCTCTTCATCTCAGCACCCACACCTGTCTTCACATCTTACCTGTGCTTTGCTGGTTTGTGATTGGTGCAGATGGCCGTCTGGAAGTCGTGGCTGACGCACACTTTGTGAGGAGGGCAGTGAACCTTCAGACAGGGGTCTTTAGTGCTGTCCAGCCCTGAAAGACAGAGAACGACTTCATTCAATATGATAAACTAAATCTTTCTGGCTTTCAAACTAGCCGTCAACTCCATCTGATCTGTGTTCATGTCTCTTTCAAACACACACACACACACACACACACACACTCTCATCGTTTATATTCATGTTCTTTTGTTTCGGTTTTTCCTCTCCAGGAAAGAAAAACAGAGGAGGTTCAGTCAGATGGCATGAAAGGAAGCGAGGGAATCTGATGGAGGAGAGTAGAGCTTTACTCTGGCAAACACACAGGAGAAACAATGCAGCAGCCTTCTGGCAAATGTTTTATCATCTCTCTCACACACACACACACACACACACACACACTCACTGCACCGACTTTGAGCAATAGCTCAGTGTAAACACTTCCTGACGAATGGAGGAAGAGGAGAAACACTGTCTCGCGCTCTGCCATCCTTTCCTCTTTCGCACAGGTAATGTAGTTCCTCCAGCAGGAAGTAGGAGGATGAGGAGGAATAGAGCGTGTGCGGAGATCATTACGAGAACTCATGAGACATTCATCTCTGTCAGGAAACATTAAACACACATGTTTCCTCAGCCATCTATTACAGAGCAAATTCAATTTCAACATACAGAGCTAACATCAACATATATAGCGCTGCTGCTTGTGTGTGTGTGTGTGTGTGTGTGTGAGACTGAAGCACACAGGTATGTTTAATAGGTTTAACGGAGGTCAAACACTCCATCAGTCCCTCTGACCTTCACATGTCTGTGTGTGTGTTCATCGGGGAAGTTTGATGCCAACCTGCTGTTCGTCTGGAGCGCAGCCATGCCAACTGGCCTTCAATACAGCACACACACACACACAGCCGATTCACAGCTCGAAATAAATACCTCACATTTAAATGGATATTCCACCAAAAATAAAACCTCAATCATCATGTTGTGTTAAACCTGTGCGACTTTCTTTCTTCACAAAAGATGTTTCAATCACGTAGCGAAACAATGAAACAATGGTATAACAAAACTACAATATGATGACACAATCAAACGACACAATGAAAAAGCAAAACAACGGAACACTGATGCAACAAATTGAACAATGAAAAATAAATAAAAGGAAATAATGGAATGAAACTATATGACAAAATGCAACAACAAAACTCTAGCTGCGCTTACATGGACCGTCATTGGACTAGTAGCACAGTCGGAATAAAAAAAGAAACCAAATGTAACCACAAATGAATTGTATTGTAAGAGGTGGTTTACACCTTTTCCCGTTTGATAGGACACTTGATCTGATCGAAAACGGAAACTGGAAATTTCTTGATTAATATAAGCAGCGCGGCACAAAGCTTTGTGTTCTCGTCATCTAAATAGAACCCCAAATAGATACATTTATGTATGCTTTTTAAAATTAAGAAAAGAAAATGATACAGTGATAAAATGAGAGCAGACAGTGACCAGGGGCTTCAGTCGAGATTAAAAAACATAAAAGCATCATAACATTCATCCACTGCTCTTTATTCCAAGTCTTCTGAAGTCCTTTGATAGTTCTCTGTAATAGACCAATATTTTATATTTGATTTGCTGAAAAGAAGTCAAAAGGCCTGTTAGAAGCAACAATGTTTGACATCACTTACATTCAACCTTGTTCCAATGCCATATTTGAATATGCAAATGGGATATGAGAGCTGCAGATAAGGGAAAGATTTAGAGTGATTAATGATTTAAAGTTCAGTCTGTTCCTCACAGAAAGCATCATGACTCCAGAAGACCTGAATATTGCACACACAGTGTGTCATATAAACTACTTTCATGGTGCTTCTTGGTGTCACTTTCTCTGCATGGAAAAGAACAATCCAGACGTTCTGCTGCTTTACAAATACACACGCTTCATTCTTACTAGGGCTGCAGGACACTGGACAAAACTGACATTATTATCTTTGTGTTTTGTTGTTTGATTAACATTCATGACACAGAGACTAGCAGGAATATTAGGCTGCTGTCACTTTAAGACCGAAAGCTCGGATCCAAATTTTTTGCTCACCAAAGGCATAAGTAACTGTGACGTGCATTTTGACAATTTTTTGTTAAGTGTGTGTCCGTTTTGTGTGTGCACAAAGAAAACGGCTGAACGTTCTGATTAGAGCTCTCTTTCTCTCACTGATAGAACCTAAAACATGTGCAAATGACATAAACTTTCATTGTATAGTGGTCAAACCTTGCAATTAATCCGAGGATCCTGTGCGTTTATACTAGACATCGCACATCCTGCGATGAGAATTTCGTTGATGCGCACATTGCGATATCGATGCTAAAACGATATAACGTGCAGCCCTAATTCGTACAGACTTCTGTTTTATCTGCAATACCTACTTCTCTTTTAAGTCCATCGTCTTCTCATTTTTTTTCTGTCTTCTGCTGTGAGTGTTTAGTGAGGGCGTGTGTGTGTGTTTAGAGATGTACATGCCTTATTGATGGAGTTCAGGCCTCTCTCAACCCTGACGGATGGAATGATTTGATATTTTCCTGCATATGGGATTCAGCCGGTGAGGGCGAGAGAGATTGAAGGAAACAAGAGATGAGGCACTGGGAGCGTGTCGGAGGGGAAGTGAGGACACGCTTTACCAGTGCACACACACACACACATACAGATTGCGTGATGTCTTTCACAGCCTACAGTGATGGGATTCTGTCTGAAGGACATTTTGCTTTCGTATTTTATTTCTTTCATAACTGAGTGTGCGTGTGCAGTTAGCAGGAGGTTTAATGAGTTGAATCTCTCAGAAACACGTCCTGGTCGAGTTTGACCTCGTTCAAAATAAAAGAAATAATAAAGTATATTTGCATAAAGAAAACAAAAGAACCAATTATATTTCACAGACATGATTTTTAATGTTTTAATTCTCATTACTGTAACACACACATACACACACGGATATATAAATTTATTTGTGTGAGACCCGTGCTGGCAAAATGAGTCGTAATGAGCAAATGTGAGTTGTTATTATTATTCTTACATTCTCTATTAAAAAATGATGTATGATTTGCTGAAATCTGACAAAAAAAACAAAAACCCGACTACACCTGTTTGAAGTCGATAGAGTCAAAGTCATTTTGAGAAAAATCAAGTAAAGTTTTCTGAATGTTCCCAAACAAAATCACCTAGAACTATACCTAACTATACCTTAAAATCTCAGGTAATACCATCACATTTGGCACAAACAAGTCAAAATCCATATCTATAGGGAAAAAAAAAATATATATATTCAACTTTTTTTTCCATGATTCCACGCTTGTTTGATTAACATTAAAGAAACAGATATTAACAGATATAACAGAACTATATATTTAGATCTACTGTACCACCTACTGAAGCAAATGTTCACTTATGACTTAACGGATAATGCTTGCGAGAATACTCAGCAAGGCAGATTTTTTGAAACACTGTAATTCTGTGTATATGTGCATACCGGGTTCGCGAGATGTCTGAGGTGTCTTTGTGCGCACGGATCTGTCAGTCAGCGTGAGTAAGATCATTTTATTTACATCAGCATGAGTTTGAAAATCACATTTCATTGGTTCGGACTCATACCATCGAAAATTCATTATGAATATTTACAAAGTTTATAATGCTGCACTTTATAACAATACCAAACCTGTGCTGAGGGGAAGCGAGAGTGGCGAAGCGAGCAGAGAAAAACAGAATTTTTTATGGTCAATGGAAAGGTACTCCTCTCAGAAAACATACAAATAAAGATACTTTTAAGCATTTAATTTGGAGCACTGGGATCGCTAGATGAAGGCTTAATGAACTAATTTTTGTGAAAACCTCAATCAGCCCATGCGCATTCTGGCTCATTTTGTCAGCACTAGTTACACAAACACACACACACATATAAATATGTACAAATATACTGATAATACATATACCAATCAGACACAACATTTTGACCACCTTCCTAATATTGTATTTGTCCCCCTTTAGCTGCCCAAACAGCCCTGACCCGTCGAGGCATGGACTCCTCTAGACCCCTGAAGGTGTGCGGTGGGATCTGACGCAAAGATGTTGGCAGCAGATCCTTTAAGTCCTGTAAGTTGCGAGCCTCCATGGATTGAATTTGTCTGTTCAGCACATCCCACAAATGCTCGATTGGATTGAGATCTGGGGAGTTTGGAGGCCATGTCAACCCCTCAAACTCATTGTGCTCCTAAAACCATTCCTGAACCATTTTTGCTTTGTGTCAGGGCGCATTATCCTGCTGAAAGAGTCCACAGTCAGCAGGGAACACCGTTTCCATGAAAGGCTGTATAAGGTCTGCAACAAAGCTTAGGTAGGTGGTTTGTGTCACAGTAACATCCACAGGGATGGCAGGACCCAAGGTTTCCCAGCAGAACATTCTTGCCATAGTGCATCCTGGTGATGAATTTCGTGATAAAATGGACAGAATTTGAAGGATGAGACTTTGTTTCTAATCAAAAGTAACAAAACACAGAGCTTATTGCAATTATCGGTGATTAAAAATGGTTAATGGGCTTCAACTCAGTATTCATCGGGACCTGAACCGAAAGACATGTACAGAAAATTTTCGGTATGGATACGTGTACCGTTACACACACACACACACACACACACACACACACACACACATATATATACATATATTATTTGGTCGAAAATATCTGAGGTCGATTCTCTCAGTCACAGTGTTGCCATAGTTACTGTGTTTTGCATTTGCAGGGCATTGCAGGTAAACAAAATAAATGATACAAAACAGCATAAAAAGAGTATTGATATAGTGAACTGAGCGAACATACAAGGTGAGTAAATGTACAGTTACACACGTAACTTTCATTTTGTTCAGTCGTTTTTCTATTACAACGGAAAACAGGCCATTCATATTCAGAGACGAACTCCAAACATCCTCACTGCGGGCTACGAATGCGTGTGTCGAAGAGGGAATGAAAATAAGAAAGTGTGATAGATCCTGACTGATAAATGAGCTGAGATGAGAGCGAGAGAGTGAGGGAGGATGGGGGATATTTACCTCTTCACACTTTTCAATTCCAGGCCTGAATGAACAAATTCAGCTCCTGTTTAACCAAGCAGTCAATTCTAATCGACTAACAGCGCACGATGTACACACTTCGGCCATGTTTGAAATGTAATTGCGGACAGTATATACTGTATGCTGAGCACTGTTTATTAAACACATTAAACAAAACTATGCATTGCAATAATGATATCCGTTTCAAATAGCAGTTTATATGCTGCATGTTTAAATAAGTAGGTGGCAGCTAATCATCCTAAAATACCATTATTTTGCATTTATAACCCACCATTATTCTGTATTTTTAACACAAATTTGTTAATTTTGGCATATATATATCAAATGAGTGAAGACCGACACACTGTAGAACCAAACAATGAAATTAATTAAATTTTTTAATGTTTGCTTACTTAAATAATAATTGAAAGTTGTATTACATTGAGAACAAAAGTTCTGTGAACTCAAAATTTCATTGTAGGAAGCTGAACTTAATATAATTGAGTTGAGTTGCAGCAGATTTCTGATTCCAAACATGCTTTTCCGTTAGACTCTACAAATAAATGTTGAAATTAAGTTTCATTTTGAGTGTTTTTGCACAATATTAACATAGGTTAGTGTTTAATGTTGTGTTATGTTGGGATATACAGGGGGTTCTGTTATGTACGTTTTGTAGGGTTTTGAAACTCATGTCCTGTATACGTTCTCTATATTGTGATGTTGTTGTCTATTTATTCCTATCTTTTGTCACGTTTTATCTGACGGCGGGATTAATTGATTGATCGTATACTTAACCCACACTAATCATTGACACCTGTGAATAAGTGTCTTCTTATACCTCCCCTTACCTTGAGAGAAATTATAAGTTGACAAAAGATTCTTGCCGAAACGTTGGAGAATTAAGTATTTGCAAATGAGTGTGCGGTCAGATCTCATTCATATAGTTTTGTAGGGCTACCATTGTTGTGATGAGCAGAACCTGTGGTTAGGTTGGGGCTGCAAAACTTTTAAGACCACACATACTGTATGTTTTTAATTACATGCATGCAAGTTTAATGACAGTCTCTTTGATAGTTGGCATGTGTTATTTGTTATCTAACATTTCACAATGATCTGAATGTGGTGTTTATGTAAATGAACTGTATGTATTTAACATTATGATGAGTGGTGCGGGGCTGAGAACTGTGGGAGTGAAGGGATGACGTGACGGGATAGTTAATAAGAGTCACCTGTGTACCACACTGGCCTTGATCCGCTCCCGCGGCTCTCGGCCCCGCCCCACTTGTCAAAAATTTTTTTCAAGTTCTACTAACTTGAGTAAAAATTAGTTCGTTTATTTAAATGTTTCGAGTTACATATTTGTGATTGTAATTATTAGTGTTACACTGCTCGACTTGACCATAATTGGTGTATTTTACGCAGTCATTGAACTGAACTAAATCAACACTGAACTGAACTGCTTTACAGCAGAATTTCTATTTGTCCCCAAGTTTGCATTACTGATTCTGTTATTATCCTGTTTATTACTGTGAAGCTGCTTTGAAACATCCTGTACTGTATTTGAATTAAAGGTGAATTGTGGGTTAAAGTATCTCAACACAATGTGCACCATTTTGCATATTTTGTCAAATGAATCAACAGTAGGTTATGGTATGCACACCTAAAATTAGCATACTTTGCAAAGTATACATACTACATATTGTAGAAATAGCTTTAATAGGATGCCATTTCATTCCACTTTTCTTGTCTACGACCAACTGTCCACATTCATCTCCGTCTGGTGTGCTTTATTACAGGACTGAGTGAGTGATGAAGGATTCATTTCGCTGAAAAATAAAACCCGTCCGCGCTGGTTTATTCGACGGGTGATTCCTCCTCAATCATATGTCTCTCGTGACATCGCTATGGAAACCCGCCACCCCTCAAGGCCATAAGTTTTATCATTTTTATGGGCTGAATTAAAAGAGAGAGAGAGAAATATGCTCATAAACAGCCATGATTTGATGGCCAGTAAATTAATCCTATAAAGTGCAACATTGGCTCCATATATATCGTCTTACAGCTGCCTGCGTGCATGTGTGTGTGTGCTTATGCACTCTAAACTCTAAGTACCTTTCCTGTAGTATTTTCCTATTATACTTTAACAGAACAGTTCTTTCCTTCATTTCTTCAAGAAACAGTCATGCTGGATGTTTGACAATCTATTAACACTGAATGAGTAAAAACAGCTTGATCATATAGGCCTCCCTTTTCTGTTCCATGCAAGAAACAAACTCATGCAGGGTGGAAAAAACACTGACAGATTTTCCTGTTTGGTTGAACTATTGCTTTAAGCCAAATGCAGGCGTTTAAAGTCATTTAAAGTCAGTCTGCATTGATTCTCTTTGTGTAAACTGCAGTTGCATTTGCTCTCTATCAAGATTGACCTTTGAACTTCAGTATCACAGCAACAGTAGACCTCATCTTTCCAGATGTGACCTCATACGCTTTCACACACCTCACAAATCGACCTTTAACCCTTCGTGTTACACAGATCTCTGTGAATGTGGGCGTCTCATCTGCTGCATCGATCAATAACTGTACAACACAAGGGCTTCGTTCAGACAGAAATTCTATCTTATACTTACTTATTTTGCAGCCCACTTACACTGTTTATTGCCTACTAATACTAGGCATTTTTTCACAATTAATGTTTCAATCACATTGCATATTACATCATCTTGAAAATAATTTTGTATTTTTAATCCAATTTTGTACCTGCGCATCAGCTGAATTTGGAATGGCATACTATCATACGACTCTTATTATTTATGCATTATCTTAATATATTTTATATGGCAGAAATACTAAGAATAGTATGCCATTTCAAATTCAGCGATCATCATTTTCCTCTGGCTCCACATTCATTAGTCACAAGGCATTTGCAGCTCAGTTGATTTAAGCAAAAGCAACATGTGCCTCTGACTGATGGAAAATTTGGTCCTCTTTGCAACAGCCTGAATGATTCAGGTAAATCTCACTTCTATAATCTCATCACCGGAGTCATCTTAAGAACACTTCCTTGTTCTCCGTCTATTTTAAATACTGTAATTAGTGCTGAATGTTGAATGAGGCTAAATTAAACGATCTGGATTCAGCATTCATACCTGTGATTATCCAATCAGGACGAATCTGTGCTGCCTAAAGGCCAATCAGCTCACAGCCGAATTCTGAATGTCACCAGATAAACTAAAAACATTTAGACGAAGGAGACCTTCGTTTTCTAAACAACACAAACACACTCGCTCATAATCTGCTTAATTAACATGCTGTGATCCATAGAGAGAATGTAAATAGCTAACCTTGACAGAGCATAAAACACACACAAATCCCATCAATGCCCACTACATTAGGGCACCTGCCTACCAAATACCATCTGTGCCATCTGCACACTTTGGCATCAAGTGTCAATCAACTCATTCAAAGGCTCACTAGGGAGAGAGAGAGAGCAGTGTTTTCAGTCGGCATGAAACCAAAATTAACTCTATATACTTCCTTAATGCATATTACTGGCCTTATTGTGAATGATTCATCAGTTCATGTTTTTCTAAAAAAAAAAAAAAAAAAAAACTTGATGTGTAATTAGTTTGGGCTTCTGTTACGAGGGAATAAACGCATTGCTAACATTCACAATGTGAGGTCAACTCAAACACTGAGTGTTAATAATGTACGACCCTGCTGGAGCAAATGCACCTAGAGACACTGAATTACACAACACAGCAACCAAAACACTGTTATGTGTGTGTGTGTGTGTGTGTGTGTGTGTGTGTACTTGTTTTCCTTGCATTGTGGGGACCAAATGTCCCCACAAAGTAAGTAAAACCAGTAAATCTTGACATTGTGGGGACCGTTTGTTGGTCCCCACAAGGAAACAAGCTTATAAATCATACAGAATTATCTTTTTTGAAAATCTAAAAATGCAGAATGTTTTCTGTGATGGTTAAGTTTAGGGGGGGGGGGGGGGGGGGGGGCAGAATGTACAGTTTGTACAGTATAAAAACCATTACGCCTATGGAAAGTCCCCACAAAACACATAAACACAACATTAGTATGTGTGTGTGTATTTTTGTCATTTATGAGGGCACAAATTTATATAATGACATGGGTATTACACTGGTATTACAATGTAAACATGAAATATGAGGACATTGCATGAGTCCTAATATTTAAAACAGCTTTAAAAACATACTAAACAATGTTTTATTAAAAATGTAAAAGTGCAGAATTGCACAACAGCTTGTACAGTATAAAAACCATTGTGCCTACGGAACAAACCTGTGTGTGTGTGTGTGTGTGTGTGTGTGTGTTACTGGCTTCAGAAATATATTTCAGTCACTTTAAGACCTCATTTGAAAGGTCATGAGTCTCAATTCATAAATTGAAGCATGTGCAATTTTAGGATGCTTTCACACTTTTGGTGCGCACCCAGATTTGTTTGGATGATGTGAACGCTGTTTTCCGAACTCGGGTGCACACCCATGAAATGTGCTCGAGTTCACATGAAAAAGGTAGTCTGGGGTATGGTTCACAGTGTATGGTGAACACCGGTATAGTTGGCTGCTGATATGAATGCAATCGTGCTAAATCATGGAAGTGAACCGCTATTGATGAAGTATGATTCGATAAAACTTGTGTTTGTGTGTTCTCACTCACTTTCCTGACAAGCGTGACTGACACCCTGCAAGCAGGGAGAATGTATATCTCATTTTTTCTTGCCTTCAGCAGAAGAAATCACGCGTTCTTTAGAACACCTGCGGGCGAACAGACGCAAGTGGTGTTATGTGCTAAAAACAAAACCAAAGGTTCAAAAAACTAAATATAAAAAAGAGCAACACTCTGCATTTTGCCACCTTCTCCTGCATTGTCATTACCAAGCAACAATAATATTTAATAAATAATCATTAGTAATGTTGCCTAAACTCCCCTCCAAAAAATGTCAAAAATCTCTGCACAAACTGCTCTCACAGCCTTTTTATGCGCATCTGTCTTTCAAAAGATCTTAAGACACTCCTTCTCACCTCAGTCTACTCCCTCAACATCTAAAGCCACCTAACTCAGTCTGAACAGTCAAGAGTTGAGCAGAAGCTTCTCCTTCAGTAAAGGGTCATACTGCAGTCAGCCATGTGTGACGCCGAGGTCAGACACGTCCATATGGAGAAGACAGTCGTGTCTCACGGTGTGTGTGCATGTGTTCACTAAAACCTTATCACACACACAATGCTCTTCTAGAAAAGATCCAGAGGAGAGAAGTCAAGACAAGAGAAAAAAAAGTTCATATATATATCCAGGGTTGGGGAGTAACAAAATATACTTGTACTTAGTTACGTATTTAAAATACAAAATGCGAGTAACTGTATTTCATTACAGTTACATTTTAAATGGGTGGTAATCAGATTACAGTTCCATCTGAAAAGTGTTTTAGATTACCAAAGTGATTACTTTGAGTTTTAATGTCATTTAAACAGCGATCGGTGATTCTCTGACTCTGACCGTCTGAAAAAGCGGAGTTCAGTTTCATCAACATTTTAATACTTTTTAGAGGGATCATAAAAATGTTGTTATTTTTATTTAGTTCTGTCCTGAACAAGACAAAATGACTGAATTTATAAAAAAAAATTGCCCAACTGTCAACTGAACTGTCCTGTCATGAGCTGATGATCCACGACTGTTTTCATGTTTTGTGAGTCATTTTATAATTCACTCGTCACTGCAACTTTTTCTCACAATTAGTTTTTTTTACCTCACAATTGTTGAGTTTTCATTTCACAATTCTGACTTCTTTTTCTCAGAATTGCGACATTTAAACTAACAATTGCAAGTTATAAAGTCAGAATTGGGAGATAAAAACTTGCAATGACCTTTTTTGTGTTTGTTCCACACTTATTAGTATTCCAAAGTATTCTAAAGTATTTAGATTAAGTTACTAAACTTGAGTAATGTAACGAAATACGTTACAAATGACTTTTTAAAGCATGTATTTTGTAATCTGTAGTGAAATACATTTTAAAAGTAACCTACCCAGCCCTGTATATATCCACCATGACTGCAGTGGTTCAACCTTAATTTTATGAAGCAAAGAGAATACTTTTTGTGCGCAAAAGCAAAACAATTTCTTCTCTTCCTTGTCAGTCTGCTTATGCAGTTGACACAGTAAGCACAGTTGCAGGCTTCTGCATTTACGTCTAAACACCGGCTCACTATTGACCAAAACTGCACACGTGAGCAGAACGAGTCTTGCGTGTGATGCTGACGCAGGAGCCGGCCAATAACGAGTCGGCATTCTGACGGAGAACACGGAAGCTCCCCTGTGTTTACTGCATCCACTGTGTAAGAGGTAAGAGAAGAAATTGTTGAATTTCTAAAGATTCAAATGTTTTTGTGCACAAAAAGTATTCTCGTCGCTTCATAAAATTAAAGTTGAACTACTGCAGTCATGTTGACTATTTTGACAATGTCTTTAGTACATTTCTGGGCCTTGACAGTGGTAATTGAATTGCTATTGTCTATTGAGGAGTCTATTGAGCGCTCTCGTACTTCATCAAAATGTCTTAATTTGTGTTCCGAAGAAGAACGAAGGTCTTACGGGTGTAGAACGACATGAGGGTCAGTAATAAATGACTGAATTTAATTTTTGGGTGAACTACCCCTTTAATAATAATATCCAAGTAATATGCATGCTAATAAGCAACTAGTTAATAGTGAGAACTGAACCCTAAACTAAAGTGTTACTGGACAAAGATCCACAATGCTAGGTTTCTTTTATTTTATTTTGAACTGACTGAATTTGCCACCACCGTGACGGTTGTTCCCTTACCCCCCAATATATATATGCTGGGAGAATCACCACAGTCAGCTGAGCTAAATGTCTTGACTATAAAGGATAGTGTTATGATATGATGATATGAAGAGAGAGAGAGAGAGAGAGAGAGAGTTCAGGGTGTGTTTGTGTGTGTAATGAGGTTATATGTAGGAAGAATCATCTATCACAGCGCAGCAGGAGCTGTCTACACACACACACACACACATATATGCGTTTACACAAAGATTAAATGAGGACATATCATAGACTTCTGTTGTTTTTATGTAAAACTAAATATAATACCTATAACTGCTCAAAACCTAAACGAAAACTTAAAAACCAAAAATAATCACTTCATGAATCATTCACACATTTAAGGATGGCCCCAAATTTAGCACACTTCTCAAGACAATTCGGTCCTCAAAGTAACAGTACTTCTATAACAAGCATACACCTCTCTCTCTCTCTCTCTCTCTCTCTCTCTCTCTGTGGAAATAATTAGCTTGAATGTGACGCTTTAATTCATGTAAAAGTATAAAGCAGAAGTTCACCTGCAGAGCAAAACTAATGCATGTTAAACAGGTAAGAACACACCTACAGCTCTTTAATTCACACATGTCTAACGGCAAGACAACGAGAGTCCGTTTATCCGTCGTTCTATAGTACGAAAAGCCCAGAAGAAAGCGCTCAGCATTGAAAGATTATTCAGCGTTAACAGCTGTGGAAACCTTGTGCAAGAAACATATGTATAATTCCACGTTTAATTAAAGTATTAAATTGATAAACGCTGGGGAAGTTCAGGCGGCGGAGGGGTTCAGCGGGATGGGATTTTAACGAACACGCTCAGCGTTAACTGAAGATGCCTTCAGGACAAGAGCGATGGGTGGAACATGTGCGCCTCCCGCTCCGCTGCCCCATGGGAGTGCGCCGTCTCCCAGCACTACTGAATATTCATGAGCTGCACTATGATTATTGGCTGGCTTCAGAATATAAGTATTTAAAGGGTTTGCTCTGGTAAAGAGTTTCTTTTGCTTTAAAGTAATGTTTGGAGAAGCAGACGAGATTTGAAATGGCCCAAGGAAAGAGCTTCAAAGAGGACAAAACAGGCAATTTACACTTCTTAAAAGCTAACGCATGCACATAAAAACACACAAAGCAACGCAAAACAGACTAAAGTTAAAGGCCAAGAGGCTGAGTTACTGTAATTAAAGTTTAAATATATATTTTTTAAAAGAAGGACGATTTTAAATCATGAAGTTTAAAAGCTGATTTCTATTTTTAAAAGGTTTATTCTGATTATTATTAATGTATTTAATGAATTCAATTGGTGTATGTTTATCAACAAAACCGATAAGCCACCGAAGGTTGTGCTATTATTACTATTAAATAAATTATTATTATTATTAACTATTATTTTAATATAATTCTGATTACAGTTTATTTAATATTCATTTAAATTTTTTGAAAAGTGTTTTGTACATTTTTGAAACATTTTTATTTCAGTTTATTTTAGTATCATTACAAGGAAATTTGAAATATTGCTTTGGCAACAACCTGATATAAAAAAAAATTTGTTTTTTTTTTTTAAATATATTTTATTTTATCCCAGTTAACATGTCTTTGTTAACATTTTATGTTATAATCAAGGTTTTTGTTTTATTTTTTATTTTTATTTTAGTTAACTCTCTCCTTGATGTTTAGTGAACGATAACCCTGGTGTGTAAAAGTGATTTTACCATGATCTTACCCTGAAAAACAGCCCTTTATCATCATCTCAGACAGTCTCTTGCTTTATTGAACGTCTGTGTGTTTGTTCCTCTTTCTCACACATGCATTAGGAGCTAAATGTTTTTATCATCTTGGCTCAATGTGCTGGGCTTTTCTCAAGGTCACAAACACACTGTAATCCAGCTAAAAAAAAAACAGAGAAAAGAAACAGAATCCTGATGTTTGAGGTGGAAATCAAGCTCGCCTTTAGTAAACCCTTGCTGTGAGTTCTGTTACTGACGTGACTTCATACAGCAATGTGTGAGTGAGTGAGAAACAGGTTACCATAGTGATCGAACATAATTATACTGGAAACATTCAATCACATTCAAACTGGCAGCTAAACACAAAAAATAAATAAGAGACCAAAGACAAAAAAGTAACGCTTAATTAAAATGTTCTTCCGCCCAGTGATGAAAGAAACGCTCAATTAGACGGGTCACAGGTTACATATCCGACACCCTACATTCCCCAAGGGTCACATTTGGTGAGAAAAAGACTAAAAGATTAAAATCGTGAGCAGACGTCTGATTAATTAATGCTCAGATGTGGCATTGAAATGAGCAGCCAGTGAATTTGAACTGCTCCAGCAGTCTTAAAGAGACAGGAACACATTTACACCTGACATGAGCTCATAGTGGTGAGAGAATGATGAGAATGATATAAACATTCATCATGTGTCCACAGAAAACACAATAACAGAATGCATTGGAAAGCTCAATGAAAAACATTCTGTCTCTAGGTCAGTCAAATCAGACAGATGTCAACATGAACAGGTTATGACGCCCTCATCCTCCAAAACCATCAACAAAATGACAAAATCAACATTAAAACAGGCTCACAATCAGGATAAACATGGTTTATGTGTTTTGTGCTGTGAATTATATAAACTGATGTTAATTGCACTGAATCCCATTTATATGTTTATGCAGTCATCTGGCTGATTATTTCTCATATTCAGCAGCCTAATACAATATTTGTCCCAGTGTTTGGATAGTAAATCTCACTACTGCTGTTTATGTATTTAGTAAATTGCCAGTTTTGCTATGCATTGTCTGATATTCATTATTTTGCCTTTTTATCAGGCGAGTATTATCAAGGCAATATTATGCAATGTATTAACATTACCATGAAATGCAGAGACCTAAACAATTTGTATGCACCATGTTAGGGACATTTTTGTTGGACTTTAGGATAAACAACTTTGGTATTATGCTGGGTTCTCAATTGGAGACATCCTCAACTGGAAACATGATTCATATACAACGTAAATATAATGCATGTTTGTAAAATTGGCACATTTTACATGTCCCGTGATGCATACTACATAGAGATAATATATGAGCCCAAAATATGAATGCGACATGCAAAGATGAATTCATTAAGGGTTTGCCCAATGGGAACGTCGTGCACTGCATTCATATTCTGAGCTCATCTGCTTGTCGGTATGTATGTATAGCCTAAGCACTATCAATTAGGTGTTTACGATTTAAATGTTTGGGGGCGTTTCACACTTGAAACGTGAGAAGCTCGGTAGTGTAAAAACGCAAGGTCTCGAGTTTTTTAAAAGTTTAACTTCTTTTAACGACCCGAGGGGCGAGCACAACCGACGTCCTTCTAAAAAAAGACAAAAAGCAGCACTGTGGAATAGAAAAACACATTCTGTGTGAACGGCAGAGACATTATAATTATCTGTAGCACTGTAGTGTAGTCTGCAAGTACCTATGTTTGTGCAGCACAGCATACGGAGCTGTTTAAAAACTCAGACATGATAATAAGAGAGCGATACAGAGGAGAAAAGAGGCAGAGAGGAGAGGTTAGTGGAGGACTATGTGTGTATTTGTCTGCTGCTGACAGTGCTCAAAGAGACTCTAAAAACACCACAGAAGAATCCGGAACGCCCTCAACAGCCCAAGAGACACGGATTAGCTCTTCTTGATTATCTGCCCTGTCACACTCCCTTCATCTCTCACTCTTTCAAAGAGAAACACAACAGGCCGGTCAGCTTAACTACAAACAAGAAAACAGGAGAGAGAAGTTATGTGAGGACACATACAGTATCAGACAACCAAGAGTGTTATTTCAGAACAGTTTGATAAAAAAATAAAAAAATAAATAAATGGTAACACTTTAGTATAGGGAACACATAAAAACTATTTAACTACGACTTTTCCCACAGTAAACTCCTAATTTACTTCTTATTAATAGTCAGTAAGGTAGTTGTTAAGCATAGGTACTGGGTCCGAGTAAAAATGTAGAAAAAGGTGCATGTTAATAAGCAACTAGTGAAAAGTGTTACCGACAAATCAAGGTACATTGAGCAACTTATGTTTTAGGGGGAGTGAATGAACAGCGCTCTCTTCCACTCTCATTACCTACAAGTGAGGCGCCCTTGATCAAGGCACTTAACCCCCAAATCCCTCCCTGGGAGCCGCAACAAAAATACGGCGGTCCACTGCTCCGGGTGTGTGAGTGTTCAAAACTCAAATGAAATGAACACAATATTCGAGTATGGGACACGTCACGTCACTTTAACTATACACATGTAGCATCTAACATATAGAGCATAGGGACAATTAAAAAAAAAAAAAAAGAGGATACAACTAATAATAAATAACAAAATCCGCTTGGCTCGTGAATTTTAATTACAAAATTTTGATGAATATTTTTTTATTTTTTTTGATTGCAGTGTTTTGGGGGAACTTTACATTTTTCGAAGTAGTGTGATACATCATTTTGTTACTCCTTATAAAAAAGCAACTAATTATGTAACATTGTCTCTTTATGTGGCAAATAAATGGAAGTTGTTTGGTTTCGTTTGGCGTGTCATTACTGCTCTTTTGTTGTTGTGGCTGTGAGGGCGAGTCTCTTGGCTGTCAGAGGGCACTTTCACACAGCGACGGTCTCAGCAAAAACGACATATTAGGGCCACTGCAGCTCCGCTCAGAGCGTCTGTTTTCACTCTCTCGTTCTTCACAAGAGGAGGAAAGGGGATCTTGTCTTTGTGATGAATTGCGGTGGGAATTACTGCGGTAAAAAACACTCGTCTCTTTCATCCGTTGTTCTCTCCTCTCGGCACGTCAGCTCTAATTGGGGCGGTGACAGAGGCGAGCTGCCGTCCACAGCCCAGTTTCCTTTCCAGCGTTTCACTGACAAAGGACATATCTGCAGCCGCAAGCTATCCTGGCTGAAAATGCACCGT
>CM074308.1:7952149-8002149 GCA_037194245.1 Opsariichthys bidens | reverse complement strand
GCATTTTGTAACAAACCTGATTTGCAGGAGGCGTGCTGAACAGAATGACAATGACTAAATTGAAATACTCACGCCGCATTACAACACCAGCGCGGGATTGTGGGAGGTTAGTGGAAAAGACACACATTCTTGAAATACTTAGTGCAAAAATGGTGCAACTGCTCAGTGAATTCAGCCTGAATCTCTTTTTCAGTTTTACTTATGACAGAGAAAGTTGTTGTGGCTGCCTGACTCTCTCTCTGTCTGTCTGTCACAGGGGAATAAAACGCCAAATCAATTCACAGCCCAGTGTGTGCGCGTGTGTGTGTGTGTGTGTGTGTTTCCATTCATTGCGGGAACAATGTCCTTTGTAGATTTCTTTCATTTTTATCCTTTGCCTCTATTCATTCTGTCCATCTTTGTGAACAGAAGGTCAAACAGTGAACAAATAACTGACCACTATCAGAAACACCACCAAAATAAAAACCTCAAACCAATTTCCTGCATGTTTGCTCTCTGATCTTCAGCTGAGGGAATGTGTGTGTGTCTTTTTAACAGTGAGACAGCTAAAATGAGAAACTCTGTTTGTGTACGCCCCGAGGAAAGACAAACCCCAAATGAGATCTCTTTAAATCTCAATCGTCTCTACCAGACAGTTGCGGGGTTAAACAGAAAGTTTGCATATGTCTCCTCCATCTCATACGTTTCTCCAGACCTGAATAATCTCATGTTCAGACAAGATCATTATATGTTTAAAACTTTCTGTGAATGTTAAGAGAACATTTTGGGAATCTTACTTTTGAACGTTCTGAAATAACTAGTAACATTTAAAAAACATTAGATATCGAACTAAAACGATTCAGGAAAAAAAAAGATTATGAACAATGTATAATGTTTTTTTTTTGTTGTTGTTGGTTTTTTTTTGAGAACATGACTAAAGACCAGATAACTTGTAACAAACATTCTATTAATCTTCCTGGAAAAATGTTTTCCTTGCCAAAATATAACTTTCCTGGTTAGCTGGTTTGGAACCAATTCAATCAAAGGGAATCTTCTTCTCTTTAATAGCCTTTTTCAGTTTAGTAATGAATTTGAAGTAAATGAATATATGAATTATGATTACGTTTGGAACGATTTTAGGTGTTACTTTACATTGTCGAGATGCCATCTCATGTGAATGCAAATTGCTGATTAGGATTATTACTTTGCATTCACTTAAATTAATGAGATTTGACAAATATGGATTAGTCTACATCTTGGACAGGTTTCCTTTATTAAAATCATATAAACTGTAAATGATACAGATTAAAGGGTGAAACTGGCTTGTTCTGTTGTCCGCAATGGAAAGCTTTTAGCGCACACTTCAGACTACACGAAGAGTTAATCGATGCTGATAATAATCAGTGAATACTGCGGCAGTTTAAAAGTAAGCCTTCATCTCATGTAGTCACAGCGAGAGTAGGTAAGCATGTTCCTCCAAAGTTTCAAAAATAAATAAATAAAAAGCTGTGAAAATCAATCAAACAGCCCTATTTGTGCTGCTCTGCATATTAATTTTATAGCTCTTCACTCTGAGAAGAACATGTTCTATATAGAGCATTAAAGAGCATTTGCTTCATATAGAATCTTTTAGGGGTTTCCCATCATGGGATCATGTTATGGATTTAGTTTCAATTTTTAATTTTGAAAAAAAAAATTGTAATAATAAAACAGCTTGTAAACATGCTTTATAACTAGAAAAATATTGCATAATACATAAAAGTATTGTGCAATCCTTCAAGACATTTCTCCTTATATAGAACCTTTTTGGCATAAAGTGTTCATTAAAATTGAGTCAAGAGCTTACTTTTACAGTGTACTGTCTCTTCTGACTCACTTATGTCTAGGAGAACCATCTGAGACGAGGTTGATATGTAAACAAAGCATAACGGAGAGCTCGGTTAAGTCATGTGAGCTGTGACAGAACAACGTCTGAGCAATGAAAGGGTCCTCTGGACAAGTATGAGTTGTTCATGAGTGTTCGAGTGAATCTAAAACAACCGGCTTTTATCTGCACACTGGACACACACACTTCTGCTCTTCTTCATTTCGTTCTGTCCGTCTCTCTCAGATTCGCTGTTCTGATTGATTTTGTGGTTTGTTTTCAGCATTTGCTTTGCACGCTGTTTATTTTCAAGCGTCTATCGTGCAAATTGATACACTGAACCAAGAAAATCAATTCTACCCCAAACTGACCAACCAGCTCACAAACACACACACACACATGTCTGGTTTACTATTCTTGTGGGGACTCTCCATAGATGTAATGGTTTTTATGCTGTACAAACTGTACATTCTATCCCCCTACCCCTAAACTAAACCCTCACAGAAAATGTTCTGCATTTTTACATTTTCAACAAAACTCATTCTGTATGATTTAAAAGCTTGTTTACCCATGGGGACCTCACGAGTCTGTGTACATTCAGGTTTAAGTCCCCACCGGGATAGAAAAACAAGACCACACACACAAGTAAAGTAGTGTCAGAGATATACAGAACTTTATTTCACTATTTAACATAATAATTCAAACTACTTTAAAATGGCATAATTCAGGCTCCTTTTTCCAATAGGAAGAATTAACTGAATTAAAATTCAACAGTAATTTCCTCCACACAATAAGTTAATTAATTAATTATACAGATATTATATTAATTAAGAATATGGAAAAACACATGTGTATAGTCACATATATTGATTATATATATATACTTACACCATCCAGCAGTATGTTATTCCCCAATAACAACTGGTAAACGCAGATAACACAGGCTCCTCACTGAAATCGGCTTTTATATTTTGTATATAGTTACGTACAAATACATCTGCAGCCATTTTGCAACGACTGTTTTTTACTATGTAATGGATTGTAAGATAACAAACAGGAAAGATTTGAAAGGTTTTCATCTGAAATCACTCATCCTCATAATTATTTATGCGGTGAAATGCCGTGTGATAAGTGGTATGACTGTACTGTCCCTCTCGTTTGACCTTGCTGCTTTCTATGTGGAAGCTTTTCATTTAAAAACCTGAAAAAAGGTATAATTCGTGTCCAATTATTTACTTATGAGGAAAGCAGCCGTCTGTCATGTTTTTAGACACTCTGGGCTTAAAGAAAATGAGTTTCCCAATTTGTGGTGACGTCCATGCGCGTTCAGCTCACAAATACAATCTTTCCCGACACGATTTGAACACAATACGTTCACTAGAGTGTTTGTGTCATGCAAACGCAAAAACAGTGCAGGAATAACAAAAACTATGTTAACAGTGTTTGAATATGAATTCCTCCTTACAGCAGTCACTAAAGCAAAAGCTAAACGTCAGTTCAACAGATACAATGGGTGCTTTCATGAAAACCTGTCAGGACGCAGCTCTTATCTTCAGACAGACACAAAAGTCACCAGGACTGCTGCTGAGACCCATTCAATCAAAACACAGACCTTTTATCAAATTCCCCAACCAAACAACATCTGCAGACTGACCTGAGCAAAACAACAGCATTACAGCCACATCAGTGCTCCTGCACATTCATCTCTATTATTAATGTTTATCATTAGTTCTGGCTCCATAACCGGAGCCACGTTCAAAGTTGCTACGTTTTTTTGTTTTTTTGTTTTTTTTGGCAACGGCAAAGACAGATGGAAGAATAGCGGATGAACTACTTACTGTGATGATTGTTATTGAAATATTAAATAATTCATTCAACACTGGCGTCTTCAATTAAATGATTTCACATGGTGCCAAATAGCACCATTTATCTGCGTGAAATAAGTCTTTATTAATCGATCATCTGCCCTTGTATAATTTTGAGTTGATGCTGTTTTACAGCCTCTAGTTTGTTTAGAGTTTGCCAAAAATGTAGTTACAGGCCCATTTTTTCAATTAGCAATCACAAGGCCCAGAACATGACAAGTATGTGAATTCAAACTATTCTAGCATTTCTTCATCTCGTTTTTACTTTCTATGAAGTGCCATCCTGTTTGAAAAAAAGCCAGCATTTCTCCTTCAAAACCATCTGACCTCAAAAGAAAGCCTGAGCACCGTCTCACAAAGCAGTTAATTATCGCTACCCAATTAATTACAGCAAGAGGAATACAGTTGAAAAAAATCCATTCATTCAAGAACATTTCTGCTTTCAACACCACATGCCAATGCGTCGAGCATCACAATCAATGATTGGCCCCCGGAGAGCAATCGGGATGGTGAAATTGAGAGAAAGGCCAATCAGAATTTCTCCGGTATTGATCATCAGCCAGCAACAAACCCGAAGCACACGTTTGGCCAATTACTTTCTTTTCTATTTACCATAACGAAGAGATCAAGAAAGTGAGAGGGAATGAATGCAGCGGGGCTAATTAGTGCCAGCCGACTGGTCAAGAGGTTAAAGACCCAATGACCAGTCTGTACTATTTCTCTCTGTTTGATGCACAGTCGGTTTCAAACATAACTTTCTGTGAATGGAGAAAATATACTGACCATAAACAGACCGTAAAAATGCTTTCACTTGCATTTGCACACAGCAGTTCACAGCCTTTGCTTTGACAAGAGAAGTCCTCGGAATCTGAATGCTGACTTAGATGAATCACTTTGATATAGAGAATACAGTACTCCTGTGTTGAATTGTCACATGGCAGAACTTCAAACTGTATCGGTGACTTTCATTTACATTGAGGCCTGTGGCAAACGCAATGAACCTTGCATAGATTTGCTGCAGTTCATATTTTTCCTGCCATGTCTTATGTAGATAACATCTTTGTGCTGGTGTGACAGTCCCACGTGGGATTTCCTCTGCATAGTGAATCTAGGCCAAGACGCGGCCGGTACTAGACCAGACGGCACAGTGCTAATGACGGGAGAAGTGGATCACTGCTGGCTGACGCTTCTGCCGTCTCATCTCTCTGTTTCAAACTATCTGCAGATAATGAAGAAATAAACATCTCAAATACATTTTTAATGGCATAATAAAATCACAATGTCACACTCCTTCTGGCCCGTTACCTATTTTCTCTCTATTTCTTCTCATTTGTGCACTTTATGCTGTTTTCACACATGGCTCATTCCAAGTGTTTGGCTTATACTGTATGTGAATAGTCAAAATAAGTTTTAAGGCAAACTGAACCCTTTTACATTTCAAGAGCTGGACTGAGAACAGTGTAGTTCACTTATAAGTGGAAATGTGAATGGCAAGCGTGTCAGATTCACTTCATTTCCAATTCCGCATCGATTTTTTTAGGCTATTTTGCTCGCAAGACGCAACATACCTGTTCACTAGGGGTGGGAGGAAAAAAAATTGATGCATCTCCAATGATTCTGGATAAATTCTGAGAAATTCAGAATAGATTCAGAGTTTAGTTTTTAACCGCAGATGAACCATGACGCTGCGTGTGTGTTTTAAACATTCGTACTCTGCTTGCTTCCAATTCCACACACAAACACACCATCCAAACCTTGCATAAAATAATCTTAAATAAAGTTTGGAAAGGTTGAAGCAAATTACAATGACATTCTCGGCTTCATTGTACAAGACACGCGCTGTGAGAAACACGCTCTTTGCTTGATGTTACGCTTGTAGTGCGCTATCTCGCACACTGGTTTTCCATACAGATGCTCTATGAAGGCATCATTTATGTTGATTTTGAAATGCAGTGGGCTTATATGTTAAAAATTTGAAACTGACAGAAGGCTGCTTTCAAATTCAAATGCTCACTTGCATTTTGTGAAGAGTGCTCGTGCATGTAAAATGTACTTGCATCTCAAAATGGTTTTATGATTAAAACCAAAATGAATGTAAACACAGTCACTTGTGTCTTAAGGGTTTAAACAAAAAGGACAAATATGCATTTCAAAAGAGATCTGCAGCTTATTAGATCTCCCGCTGTCTTCCATCTTTCAGCGGCTGTTTCATATTTGAGTTGGCCAGAAAAATAGTTCTATTCCTTCTCTTTTCCATCTCTTTGAACCAACAGGAGAGTGTTTTATTTTCCCCGAGTTAAATGGATCCGGTCTCAAGCTCCGGATAAAGCCGTATTGTCCCTGTGCATAAATTGCAGGCAGTTTAAAGGGCAGATTGTTGTGTTGCCATCCCTGTGCGGCCGCGTTTGCTGCCACTGCAGTTTGGCGCTAAAACGCTGACTCAACACCAAAACCATACAAATGCAAATGAAGCATTCAGAGAGAATTTCCCCATAACGAGGCTGTAATGAGGCCTGCACACGCAATTAAATTCACTGAGAGCGCATGCAGTGCCACAATAACAGATTACGGCAAAGACAATGTTGCACACACACACACACATGCACGCACAGAAACTCACACATTATTCTCTGAGCTCCTTAAATCTCTTGTCATGTCTGTAATGGACAAGATCATAACCCTCATTTCTCTTTAAAGTGAATAATTACAGACTGAGGCTAATTAAATTAGTCAGGCTCAGCCACACCGCTTACACGGTCAGAGAGAGTTTAACATTGTGTGTGTGTCACCATGTGAGTGTGTTTGAGTAAGTGGTGTTTATAAGAAGTGCAAAGGAAGAGAGAGAGAGCTGGAGCTCTAATTTGTTTGTCTCTCTTGTCTAATGAAAATTCAGCAGAAGTGAATCGATAAACTGTGATTTAGGAGATCAGGGTGGAAACAACACCATTCTCGAGTTTGGGAAGGGTAAAGAAACGTGCATGGCTGTAATATAACACGCATCAGCTGTTTTCCATTATTATTACATGGCTGTGAATGTTTGATTATAATTGGTCAATCGTGCCATCCCACGGTTTGTTATTCACGATAACAACCGCTGAAAAAAACGATGGCACAGGTTCATCCGGGTTACTGAAGTCAGCAGCACAATACGCTTTCTAGGAACGTTTTTTCTTTGTCGAAGTTTTGCGATTGGTGAGCTAATAAATGATTAAAACTCAGTCAAATCGATATTTTGTGTACAGTTATTTAATTATGTCATCCAGTGTCGCGGACTCGCTCTATGTTGTTTCAATAAAACGCAGCCGCTGCCATTTTTCGACTATTGTTTAGTACACTGAAGGATTTTAAGATGACAAACAGGTCCGATTTTAAAACAGTTTGATCTCAGATCAATATCTCTTATCCCCATAATTATTTATGTGGCAAAATGTTGTTTAATAAGTGATGTGACTGTACGACGCTCTGTGGAAGCTTTGCTTTTAAAGTTTAAAGCTAATAAAATATTTCAGCTCAGATCACTAATTATTATCTTATGAGGCAAGTAGCTGCGTAATAAGCAGGATAATGTACATCCAGCCGGTTGTTATCTTAGAACGAACCCCTTCAGGCTGATGCAAGATCACACTGTCGGGGTTTATTCTGAGATAACAACCAGCTCGATGTACATTATCCCTTACACAAAGAAACCTAGTGATCTGTCTACATAGGCAGCGTTTTGCCGTTTTTTTATAAAGAAGTTTCAAAAGCTTCTTTTCTTCAGATTCTAAAATGGCATGCATCCTTTGCAGGTAATCCCAGAATGCATTGCAATTTCATTCAAAACTGAAAACCACTGAGGCAAGAAGGCAAGAAACTATACGGGCAAAATTATTTTTTTCTGTCTGCTGACACTATTTTCTGATGATAAAAAGGGATCTAAAATCCTCCATGTAAAAAGCTTTAACTCTAATTTGTTAACAAAATGAAACAAACCTGGATTTAATATAAAATCATAATATTTCTGTTCTGGATTTAACTGGATAATTCCTTATTTGCATATTGAAACATAACATTTTAAACATAGCAACACATAAAAAATATAATTCAAAACAATTACATGAATGTACGGTGATTAATTCATTAAAAAATTTACCCTTCACCGGTAGTGTCTTGCCTTAATCTCGTATAAAAATGACTATTTTACTCAGTTTTTGCACGTGTTGTGTATTTTTATGGTGTTTATGCAACATGCTAACTTAAACTCATTTGGAAATAATGACATGAAAGGGGAAAGAAAGAAATCTCAAAAAAAAAAAAAATGTCACATTTCAAATAACATAAAAAACCACCAATAATATCTGACCAAACATGCAAAAATTGGCTCAACAAAAAATAATGCAACAGTACAACATCAATCTTTTTGAGTTATGACCACTTCAAATGAAATTCGACCAATAAACTGCACTGAGTTAGAGGAACTTAATAAATTATAGCATAAACACGCATTTCTAAGTTGACAAACCAAATTAAGTTGTTCCAACAAAATGAGTTGTGACTCTGTAACCAATTGATATTATCTATTTGAAGAGACTGATTTAGCATGTAAATTTAATGAACGAGTGAGATTAAAGCGGTGTATGTCTTCATGTAGTCGCATGCATTTTAAACGCGAGCAAATGGTAACCACAAAAACAACATAAGAGAACCTATTTTAACCATAACAGCAATTACAACTTATTTTTTAAAATTATACTCAATATTAATTTGTAGTAATAATCAACATTGATAACAGAATTCATCAGAATAATGTTTGCCACGTTTAGTTAATAAAGGACGTAAAAAGCACTTCTTGTCGCTCCAAACACCTCTCAGAATGCGCTACCACCTTAAATCAATAAATTAGATTTTATTTTTGTTATTATTATTAAATTCTTATTGTTAAAGTTGTGGTAATGGGTCCCCTGAATTAGTTTTTAGAGAACAGTGGTATGTTTAAACTGGTTTCTTCAGCTCAAATCGCAAAAAAAAAAAAACAAAACACTGCATTTTTCCGGCTTGTCCAGCTAATTTCAGAGTTCATAAAGAGACAATGGCTCTATCAAAAATGCAATCAGCAGATTTTCTATTGCCACCTTGAGATTTTTCTCTTTCACGGTTCTACGAGCGACATGTCTCACTGCACATGTGGCTGTCAGTCATTTATTACGGTGCATAAGAAGGTAACTTGTATAGTCAGTAGACGGCGAGACAGCTCAGTAGATTTTGGAGTGGAGCTATTTACCGAGATTAGTGAGGTGAGCTGCTCAGAAGAGGATTGCTTGTGAGAGGTGCAGGATTAGTTACAGAAATGATGGTTTGTAGCAGTTCTTGAAGGAGTCATTCACACAGGATAAAACTCGTGCAGATGGTAAACGCACACACGCACACACACTAATTCTCTCTCTCTCTCTCCATATGGTGTGGTCATACAAGCATCTGTCTGCTGGTCTCTATTGGTGTTTCTGTAAAAACAATAGACCTTGATTGGTTATTCATGGCGGTTCATCATAATCGTTAACAGGAGTGCTCAGCAGACCGGATGCTAAATTAATATTAAACACCCTATTCAAGAAAGTGAACCTGTATTACAATTTTAGCACAAGTATCTGAATCCATAAAGGATTTCTTCACATCAAGAGGCTTTTCTGGGATTTTTCCGTGAACATACATATAGACAGTAAAAGTGGAGTAAGGGGCTGTTCACATATCGTGTCTTTTGCGTGCGCATTTTCATTATTTCCTATGTAGGTGACGCGCTCGAAACGGAAGCAATGCGGCCACGCTTTTTTATGTGGCGGATGCGTCAGTGTCGTTCAAATCCGGTGCGTGGGAACATTTCGGATTTCATGTTACTTACGATGACAACGGAAATAAAACAGTAGATAGAACTGCGACTGGGTGCAAGCATTGTGCAAAATGCATTCAATATGCTAATGAAACACTTCTAATATGACAGTTTGTGAAGACATCAGCCAATGTGCCGATAAGCACAAACAGGAGAGAGCCGGTTAGGAAACAACTCCTACTGTCCGCAGCATTTAAGCAACTTCTCAGTGATAACTAAAGCATTGGGGATGTTTATGTTATTGCATTATATTATATATTTATGTTTAAAGTATTTTGACTTTAAAAGACAGAGCTTTAAGAGTTCCTCTCTTTGTCTTTTAAAATAATTTTCACTGAAGTTGGCAGTTTGATAAATGCAAGTTAATTTCAATCTTTCCTGTACTTTTCAAAAAAGTTCCTGTAGAGATAACAATACACATTCTCCTTTTTTATACCAAACAAACGTAAAGCATGTCATCGTCAATGTCTTCTCTATTGAGTCCCAATAATGTTTCAATAATGTCAAGTCAAATTCAGTTAGTGCATGATTACATTACAAAAATGTTAATACTGTATCCTAAATTGTGGATAATTAAGCTAATAAGCTATATATCATATGCTTAAGGAAATTTCTGGAGTGTTAAAGATTAAAAGAAAAAATAACAACAAAAACCGTACAGAACCCGAAAACCGTGACCCTAAAACAGAGATACGAACCGAACTGTGGGTTTTGTGAACAGTGCCACCCCTAATATATATATATATATATATATATATATTCATGTGGAGCTCTAGTCAGTATGTCTCAAACCCAAGACCTCGGCATATGCAAAAATGCAAAAATGTACCGTTCGTTCTGAACATATATTTTCACCGTAGCATTCTGAAAATGCTGAAATAAACTGGAATATTTTACTGTGTCAGGCCACGTGTCTGTGTTTGTTACAGGGATGATTCTGATGAAACAAATATATGTATATTAGGGGTGTAATTTTCATATTCGTACTGAAAATATTCAGTACGCGTCTTTCAGGCCTGTCGCAAGTGGGGTGCGAAGCCCTGTCAGAACTTGATGTATGAGGCCAGTTGCTATAGTAACACCCGTTTCACGCCCATTTCACACATACTCCGTCTACAGTTTGTATTCGGTGTGTATTTTTTATCCGTGCCCCATGTTAACTGATTAGTGCTTTCACACTGCACGCGGATGGGGAATAGCAGTTCGTTCCAGTTTCGTTGTGTATACAGCAGTGCAGCGATCGATTTGCTGCGCTGCGCCACGAAGAATTAAAGCGACAGCGCATTGTTCTCATTAAAACTAACATGTACTGATGCAAAAATGTAGTAATTTTACCATAATTACATTTAATGTAAAGTCTACTCTGTTTCAAAGTCAACAAGTGGCTTTTCTGCATCGGGTAAAGCAAGTAAAAACAACACCTTACCTCGCATTTAGATAAACAAGGAGACATAATGGACAGCCTATGTACAAAGAAAATCCCAATGCTGACAAGCCATGTTCAGTAACCACTTTTGGATTTGAAATAAAAACAAGTAAATGTTGTGTTTGTGATGTACAACCACGTATCAGTTGCGCACTGAAAAAGCAGCATATGTGAAAGCACAACAGCACGTGCTGCTCCTGCAACACATACATACTGCAACACGCACCACATTCACACTAAAAATGAGTGAAACAAGCTTAACCGGGGTCTAATGTTGCTTAAAGATGAGCAATTTGTTGTTTGTGTTGTGGATATTTAAGAAAAAAGTTTGCTTCGCTTCGTATATTCAGTTTAACAGCTGTGTAACTGAGCTGCACACAATATTTTTGAAGCTTAAATTATGTTCTAAATTATGAATTGGTCAAAAGCTTTTGCAAAATGGTCTGAATCCACTCGCATTTGTTAGGACTGCACTCTCCCTGAATCAGCTCAAGTGATTTCTCATTAAAACAAACATACAGTGTCGAGAGAACAACCAGCTCTGTTTTTCCTCTGTGAACATGGGCTAAATGGATATCTGATGATTAATTTTTTTTTTTTTTTAATTTTTGGATTTAGAGATGGAGTACCGTTAGTCTACACTCGTTCTGCGGTACCATTGCTCTCTGGTCCGAAAGTGAAAGTGAAAGTGAAAGTCGTGACGTATTGTCAGGTATGGTGACCCATACTTGAAATTTGTGCTCTGCATTTATCCCATCCAAGTGCACACACACACACACACAGCACTGAGCAGTGAACAAGTGCACACACACACACACAGTGAACACACACCCGGAGCAGTGGGCAGCTATTGCTACAGCGCCCGGGGAGCAATTTTGGGGTTAGGTGTCTTGCTCAAGGGCACCTTAGTCATGGTATCGAAAGTGGAGAGAGTGCTGTTTATTCACAATCCCCACCTTCAATTCCTGCCGGCGTGGGAATCGAAACGGCAACCTTACAAGCCCAACTCCCTCACCATTAGGCCACGACTACCCTGTAAAGGTGTGTAATAGTTAGGCTATATAGGCTTATTTAACTTTTTAGTGTTAAATAAAAAAAACATTTGTGAGTACCGTCGGATGAAATCCTACAGGCGCCCGTGCTTTCTCCGTCCATGCTTCTTTTGATGGAAATAAATGTTGAGATGTTATTTCCATTAAGAGGTGCACAAGTTTTTGGTCAAGATTGACAATTCAAGAGTCAAGCACTCTGTAAAGTCTCCTCCAGCACAAACAGTTACACTGAGGTTAAGGTCAGGAATCAAGGGTGTCGTTTCATGTGTCAAAATGATTCTTCATGCTCTCCGAACCATTTTTTCACAATTTTAACCCTTGCATTTTCATCCAGGAATATGGTCATGATGTGTCTTCCTACATGGTTGTTTCAGACATGAGAAGCTACACACTCTTTTAGGGTTATATATATATATATATCAGAAAGACAGATAGTTTAAATGATATTAGTCATTCCTGTGAAACAGATATAGTAAATTTGTGACTCATCAGATAAATGATTTCCTGCAGAGCATCAACATTGTGTGTCTGTGCCAGCAGCACCAGCACAGTCTCAGATGGAAACGCCGCTCTACAGATGTTCATCTGTGAATGCTAAAGAAGTCACACTGATGTTGCTTATACCTCGATTATGGGAATCTAAAAACTAGTTTCAAAATGTTTTAAATTCACATCTCCAAATTTAAGGCCAAACACTTTTTAAACATGCATTAAAAGGTAAAAATGTCTTCAATTTCATTACTTCAATCTTGCAGATATCTTGTTATATAAAAATAGTAAGTGAACAAACTGAAAATATATCTTGATATCATGGTGGCAGCTACTAATGTGTTTTGCATCATTCCAACTAATTGCACCTGCTGAGGCTTGACAGAATACTTTAAAAATGAGGTGAAAACAACGGTGTTAGGATTGTTAATTATCACTGCATGTACAAAAAACCTTTCCTTTATGAGAGTGCACTGGCAGTTCTCAATATCTTCAAAAACCGACCACTAAAATCCCTCAAAAAACTATTTCTTCTGCTCATTTGAGCTCTTTGATTTCCCCGATGATTCAGGAAAATGTTTCTAAAACAAATGTGAGATTTGCATCATTGCTGTATGTGAGTGTTTGTTTACTTTGCTATAATTTGAGGACAAATTTGTCTCCAGGCTTCAAAAATGAGCTAAATCGGATAAAACCTTCTTGTGGGACGCCCCCAAATTAAAACAAAATTAAAAAATTCATAAATTAAATGTTTATATATATATATATATATATATATATATATATATATATATATATATATATATATATATATATATACACACATATATATATATATATATATATATAATTAAAAAAATGCAACAAGTTTTCTTTTAGGATTTGGGTTGGTCTAATTATAATTAGCTTAATATAAAAACCGTAGAAGTATATGATATGTCTTCATTTAGCTATGTGTGTGTGTTTCTGGCTCTCTGTATTGATTAACGTCTGGAGCAGAGATGAGGATCGATACAGTGAAATGGAGATTCCATCACTGGATTGAAGGTTTTTTTTTTTCATGATTAATCTGGGTGTAGAGATATAGCAGGAAAAAAAAAAGAAAAGAAAGAAGAAATGAGAGGGGAGAGAGAGAGAGATCAAGACGAGACTACAGGGTCAGGTGTATAAATGGATACCAGCAACAGAGAAAATGGTTATGAAGGAGAAACAAGCATCTTTCTTACCTTGGTCTTGTGCTTTATTGGGGTTCCAGGTTCTGAAGTAATCATCCTATAGAAACACAATGACACGCACTTAAAATCCTCAGACTGACACAAGTCGAGCTTTTATACTATCTTCATGACCTTCAGAAAGAAGAAAATAGCTTTATGATTAAAAGGACAGTGTGAAATAAGAGAGAAATGATCAGTTATAAAAACACGTCTGGTCTGAAACTCAGATAAGTGTGCAGACAGATTTTTTGCTGATGTTTTTAATGAAAAGCTGTATAGTAAATGGACTGTATATGGCGGCATTCGGTTCAGTTGCTTGGGCCAAAGCTAGCGTTTGATTCTCCTCTTGCTCTCACAGGACTCTTTTCATTCTGCATTTTTTGGGCTCTGAACCGTAAGTCAGTGGCGGCGGGTGATTTTCAGTAGCTGGGTTGTAGCACAGATGTAATTTAAATGTTCACCCAGATCTGTTTGATTATTTTGGTTTCTGCAATGTTGCTCCCAAAAGCTCAAACAACCACTAAACAGTGAAATTACCAGGAACTGCAGTTTTACGATAGTTACAGAGCTGCAAAAGTACAAGACAAAAAATGTTAAAATAATTACATTCATCTGTATCTCGAGTATATCTCGAGAATAGGGGTTGCACAGACTAATAGACTAGTTGACTTTAATGCTCTGCCATGATTTTTTTTTTTTTATGGAATACGTTGCATTTATTATCAATATCCATGCACTTAATTTTTTTTGTTTTTTAAATTTATGTGCCCATGTAATCTTTAATCAAAAACATTAACCTGCCCTCCTCCTCAAAACGACTCATTATCTCTTCCTGTCACATGCTATGGCGTGAAGGCGGAGCTATCTCAAACTGCCAGCAGATGCAGTGACGTAAGAGCAAAATGGGGCTGATGCCATTCATCGGAGTGTACAGTACCCTCAAACATCGAAAGGAACCTGAAGGAGGACACGCTCAGTCAGTCAGGCTGCTCGTCCACTGGAGCGACCAGAGCGTTTTTAGATTCATTCCTGTGGAAGTTGAGCATCATGTTTAACTTACGCACGAGTGTGAGGCTCAACTTCTATAGCAGGGGTGTCCAATCCTGCTCCTGGAGAGCCACTGTCCTGCAGAGTTTAGCTCCAACCCCAGTTAAACACACCTGAACCAACTAATCAAGGTTTTCAGGCTTACATGAAACTTCCGGGCAGGTGTTTAGTGGTAAGTTGGAGCTAAACTCTGCAGGACAGTGGCTCTCCAGGAGCAGGATTGGACACCCCTGTTCTATAGGAATGAACCGAAAACGCTCGTCAGTCAGTCAGTCTCTCTCGTACGTCTCTCTCACTGTTTAGTGCCATTGACCGTCCTCGTCATCTTCAATTAATAAAGTTCTTACAGTAACGTGAGGGTGCTGGCAGTGAGAAGAGAAATTCCCCACTGGCTGGCAAATGGACATTCCATTTTGTTATCAACACCCAACTCCCAACGATCCAATCAATTCCCGAAGGACGAAATCAAGTCCCGCCGTCTCAATTCAGATGCCATTTCACTCGGATAATGTCACAGTAGAGAAGAAAAGGCAAACACAACTTTAAGCTTGATATCGACTAGTCCTTGATCATGGCCTGTAGAGGGCGCAACAGGGTAAGAAATCTTTGAAGTTCAAATTTACGCTCCGTATCCAACAGTTAATGACAAATAAATGCGTATACTCCAAGAGCGCTCCACAAGATCTTTGATTATACCGTCTGGATGCTCAGTATTGATCGGGTGAATGCACGTTTTAAACAGCTTATTGTACACAAAAGTTAATCGCGATCTAAACTAATGCGCTGGTACGTTGTAACGCGCACACATGCAGACAGTGGCGCTCACATCACTTGCAGATTGCGCACACAGAAACATTCAGTAGCGAAAAAATTTGCCAAGATTTATCAATAAAATGGCTTAGAAACTGAAAAGTAACTAAAACCCACAGCTTAATTAGAATGAATTCACACAAGCAATCGCTCTCTCACTAATGCATTCACACAAATGCCATCTTTACTGTGCTACTCTATCTATATCTGGTTTACAGATCGAGGTTCAGGGTTAATTGTTCATCATCAGCAACTAGACGACGTCGACTTGACTTCAATCACATAAATGTCAACTTTAAAAAATCTAATCCCCTAATCTCAAGCATGTTGTACTTCCCCATACTCTTCATACATTAAGGTGCCACATTGATATTCCCACTCTGATAATACAGTGACACTAAGAATTTTTCTGTCGCCTGATGAAGTTTGGGTTCCTTGCCTCTGTTGCCTCTGGCTTGCTTAGTTGGGGACACTTGATATTCAGCAATATTATTGAATTGACAGCACGGACACAATTGGATGCGAACTGAACTGAGCTGGACGATTAGATTTCATATTTGATGATCCTCACACATTATTGAACTGAATGGCTCAACTGGCCTCAGCTGATCAATGACAGTTTTCTATTTTAGAGCTGCTTTAGTGAACTCTTTTTGCATCATTGAATCACTATTTTCCTGTAAAGCTGCTTTTGAAACAATCTGTATAAAGCGCTATAGAAATAAAGGTGGCTTGAAGCATTTTTCTGTTCATGTTCTCTTAAACATTTGGGCATACGACACATCTAAGCAATACATCAGCAAACATTATTTCATAAAGTCAAACAATATTTTATTGATTCCACAGATAGAAAAGTGCACGCATTTGCTAAACACTGAATGCAAGAATTCGATTAAAATAAAGGTCATGACATAAAGTCATCAAATAAGAAAATAAAGTAAAATAAATAGCAAAACCTGTCACTTTTTCCGTTTAACGGAAGAGGAAAAAAAAACGACAGCGCGTGCAAGAGCCTGATTTTCATCTCTACGACAGACTGCAGGCGAATCTCACACAACATTAGAGATGGCTACTGCATTTTAAGGGCTTTTCAAATCCGATTGCTAACTAAGTCCTGTCCCAAAATGGAGCTACAGGCCGAATAAACAAATGTTTGACATCAAACTCTCATTAAGGGCTCTTCAGCTTAGAGTAGATCTATGTCTTAGTGTAAAATATGTGGTTAATTATAATTAAGAATATAATTAAAAACTTATGTGAGAATAAGCTAAATCTGTTGACGAGCTTCTGAAGACATTTATCATTCTGGTGTAAACATTTATAAGCTACAGCTCTCAGGCCGTGAGCTAAAGCGAGACTGTGATTTTGCTCAAACTTTACGGTGGTCTCAGCAAAACTAGGCCAAATGTGTCTGTGGGCTCATAGCGCCAAATCAAAGGGGAATTATGGGAAAAGTGAAACTCGTTTTCCCCTCAGAATTTTCCCCTCTGCAAATCTGCCTGACGAAGCAGAAGCGAGCAGACCTTCTCTAACCTGCAAACTCTCACAATGAAAATTTGTTGTAGTAACCTTTATCCACACAGCAGCAAAACTCCTCTCTGTGGAAATTATGACCTTTGCGAGTTTTTTCTGAATGAATGCTTTGAGTTCAATATATATATACAGTTCGTAACATGAACAAAAATGTGTTTACGGTGATGAACTTGCGATGTAAGTCTTCAGGCAAGACGTTACCAGGAATTAGGGGTGTGTGATGTGTATTGTCTACGATAATATCATAATTGTTGTTTTAACGTGGAAGCTGATGTTATCAAGTATGACACTTGCTTTGCAAAAACAAACAAATTATGTCCCTGTTTAAGAGTTATTGTTGAGGTATATCACACGAGCATGCATGCTGTTTTTCCTGAATATCCGCATGATGTGAAACTGATTTTATCAATTTCAATAAACAAGAAGTTATTATTGTGTTCCATTTTAGACACTGTCTATTTTTGCTCTATTTCACCAATGAAAATAATTCCAAACAAAGCCACAACAGAACAGTTGTGCATCTGTTTCGTCCCTGAATGAATCAGCATGTTTGAACTAATCAGTGACTTAATGATTCATTCATAAATATTCATCACTCGCTTCGTTCCAGAATGAATCAGCCATTTGAACAAATTGGCTGAATGACTCAATCACTCATGAAGACTTTCAAGTTTGCTTCTGTACCACTTCTGCAGTGTAAAAATGATTTCATTTGACTGGTAACAGCCTATTTTATATTCTAATTATACTATGTAATATTATATTCTAATTGAATTTATTAATTAAATGTAAGAATTTGACAAAAAAAGATGCATGCAATTGCTCTTATAAATGCAAAAATGTTCCTGGAAATCAGTTTAAGGTTGTGTCACGATTCCCTGTGTCTCTGAGTTCAAGGATTTTATTTTGATGTTCTTTTGTCTTGATGTTTCTTGTAGAATCACCTACACCTGTCCTTTATTCAAGCTGCCTTCAAGTTTCCTAGGTAAAAATTGTGCATGAACGCCCTGCCATTTCGAAACTTGCGCTGAGCTCGTAATCACAACTTCAGCAGTAGGAATTATCAAATTTCCATGAGCATGTGAAGGCAGCACTAGCCCCTATTCATAATGTGTATTTAAACCCTCAGTCTACTCTTGGCCTTGTGTTAATGTTTTGTGGTGAAAAGTATCAAGCTGCGCATAAAAAAAATAATTACAGACTTGTAATTAAGCGATTTTCGTATTGTGCGATAAATCGTGCAGCCCTGATAAGTATCTCTGTTTGGTTACTAGTGTTTATTGAAAATTATTTATTATATTATATAGTACACACTGTAAAGACAGTAACGATGGTGTCATTTATCAATTCGAGAGCGAGTTCGATGATTGGAATAACTAGTTCTTCATCGCTCTCGCTCTCCATCTCCCAACTCCATCGCAAGATCGACTTGAGCAGAATATTTCTCAGTGGTAAGTTTTTACTCACATTATGAGATGCCTTTATCAGCATTAACAAGTATATGTCCATCAACAAACTGATGTATATTTCTAATTCATTGAGGTGCACATGTAAGAATTGGATCATTAACTGTATTAATAACGGTGCATACGTTAGCCAAGCACTAACGTGAATGACTGAGGTTACGTTAAAATTTGTAAAGCAAATCTCGCTCCATCCTTTATCATTACTCAAAGTAGTAAGAACGACAGACAATCTGCATTAATTGACAATTTCACGAGTTCACAATTACATATAATTAAGAAGAGTAAAGGTTTAAGCGTATTTGGCGTGCTGTCCAGGGGGAGGGTTCCGAGCTCGGAATTTTGGCCCGAACCCAGAGTACCCCTCCCCCCCCCCCCCCCCACCCGGTTGTGATATAACTAGATGGAACTACAAGTGAGGAGATGGGGTGGAGGAGGGATGCTGGTAAACTCTCAGACGAACAGAGGTAAGTCTGCTGTATTTATACCTCTTGGCATTGATTGATTTGATTAACTGAAAGCTCTCCACTTGTGCTGATATGGTCAATTATCTGCACCTGATCCTCCCGAATTTTGTTAATTAAACATCATTTTTGGTAGGTATCTATTTCTATGAGACAATAATAACGTGAGTTAGCCAGTTAGGCAGAGACAACATAAAACATAAAACTATGACATTTGAACACTTGGTAGAAAATACATATATCATACTTACAGGTTGTGATTCAGCCTGAATGGGTTCTGGTATCTTTAATGGATAAGTGTTTTGCAAATCTCAAGGTGTCTCGCAAGCAGTCATCAGTAAAATGATGGGTGCACAACGGAAGGTTTTACTGCTGTGGTTTCGCTGTGGTAATTTTAACCACATACTCTTCACATCCTCATCCTTTGATAGTGTATACAAAGAAAATTTGCTTTTGCAGAGAGGAAAACAGCATCTTCTCGACACGTACACAACACGAGCCAGCTACAGTGTATGAGGCGAGGGCGGGTGAAAGTAGACTTTGTTCTCGGGCAGGCGATGCACACCGTAGGTGGGCATTATGCAAATTGTTGTTACATTGTTACATGTGAATGTTATGGAAGTAAGACTGGAATTACTGATGACTCGTTTCGGCAGTTTATTATTGATTCCTTGATTTAGGAGACAATCACTAGACAATTGCACTTTGATCTTTAAAACTTAAATTAATTTAAAGTATACTTTTTCTGTTTGGAATTTTCAGGGTGAACACACTACTCACACTATTTATACTACAAAACACACTCTTCGAACATGAGGAAAGGTGAACATTAGATCCTGCAGATCCAGACAATTGCTTTGTTTTGTTATCTAGCATTCATATATTTTTAATTGTGGCTTTAAAGAAATAAAACAGCTAGTGCGAGCTTTCTTGTGGTGCATAGATGAGCTAGAGAGCGTTTATCAAACACACGCACATCACACCACCACCTGCTGCACAAATAACTATCAAAGTCAGGAATTCAGTCTACAAATTCATTTTATCTCACTGTCTGTCTCTCTGTGGTTTAGGTAAATGAGTGTTGCGGGCAGGCTATCTGCTGTCAGATTATCCGTCTCATGTTTGCCCTGCAGACAGACAGCGCGGCTGGAGTGTGTTTGAGAAAGTCAAAAAACTGTCTCACAGTTCACGGGAGACTAACTGACTCTGGCTGTGTGTTTGTTCCTCTGCTTTCCTTTCACTTCCTGTTTGCTCACTCGTCCCTTCACTATCTCGCTCGGGCTCTCGCTCTGATGTTATTCTGCGGTGACAGTTTAGAGCCCGCGGGCATGACAGGTCAGCCATACACTCAAAGACGGCTGTGTGTGTGTGTGTGTGTGTGTGTGTGTGTGTGTGTCATGTCGAGTGAGGACATCAGGAGGACAGAGCAGGCGAACACAGTAAAGCTGACAGATAATCTCCCAAAGACACAAACACGCACAACACATGCTTTGAATGCATTATTTCTTCACAGCCACTGAGCAGATAATAGTCTTAATTTGCATATAAAGAGAGAGAGAAAGAGTGTTGGGACATTTTGTAAAATGCAATAAAATTACGAATCTGTGATTTTTTAATTCTCTTGAACATTTGAACAAAAGTACAAAAAATATTTTTGAACTTGTTACTGACCAAATTAAGTGCATTTTATCAATATAAACAAATTTTGATTTTGATGGCTGCAACACACTGCAAAAAACGTTGGGACAGAGGCATGTTTACCGCTGTGTCGCATCACCTTTCCCTTAAATGTTTGAGAATTAAGGATACTAATTGTTAAAGTTCTGCAAGTGGAATTTTCGCCAGCTGCTCAACAGTCGTGGTCGCCGTTGTCTGATTCTCCTTTTTCGTGATGAGCCATACACCTTCAACAAGACACAGATCTGGACTGCAGCCAGGCCCGTCAGGCACATCCCTTCGGGGTAGAGTAGAAACCCTTTGTTTTTGCATGTGCAGAGTGAGGGCTGGCATTGTCTTGCTTTCCAGAAAAGATGTCATCTTGATGGCAGTATATGTCTCTCTGTACAATCCCAACATACACCTCCGCATCAATGACTGCTTCACGTATATGTGAGTCACCCACATGTTTGCACTGATGCACCCAAATACCATAACAGATGTTTGCTTTTGCACCTGTTGCTGATGAAGGTGTCTGGAAGGTCCCTTTCGTTTTTGGAACTGAGAACTTAATGTCAGTTTTTCCCAAAAACAAGCTGAAATGTGGACTCATCTGACCACAGCACACATTTCTTCTGTCTTTTGGACGATCTGCAGCATGTCTGCATAGAATCCTTCAACAGAGGCATTTCTTGATGCAGGGATCGACTGTGTTGAGTGACAAGGGTTTTCCAAAGTACATGTGGGTATATTTAACACAGTAGCATGATGGTTTCCCATGCAATGCCATCTGAAGGCTTGAGGGTCACGCACATTCAACTGAGATTTCCTGCCTTGCCCTACATGGACTGAGATTTCTCTGAATTCCCTCAATCTTTTCACAATAGTATGTATGGTAGACGGCAAAAGACCTAAATACTTTGCAATCTTGCATTGAGAAGAGTGATTTTTTGAATTGTTTGTCAATTCTCTCATGAAATTTGACACAATTTGGTGAGGTATGACCCATCTTTGAGTCTTTGGCTGATGATTCTTTTATACCCAACAGCCTCACCTATCAAAACTTAGATATTCTCTAATATTTTCACTATTATTTTGCTATCTATTCCAACTTTTGTGGAACTTTTTTTGTGTGTTGTTTGGGAGTTAGTAGACTAACATTGGTGAACTTGAACTTGAAAACTTGAAAAATTGTGCGTCCTCACGTCTTTCCGCACTTGAAACAACATTCCATTCATGTTTATTTGATGCTATAAATGAGCTAGTATGAAGAGATGATCGCTTCATGAGGAGCGATCTGTCACAACACATTAAAGAGACACTAAGACGCTATTTATTGTTTAAACTTCTTTGAAAAATTACGATATATATTTAAAAAGAAACTGTTTCATATATCAGTGTCCTCTTTGCTTCACGATATTTTTTTCCCTTCGTGAGAACATGATGTGTGGCGTGAGAGCGCATGGCGTGTCGGACATAGCAACAGTAACTAAAAGGGGCGGGTCTTTGCGAAGGGTCAGTTAACAAATCACAGATTCTTGATTTGATTGCATTTTGCAAAATGTCCCAACTTTTCTTTATTTGGGGTTGTAAATTTATTTGTGTAAATATATTCCATGAACATAAAAAGATTCAACAAACGAGGCATAAACTCAACGAAGACATTTGACAAACAGAAAATGAATAATGAGTCCCGGCAGAGGGCGGGGGTCAATAACAAAAGTAGCAGTCAGTCTGTGGTGTGTGCTCCAGCACATCTCATCTTGATGGACTTGCTGTGAGAAGTTACTCAACTCTTACAACAAGGTACTTGCAAGTTCTCAAACACATGTTTACATGTGCTTTGGCACTGCAAGGACGATCGGCTGTCTTCCCTGTCTCCCTGTCTTAGCTGTCTTACATTGCGGATATTGCTGTTTACTGCTCTGGTCACATCTGCAGTCCTCATGCCTCCTGCAGAAGGACTATGCAGGTGATCAGGGACCCTAGCCCTCTTTCTCCTGGGGCCTCATTCATAAGCGTTGCACAAAACATGCCCTGAAAGAGGCGTACGCTACTTCTCACACGAGCGATGGGATTTATGAAAACAAGCTTGACGGGAAAATTTGCGCACTTTCACACAAACTCTGACCCATCCGTACGAACACTTTTACTAGACTGAGCAAAGTAATGAAGTAAACAGAAGGATTTTAAACTCTGTTTTCGTTTTGATATACACATTTGCATGAATATTTCACGTTTATTAATGGTGATAAGCCCTAAAATTACATAAAGTCATTACGCAGAAGATAAACAAAAATGATATGGATTTGGATAGTGGATGTGCTGCTTTTGATCACTGTTCCTGTGACAGTGAGGAGTGATAGATTAATAATTCCTCCATAAACTAGCGAGAGCGATGATCAGTGATGCGATTTAATGAAAGACACTGCTGGATTCAGTCTATTGTCCGGTTTGAACAGGTTCAATGATAATATCTTTCTGTACAACCATAGCTGGAGGAGGTGTTGATGTCTCTTCAAACAATTATGAATAATACCACTGTATTTGAAGGATACAACTTGAAGAAAACGGTAAGATTTGTATGTTTCTTTTGAAAATACTTTGTCAGAGAACTGTATTTACAATGCAATAAATGAGTAGGCCGATATCTGTATCCACTAAAATAGCCTAAACATCCTAAAAGATATGTTCACGTTATCAGCCAAACTGCATAAACTCGATTTAATTCGAATTGTTTAAACAATTAAAAAATATTCGGACATAGGAAATTAATGAATCAACTCTATTCTAAAAACTTTATCTGAGAAGAAGCTATTTTATAGCTACAGTTTAGTTTTTATGGATAGTTTGATGGATATTTTGATATATTTATTATAATACAACAAGGATATTAGATTATTTTTAGTAATATTATGTATGGAAGAAATGGCATTTATAGTCCGTATGTAATATTTCCCAATGTCTTGTACTTTTGACAGTGTTAACAATGGTGTCACGTGGATGGAAATATGTATGGAAATGATATGCAGATGAGGTTATGCATAGTAAAACTAGGCGTTGTAAGCTCCATATATGGTGATTTCGGGAGGAGACGAGGAGGAGATGTACGTACGGACAATCTTCCGCCGACTGGGATTTATAAAGGGATTTTTGCGTGGTGAACGCATGGTTTTATAAATCTCATTTTTTTCATCTTATGTCGTATGCGGACTTTCAGTAAGGTATTTTATAAATGAGGCCCCTGGTGCTTTTGAGTCAGTAGAAAGATCATTTTAATGGCCTAAGAGACTGTAACTGTGACCTTAATTGCCTATTGTCTGTAAACTGTTAAAGACTGTTCCATAGGTGCATGTGCTATAATTGGTCATGATTGATTGAACTAGCATGAAAAACACTGTTTAAACCCTTTCCAATAAAGATATGTAAAGCTTATTTTGATTTTGTATAAAATACAGTATACTGAATTTCTGAATATAAACACACAGTACCATTCAAATGTTTGTGCTCACCAAATCTGTATTTATTCAATCAAAAATGATATTGTGAAATACTATTACTTTTAAAAATGACTTTTAAATGATTCTTAAGAAATCTTTTTTGATCAACATAATGCATTTAAATAAAAGTATTAAAAAGGGAGAGAGAAAGAGAAAAGAGAGATTGCCATATGAGAAGTCTTATAAAAATGCAAGACTATTTAACTTACCTCAACCTCCTTAAGACAGCAGAAAGAGAACAAGAGAGAGAAAAAAAGATTATCAGTTTACAAATCATCAAGAAGCATTTCAATTATAGATTGACGGTAAAAAATAAAAAAGAACTCCATGTAAAATGTTGAGAGATTTAATGAGGAATCATTTTCTCAATTTACACACTGCATATCATATTTCACTAAGGAGCACGGCATTAGCATAGAGTCGGTAACATACCGCAATGGAACACAGATGTGGAATAAATAGTGCACATAAAAAGCAAAATACTCTCTTTTTTTTTTATTATTGTTGCATTAAAGCAATATCATAATCACAACCGAGCTGTTGGCCTCATGATTACAGCAGAATCACAAATGTGATGACATTCAACACTATTACAATACATATAAAATATTCTAAACCATGATGAATTCACCAAAATATGAAACATGAACACACACGCTTAATTCATCAGCTGGTTTTCAACTCAATCAAACTTGACTCATTCAAGCTAATATAATATCAAACAGAAACACACTTTCAATGCTGGATCCAGCTGGGACAACAACACACACAAGCACAAACATTCGTCCGTACAAAAACACACACCCTGTGGGATACTTCATGTGTGAAGCGACACAGGATATTATGAGAGAAGATGTGTAATTCTGAAGGCATTACAGCCGCCGAACGCAACAGAGGAAGAAAACAATAACAGTGACACACACACACACACACACATCTGAGAGATAAAGATATGATCATTATTAATAAATACTTCAGCTCTGATGTCTTTCAGCAAACTGCTTAAGTTCCAGTGACTGATAAAATGTTTGGAATAAACACAATAAATCATTATTAAGATCTTAAACATAGAGGAGGCGCTTATAACGGCAAACTTGGAGAAACAGATAATAACAACAACAACAAAACTATGAGTGTCTCTGTGTGTGCATGTGGTTGTTGTATCTGTATTTCTGTCACACGTACAGTTATTAACTTTTGATATTGACTTTTGAGGCACAAAACAGTAAAAATCCTGTGTTTACGTTCACAGCCAACTGAATCCATGCAATTCATAGATGTCAGGCAGGCGAATAGAGTCGAAATGTTAACTAATCGATAACACCATACTTTCCCCAGTTTATTAGTACATTCAGACAAAAGCTTTTTTGAAATAATATTTAAATGAGGCATTGCCTATTTAAATATGCAATGATTTGCAAACATTTCCAGAAAAGAAATCTGTAATGTTTAGTGTATGTAAAGCTGTGTGGAGATATCAGTGAGAGAGAAACTTTAAGGACATGTTTGAACTGGAATCTTCACACACAAAAAGATAAATTGAAATAAAATAAACACTTAAATGTTTAATGTTTCCTTTCCAACAGTCTAAGCTGTATTTATAATGAAAGAGACACTTAAAATGGCTTTGTAAGCTCAGTTTTCTTTTATATATTGACGCATCTTCTGTTCAAACAGGAAGTTGACATGGGTTATGTTGAACAGTTTAACTCAATTTTATTTAAATAGCCAAAAGCCTTCAGGTTACGCCATAGCACTGAACTATTATTTGCTACTTGCAATCACTAGTCAGAAGAAGGTTGTTTTATTTCAACTTGACTAGTTTATATACCACACAAACGAATATTAATGAGATTACATTGGTGTTTAATGTTATCAGTGGTTCATGAGCGCTTTAACATGTTATCTGATGGATCTGAGAGAGGTTACCACATGATTTCATTATAAAAATTTAAACCTGTCCTTAATTCAGAGAGCATTCGCCTCTTTAAACCAAACCCAAGATCGTTCATTAGAAAAAATCCCTCAGTCTCTCAAATCCTGCCCTAATTAGGCTAAAGCACTTATCCAAACTTTCATTTTCTATTTTGGAGCATGAGCGCAAACAGAATGAAGAAGTGGGGAGAAAACGAAGTGAAAGAAATTAACACGGCGTGCATTTGCATTCAAAGCATCCGCATCGATTTGAAGAAGCAATTTTTCATTTCAATTAATTCTTAATTTCTCTGTATCAACACTGTTTTGGTCATTTGAATGTTAATTGCTCGTTGTTTAACTAAATCTATTACTTCTTTGAAAATCCATCCAAATACTGTCAAACTCAGAGTCACACTTGACTGTGTTTGAAATGCTAATCTATCACAAACATCACAACCCATCAGTCCAGCTCCCCTCATGTGCTCTGCTTTTTCTTTTCTCATCGTTTCCTCTCAGTGTTTCTAATATACCAAATTACAAAATACTGTGTTTTTTTTTTTTTTTTTTATAACATACTGATAACAACCTTAAAAACACAGGCGATGAAGAGAAAGACACATTATCAATCCAAGTTCATCACACGTAGGTAACATGTAAAAGGTGCACACTGAACTAAAATAAGGCAATAAACATCCATTTAACAGCATCAGATGAAGCATAAAACCTCAAAGCATATAACTGAAAAGAAAAATACTGAGAAGCAACTGTTATTTCAATAAATACCCTCAAATGTGAGCTGTCACACAGAATTCTGGGAATGCAATTTTATGGTTTTTCACTGTAAATTCTAAGATAATTTGCTCTTTTTCACTTCCAAGAACTGTACATTTAACAGTATTTTACTGTAAAATTACAAGAAGTGAAATTAACATTAATAGTTTAAAAAATATGACAATTTAATGAAAACTTTTGACTTAAAATGAACAGAATTAAGCAACAGTTCTCATTTTCATTTAGTTTCATTTGATGTACTGAAATAACAAAAGCTGAAATAAAAATAGACAAAACCTATGAAGGTATATTTGAAAAATAATAACTGACGAAAATTTCTAAAAATTTACTAAAAGCTAATTTCTAAAAATAATTGACTAAAAATGTAAAATTTATTTTAAAAAAAAAAAACTATAATAGTATCAATGACACTAAAAAAAAAATATTTTTACACTTTTAGTCTTTTACCATTAAAATTGCAATCAGTGTTACAGTGCGGTAAAGCCTCACCAGCTGAACATCTGGAACTGAAACCCCGTGAGCATCAGATGTGAGGGAATGCTAACGGATTACTTTCTCCAGGTATTACAACACTCAAGGAGAAACACCTCAAACACTCTTACTGGCAGGGCTGAAAGCCAAAGGATTGTGGGAAATACATTAATGAGGGGTCTAGAGGTTAACAACTCAGACACATTAGATTTTCTAAAAGGGTACACAGAACAAACTCAGAACAAAGCCCAGGGCTCTCTCCTGCTGAAGCATACCAAAAACCAGAAAGACTCAGAGAGGTTCAAACTGTACAAGCAGCTGCCAGCGGCACCATCTGATGCGTAAACTTTACAACATCATCAGAGAGAACATAACGGCCTGTGTAAAGTTTACAAGTCCCACCAGAGCACAAAAACCAGGAGGAGAGAGTGATGAAATGTGCTTAATGTCACCAACGGGACGTGTGTTTATAAGGGATGTGCAGTTTTGTCGTGTGGACTACTCAAGTACATGACAGATAAATAAAGCGAGTACTCGGGGGTTTCGGGAGGACGGAGCGAGATCCATCTGTGCATTTTTTTTTTATTAATCGCTGGTCTATGCAGAGACAAATCAAGCAGACATCTGTTGGCTCTTTCAGGGCATTTTTCTGGTTTTTAGCACCTCGCAGCGCAAGTGTTGCATGTCCAGTTAACAATAGTTTAAAACATGCTTCAAGATGCTGTGATGCACTGAATCCAACAGCGTTTAACCTTGTTAAAGGGTTAGTTCACCCAAAAAAAAGAAAATTCGTCATTAATTACTCGTTCTACGCCCGTAAGACCTCCGTTCATCTTCGGAACACAAATTGAGATCATTTTGGTGAAATCTGATGGCTTAGTGAGGTAATAGGCCAGCAAGACAATTAACACTTCCAATGCCCAGAAAAACATAATTAAAAGATTTCATGTGAGGTTCAACTTTAATATTATAACGCGAAGAGAATATTTTTTGTCCACCAAAAACACTATATAACGACTTTTCAACAATATCTAGAGATGGGCGATTTCAAAACACAGTTTTACGAATGTTTTGTTTCGAATCAGTGGTTCGTTTCGTTCGTGAACTATTGAATCACTTTTGATGTAACGTAGCCTCGCTTACTGAAATCACGTGAGTCTGGCGCTCCGAACCACTGATTCGAAACAAATAGATTCTGATAGCTTGTAATGTAAGTCAATGAGATCTTAATAACAGTACAGCAAACTACTTTCATAAAATGCATATAAATATCACTATTGCCAGGAATATTGTCTTTTTAAGATGTTTTAAATGCTTAGTTTTATGATCAAAGCTCTGTAGGTTTAAAACATATAATGAAATGCAATACAGTGATTGTTGAGAGATGAACAAATAAACCTTCCCTTAAAAAGCCTGATGATCATATTTGATATTCACATTTTAACATGATTTTCTAAAAAATGATCTATGATAATCAAGTAAATCTAAGTAGCCTCAGTGCAGTAAGAGTTCATCTTGAAATATTACTAACAATATAAAAGTTATTCTTATGCTTACTTTATATAAATTGGTAAAGATTTCACTACAAAAAAAAACCACAATCTAAAGGAGGACATTACTACAGTGATACTAAAAGGCCTTTTACGTGCTAAAAAAGTATAAACTATCAATTAGACGACAGAAGGAATGCAGTAGATAGTGTGCAACAGGTTTTTCAGCAAAGTTTTAATCATGTTGATCATTTGGAGGCCTTAGAAAGTTGTGTATCAAATATGATCCAGTAAGCTTTAAAGGGTTATTGCAAAAACATGTTAGACTGTGAAGTATCCAAAATACAACTGTAATGAATCACATTATTAAAAAAAGAGATCTGACTTTGGTGCATCTGTGTGTTGAATTTGAACACAATCAAGTCTGCAATTTTTTCTGTTTTCATGATCAATCACTGCTGTGTGTTTTCTGTGTGATTCAGAGCAAGTGATGTTTACCGAACGACAATCAAAGTGTTTGTTTGTGTATCAAGCTTGCTTCCTTATTTGTCTGGCCAATACACTTTCTTCCAGTAAAACTGAAACAGTCAAAGAGAGCATGATTAAGTGATTTGTTGCTTGCGACACATGATATGGAAAATCTGAAACTATGAACCTAGCAACAAATGAAAGCGTTGTGAGCGGCAACGTAGTTCAATCAATAAACCACTAAATGTTCACTAAACCAAAATAACTTACTAAACAAGCACACATGAGAGGCTGAGATGGATGTGTGTGGTTTCTACAGTAACCGGATACGGTAGATGCACATCTAAAAACTCAAGAGGTTCATTAAGCAGAGGAAATCATCCATGTCTCTACAAACATCATCAACGTACAGTAAACTCACTTAATCTGTTTATAAATACACAAAACAACTAATCAATTCTCCACCATAATTACATAATCAGCTCATCAAATGTTGATTTTTCTAGATTACATCTGTAATGTTTATCATACTGCCGTCCAGTGTTATTTTTTTTTATTATTGTTATTACTATTTTAGTATTTATTATTATTTTCACAATTTCCATTTGTTTTAGTCATTTTATTAAGTGATTATCTTTTATTTAATTTTCATTTTTTTAAATTCCATTCTCATAATTTCAGGTCTTAAAAACTTAACTCATTTCATTTAGTTGCCGAGGCAACATTTGTTGTTTTAAAAAAGTGTTTCATCTAATATTTTATTTCAGCTTTAACTTAAAAATAACTTTTGATAGTTTTAGTTAACAATAACAATACTCTGCATCTCATCTATCTGACATCTAGTTTTATAAGGTCGTAACACCAATCTTTTCATTGTACAAACAGCATAAATATAGAAAAAATGCTTTTATCTGTGGTTATTTTCATTTTATAGAAGAGGTAAAAGACCCTGTAATGTTAACCAGCACATGAACATCAAAGGAACTTTCCACTGAACAAAAGAAAGAAAAAGGTTCTTTAGATTATGAAAATGTTCTCCTATGGCATCGGTCCTACAAAGCCCTTTTGCAACCTTTATTTTTAAGGGTGCGTTCACACTTGTAGTTCGGTTGGTTTGGTTTGTTTGGTCCGGACCAAAAACAAAACAAAACATATAGTCCAGGTCTGCGTAGCGTTCACACAGGCATTTTTAACAGCGAACTTTAAGTTACCGAACCAAAGGCATTGGGATACGGTCACAACCTGATTGGTCGGCTTTTATGACGTATATTTCACGACGGAGCTTCATTCCCGAACATTCAAAACAATGCTGTGTGCTGGATTAAACGTGATTATTGTATGCGTGTACATATGCTTTATTTTTACCAGCTGAGAACTCATGAAAAGCTCATAAACAGCAGCAGGATTTCCTCCGTTGTATGCAGAAACAAATATTGATGATCCTCGTTGCTCCACGTTTGCCCTCGACTCATTTTGGATACACCGATCTTTCCGGGTCGTCAAATCGGCTGACTTGTAGCGTCGCATCTTGTGACATCACATCCTGTTTTTGGTTCGTTTACATGTCTTTGGTCCGTGTTGCGTTCATATATCAATCGAACCGCACCAGAGTTCTTTGGAAGCGGACCGAGACCCATCTTTTTAGCGGTCTCGGTCCGCACCAGGGTTCGGATGCCAGCGTTCACATATGTTCAAACGAACCGCACAAACTGAGCAATCGCACCAGGGTTCGTTTTAATCGAACCAAACATGATAAGAGTGCAACCATTTGCAACCAAAAAAAAAAATTGTTCTTGGAATCATTATTTGTAAGTGTAAAAAGTCCAGAAAAATGACTGACGAAACCCTCACCCTGTATAAAATGAAAATGGAAATAAGTCCGTACACGGCTCATGATCCAAACTCTACTGAAAGCACATGAAACTGAAACAGAGTTGAAGTTTGGAACGCAAGACGCGGCTGACAACACACAGGGCACCTGCTGCAGACTCGATTTCTCACATCCGAACACAGAGTGATGGTGTGTGTGCCGATAACATGAGGTGAGTTCACCTTCTGTTCAGAGACTACCTGATCCCATCACAGATATGGAGCCTGGTCTCAAAAACACAAAACGTGTTTCCAGTTCCTCCACACCGTGAACGAGTGTGTGTGTGTGAGTGTGTGTGTGTGTTATCTGACACATGTGATTCCCATGAGCCCCAGTCCCACTTCAGAGTGGAAATAAATCAATGTGTTCATTTAGTTTTAACACGGGCCGTCTATTTCCTTCAGACTCCTATGGGATTGGAAAAGCCGAAGAGGGTTTATACATGACGAACTCCGGCAAAAAGAAACTTGAGCAGTGTTTCCTCACGTCTGAGGACTCGTGGGACTGCGTTTCATCCCTCCATCAGTGAGAGACAGATTCATCCTCGCTCTGAGACATACTTGACACAACATAAACTCCATAAAGAGGAAATTGTCTTGTGTTTGTGAGAGGAAGGTTTTTCTGATTGGTGTTCATGAAACTTAAAAGATTTTGTGAATTATATTACTCTGTTACACTTCACTCTTTACATTAATGTTTCCTTTGGCTCGCTCAAGTTGGGGACACTTGCTTGATATTCAGCAGTGTTTTTGGGATGCCTGCATTGGCGCCGTTGTACGCGAACTGAGCCGGACGATTACGTCACTGTTTTCTGCAGTGCTGCTATACCTAAATACTCTAACAGAATGAATCAATAATATATAGAATAAGCTGGACAATGACACTATTTTCTCCTCATTTTACCACAATTTGCATTGTAAAAAGCGCTATATAAGTAAAAGTGACTTGACTTAACTTATTGTCTTTATAATACAAAGTTTCACTTTAATTCAACTTATAGTACCATTTAACTCATTTCAAAGTAAAAATTGTTTATACACAATGTTTTTCAGTAACACTTTACAAGAAGCACCCATTAATGTAAGCTAATGCATTAACTAAATTGCAATTGTATGTGTGTATATATATATATACAACCTTCTTCCACTGCTCCAAGGTCTGTTTCTAATGCTCGCATGCCTATTGTAGAGGCATTTGACCATGGACAGGGGTCATCATAGGCACTCTGATTGGTCTGCATCTACTAGGGCTGTAACAACTAATCGATCAAATCGATCATGAAAATCATCAACAATGAATGTTATTATCGATTATTCGCGTCTGCCCACCGTCCACGGAAAAGGTCCGCAAGTCGCATCGAATTACAGCAACTGAATAACAAATTTCTATGGACAAAATGCATCTAAAAATAGTGGAGGAAACAGCGTGAGCTGCTGCGGGAAAGCTACGTGATCCCTGCTGCCCAAACATGAGAACTCTTTCTTTTAAGCTTCAGGCTAATGCATTAGCATAATGTTTGACATGGCTTGCCCTGTCGGGCGCTTTGAGAGATGCTTGTGCTTTTTGATGAGTGATTTGTTTCCTCAGCGCAAAACTTTCATTTTACAGTTATATCCAGTTATAACTTTCATTTTGCATTAAAGCTCGTCCTGATAGTCTGCGTTAAACTTCAGCACAAATTCAGCGCAAAAATACTCATTTTGCTGAAACATACCGTTGTTGGACATTAAATTTACGTTTAAATGTCAACATGTAATTCAAGTATTTTATGACGGTGGTAAAAGTAACGGGACAACAGCGTGTAATTGAATATAAATGTAAGACGTCTCTTATATTTACAGGATAAAGAAAGGACAGTAACTGTGTTCAGAGTGAATGTTCATAACAATCCTCTTCTCTGTTAACACTGAGTATGTGTTTTTATTTTTCTTTAATATCTTTATTATTATCTTCACTTTTAATGTAGGGATTTAAACTGTCCCTTGTTATCATAGCATTCAACTGGCACATTCGTTTGAAGGACAGCACTGGGCAGGAATGTAGAATTGTGTGTTTTGTCATACAATAAAAAAAGAAAATTGGGCTTTTTTATAAGCGATTAATCAAGGAAATAATCGGGCGACTAATTGATTATCAAAAGAATCGATAGCTGCAGTCCTAGCGTCTACGCAGCTGTTGTGACATGTTCCTCCTAAATTTTGTGTGATTTGTGCCACAGTAGACCTTCTGTTGGCTTGGGACCATACAGCATAGCGTTCACTGCCATCGTGCATCGATAAGCCTTGTCCCCCGTACGTGGTTTGTCGATGCTCAGACCACTGTTGGTGCATTCCCACCACTGCCGACCGGGAGCAAACCACAAGCCTCGCCATTTCAGAGACACTCAGTCTCAGGCGCCATGCCATAACTGTTTGGCCCTTGTCAAAGTCACTGTGATATTTATTCCTGCGCATTTCTCCTGCTTCCAACACAAGAACTGATTGTTTGCTTACCATCTAATCAACCTGGAGAACAATATTCACTTGTAACTGGTCATAATGTTTTGGCTCGTGAGTGTACAATCAAATGTTGTATTTAGAATGAACTAAGATTAATAATATTTTTCATTTGTAAACTGTTTCAGACATTACAGACATTTGACAAACTACAGTGCAACAGCAGTTTAGACGATTTTGTTGCATTTTTATCAATTGCTTAACTTGACAGTTAACAGTTAACAAGAATATCTCATTTACATGCTACTCTCTCAATTAACACTGTCAAAGATCTGCAAGAAGTTCACAAACTTTGTAAAATACAATTAATAGTTTTTCTCAGATTTGTCATCAAAGCCGTCTGAAACTTTGTTTCCCATTGGCCTGATATAAACCTGTGAACAGTGAAACCGCAAAGTGTCGTAGGACTCATGTCACGTGAAACTTAAATGGTAAAAGTAACAAAAAAAAATATTTTAAGAAAGCCTGCCTGACATGAACGACCCTGAATGCGGTACTAAACCTGCAGTACACATCAATAATAATCAAGAGAAACACAAGGGATATATATACAAGAAATTAATGAGTTCAACTAGAAACACTCAGAGACAATCAATGAACATGAGAACAGATCAAAATAAAAGACAAAGTAATATTTCAAAAGAAATGACCATGAGCATGAAACAAGACAAGAGCAACAAACCTACAGTTTCAGCCAATTTATTGTACAATATCTGTCCGTAAAACATGGATCAAACTACAACCATGAGAATTACATCAGACTAGAAAGACTTCCACCTAGAAAACAAAACAGTCCAGCTCCACATTGACAATATAAACACTTTCCAAATCAAATAACATCCTTCCTGAAGATTTCATCTGTTTTAACACAAACACAGCACATTTCAGCTCTTTATCCCTCCGGCCCTCTCGTCCATTACGAGAGTATTTACCACAAACATGTTTCTCGTTCTCCATCGCAAGAGAGATGAGTTCAAATATTGTCTGTGGTAATTGACAACATTAAAGGAAGCAGAGAATAAAAAGAAAGTAAAGCAGATTGGATTAGATGAAGTGCCATGATGGTCCCATTACATGATCGGCCTTCAGTGATAAACCCGCACTTTCCTTCTTCAAACTATAGTGAACGTGTCAAAGGTGTAAATCTTCCTCTGTGAGCTCAAGGTCAAACTCAGACTGAGCGAAGGGGATATTAATCCATATTTATATATGCTTTTTAGGATGGATCTTGTTAAATAAGGATTTAATTACTGAGATTAAAGCGAGAGCAGAAACCAGAGCAGTCTCATTTCTCAGGGCCTTTTTACACCTGGTCACATGCATTTTTACTGATCAGATAACTATCCAAATTGTTAAAACCGTTCCATTTACACTTGGCCACATAACTGTGGCTTCACAGGCCTTCTGGACTATATGCAAATTAAACACAACGAAAGTAATAGATATGAACTGCATTTTATTTATTGTCAGCTAATTTCAAGATCAAAGACTGTCATAGGACAGAGAGCGGCATCAGCACTGCTAAGATCATTTACTCTCATTACTGTTAATGAAGATGATTGTGTGCTGAGCTTCAGGATGCAACGCCGAACAGTCAGTTTCATTTGTGCCAGTTTGCGTGTTGGCTTGCTGAACAGATTCTCAGCTATATATATTGCTGTTATACACACACACACACACGCACACATATATATATATATATATATATATAGTGTTTATACAACTGTCCCATGTCTGTCTATTTTGCACTCCATTCATTTTAGTGTCAGAGGAGTCAGAGGAGTGAGGTTTACTCACACAGCAACTACTAGCTGGCCTCCGTTACACTCACCCCCCTAAACCTCACTCCCATCCGGGTCACGGCACCAATGTAACACCTCTACCCGGGTCCTACTCTATCCGCTCCGAACGGGCCTCGAACCCGGATCTTCTGGCATGGGAGTTGGATGCTCCAACAAGGAGGCTAAAGGCTGCAACCTCTAGAGTATCTCTTGAGGTCAGAGGAGTGAGGTTTACTCGCACAGCAACTACTAGCTGGCCTCCGTTACAATAACATCACAATATTAATGAACATAAACAACAACAAGCTAGCTTTAACCTCACGGCTGCAGATTCACTTCGGTGTTGATGCTGTTGACATGGAAACGCATAATTCTGAGTCTGAGGATGTGAACAGATCCGGTTAGAATTTCACGAATTGCGACCTCTTGATTACAGTAGTTATTCTGTAGAAACTGCAAGACGTTTGCGGTCCTCCGTGACTGAGATCTGTCTGAATAAACTGAATAAACCGCATTGATGACGCATGTTGTCTGCACAAACAGGGTGCACGAGGGTATGTAAAAACATATGTTTACAGGCAGGTAGGACATTTCTTCGGAACGAATATAAAGATTGGATGAACATTTTGGGTCCCATGCCTTCCACAGATGATATATTATTCATTACATTTAGACCGTTTAACATAGAGATTGCTGTCAGGATGAGGAGACTTTCAACCAGTATAGCAAAAAAATTTCATTAGAGAATCACCTATTTCATCTTTAATTTTCCCCTTAATCCGAATCAATTTGCTCTGGAACAAGTAATGGATTAATAAGACCAAAGATTGGCCGTTTGATATACCTCAAATAAATTATATTTTACCTTTAACAACTATCTACATAAGAGCCAGCAGCAAATTCCCAAAGGACTGGCCAAGATGAAGCTGTTGTCTGCGTGTACACGAGCGCTGAATGGCCGCTGACATAAAATAGGCGCTATGATTATAAGTCCTTTCCCCAACATTTACATAGCGCTTTTCTGGATACTGAAAGTGCTTTTATATATGGAAGGGGCAATCTCCGCAACCATCACCAATGCGCAGCATCCACCTGGATGATCCTACGGCAGCCATATCGCGCCAGAACGCCAATCAGTGTATGGGGATGATTAGGAGGCCATGATGGACAGACGCCAGTGGGCAAATATAACATATAACCCATATGTTTATATATGAGTCACAAATTTGAGGTCTGAATAACTACATTCTCTCATTTTAAAATATTTTAAAACTACATTCCGTGACACAACAAATATGGTGGATTTGCTCAACCACCAGAACGGTCTCCACAAGCGGAGGGATGCAAACGGTGAAATGGTTCCAGTGTTGATGCTGGGGGAATATCGCATGGCTGGAAAAGGCTCTCAGCCAATCAGATTCAAGAACCACATTCACACACACTACCATTCAAGTTTGAGGTAATATTTTTTTATTATGTTTTTGAAATATGCTTTATGCTCACCAAAACAACATTTATTGAATCAAAAATAAACAGCACAAACTGTTTTCAACTTTGATAATAATAATTAATGTTTCTTGAGCAGCAAATCATCATATTAGAATGATTTCTGAAGGATCATGTGACGCTGAAGACGGGAGTAATGATGCTGAAAATGCTTTGCATGACATGAATAAATTACATTTTAAAATATATTCAAATAAATAATTGACTTACAGGGTGAACAATTGGTGTACATTCCATTTGCCATTTTTGCATTTTATATATATATATCTGCAATATAGCGACCAATTATGACAATTTTGGCATAATCCACTATAAACCCCATACTGGTGAACCCGTGAACTATCACTCTTTCTTCAAAATCCATCTCTCCCCGTCTACTTTCTATTTGACATATTTAATATTCATATGGAGCGACAGATATCCCCTGGTCCTTGCGCTCTTTATCGAATGGTTTCACCTGTGCGCGGGACCAAAGTTAGTCACCTGGGCATTTCAAGGCTGTGCGCATAATTTATAGTGATGAATGTCCATCTGAAGAGCAACGCTGCAGCGCTCACTCTCTTTTCTCCTGCTTTGATCGACGAGTGAGCTAAATCATTTGTCCCCGAAGCTCTGAGGACAGGGCATCCACACGGATAACTGTGTGCGTGTGAGTAAATGTGTGTCAGAGCCATAAATTGGCGGGACAGAAATAGCCCCTCTATACAAACCCACTACAAAAGGACACAGGAAAACAGCACAGCAAGCAATTACAAAGACGCACAACACACACACAAACTCATCTATCTCTGGGGAGTTTGATAAGAGAAGTCTGTCTCAGCACATTTTGCTCCTCTCTCTCTCTCTCTCTCTGAGTCTATAGCTTTTGTTTTAAATAAATATAGAAGATAGAGCTGAAGTCTGAACGTATGCATTGTGAATGTATAGAGCAGTGGTTCTTAAACTTGTTGGAGGTACTGAACCCCATATGCGCATTCATCGAACCCTTCTTAATAGGATAAAGCGGGGCGTGTCATCACGAATCATATGAGTCGGGTGTGTGTCTAGACCTCCACCGAACCCCTGAGACTGACTCACCGAACCCCTCGGTTCTTGGGAAGTAATTAACAAAGCAAAAGTTTTGGGGGTTTTGACAACTAGCTCTTTTGCAATTATTGATTAATCTTTGGATCATGATTATTTGAGCTAATCGAAAGTATTTGAGATGACCGTGACACACAAAGATAGTCATTCGTTCCATGAAGGAATATACACACAGTATATATTAATTACATATATTTGTAAGATTAGAAAAAAACATATTTAAAAAATACATCATTCTGAATGTTCTCAATTCATTTGGAAAAAGTACACAAGTATGTAAATAATATTATATGTTGTTTTGCTGTATCTGGAAAAATGTGATAAATTCTCTGACAATTTTCCTAATCGAAAATGATTCTTAAGGAGTGATTCATGACAAAGAATTCATTAAAAGAACTGATTAGCAACCATTCACAGGCAATGATTCCTTTCCAGGAATGATTTATGCAAAACAATAATTTTAGTCAACACGTTTTTGCTGTTCATGGCAATGTTTAATACAGTCCAATTATAAAAAAAATAGAATGATTTAAGTTTTATTACTTGTAAATATAAATTCTGCTTTTGATGCTGTCACACTCACTGAGATCCTAATCTGACTGTCAAACTTTAGACTGCAATGTAAGTACCTGAGTAAACTATGAAAACCTTACAACTTAAACTAAAGTTTGAAATTGACTTCAACAACACTAAATATGTACCACTAAGCATACACGCTGACAGCATAGATCTTTGCTTCTTTATAAATTAATGACACGGAAAGACCCAAAAAAATGCATCTGCTCTCAGACATGAGACATGAGATTGTAATACCACACACACACACACACACACACACACACACACACACTTTACTGCAGACTCCAATTGCATCAGAAACGTGCTTGAAATAATCATCTGACATCTAGTAACTTACACACACACACACACACAAGTTTGCTCTGCTGTATCTCTGATAAAATCTGCTCTAACACAGATATAATAAAGACCTGTGGGACTCCTAAAAACTTCAGATGAGTTTTGTGGGGAAATAATGGGATATTTTCCTCTCTTCTCACACTTTTTTCTTTTGATTTTAAGAACACTTCCAACAACAAAATAAAACCTTTCACTGACTTGCACTTTCTGTTTCACTGTTCTCTTTAATTATTCCAGCTCCCCTCTCTCTATGTGCAATCCAGTTCAATTTAGTTCCTTTAGTTGTTAAATGCAATAAAATCATTTTAAAAAAGTATGTGGTTTTGAGGATTTCTGAACTTTAATACTTTACCATTACTTTAATATAATCTATTAATTAAATTAATAATATTGCTCATTATTAATCAGCAAATATTTAAATAATGAATAAACAAATAAGTTCAAAAAGCAAACAAGAAGACAATATAATCTCTCTCTCTCTCTCTCTCTCTCTCTCTCTCTCTCTCTCTCTCTCGCTATGGCATCTTGGTGACATGCAGCTGCCAAAGTCTGACTGAAATGGAAATGCAGTACTGTGTAAATTATTCAATAAAAGAAGAGAGAGAGACAGACATAGACAGAAAGACAGAGAGAGAGATTGGGAGAGAGTGAGATGATGGATAAATACAGTTTACAGAAAGATAAACGTGTGAAAGTCTACATTATAGCTTGAATAATAAAACAATATTTTTAACAATGTTCAATACATATCTCAAAATTTGTGTTAGCTCTGGAATAGCCTTTTGATTTAAAAAGTTTAATGAGTAGAAATCTAGCAATGATTTAAACACTACATAGTTTGGCTTTCCACTACACTATAAAACATAAGGAAATACAATAATTAATCATGTTAATTTATATGCACCAATATAGGCACACAGCAGCATGTAAAATGCCACATGGAGATTTGAATGCACATTTTTGAGCAATGATGCGAATACACGATTCGTTAAAAGAACTGATTCACAATGCACAACCAAAGCTTCGTTAAAAGAAAAGGGTGACGTGATGCTTTGAGCGTCACATGCACACTTCAGAATCTCACCAGAAGTGAGTCAGGTAGTGGGTCATCCGGGTACTTTGTGCCTATTAGTGTCGTCACAATACTGAAATGTCTTCGATAAGATACCTTGAAAAAAAATATCAATATTCAATATATATATATATATATATATATATATTACAGATAACTTTATTTGAAACTCTGAACTAAAGTAAACTATCAGTAAGAAAATAGTAACAAATCAACAAATTGCAAATCGTAGCGCAAATAAACTATAGAATAAAGAGACATATTAATTTTTTCAGCTGTCTAACAGTAGTATTCAGGTAAGAAATACTACAGAAATTAAATAAAGTAATCCATTGTAAAATAACACTGGATGACAATGAAGACTCATTGTAAAAATGAAATACAGATTAATGCTTACATTAAAAGTTACAGATGTCATTCAGTCAAGAGCAGCGATTTTCTTTTCTTTGTCTTTTGTTCAGCAGGAATATTAGACTGCTGTCACTTTAAGATCTTCTAGACAGATCCAATATACTTTTACTTTTACTATTTATGTTCCAAAACTGACTGTGTTCATCTGAATATTTGCCAAGAAAGGTAATTTGACATAATTTTGTGTGTATTTAACTGTTTAAAAGAGCTCAATTTGTTACTCACTGTTTGTTACTGTTTGAGAGGCGGCTTTGTGTGTGCGCTTTTGGTGTGAGAGCTGCAAGAATGGGTAAAATTACTCTCAATACCCACAATCCTGTGCCAAAATTCAGGACCTAGCACTATTTAACCGCAGCGAGTCAAGTGATTGAGAGGAGGCCGGGTGTGTGTCGGTTTATCGATACTGCGGCGTATTGGAATAGTTTTTCTATATCAACACATATCGAAATATAAATATTTTTTGACACCACAAGTACCTACTCTTTTATGAATACTTTGAATTTGGACATATTCGTCACATACTGGTTTTTGGAAACTAAGTGGGAAGTAAGATTTATGACAAACGATTCATTAAAAGAAATTAGTCACGATTCATGACAAATGATTCATTAAAAGAACTGATTCACAATTTACCACCAATGATTCATTCAAATAAATGATTCACAATCCACAACAAATGATTCATTAAAAGAACTAATGAACAAAATTAAACTGAACATCCCAGGTTTATTGCCATTTTAATTTTAATCAGATGTTAATTTCAATATTGGTGTTAATGATTTACCAAATAAAAAGGGCATTAAAACCATTATGATAGTCGCTTTGTTGGTAAATTTTATATTCCCAATAAAACAATACTGACTATATAAATACTCTACATTTTCTGACGGTAATCGTCAGTGGTATCGGTGTCTGAATGTTTGTCTGTGTTTATTAATGTCATATCACTGAATACCAGTGATTTCATCCAAATATGGAATTATTCAGAGCATCACATCCTGCAATCACACACACACACGCACTGCACGCAGCATGGAATCCAGATGGCTAATTATCAGTTCATAATCTCATGCACATAGAGGTGTTGTTCTGAGAGAGAAAGAAAGACAAAGAGAGCAATGATGCAAAGGAAAACGTTCGTTGATAAAAAAGACCGGACGGAAAAGGAGCGAATGTGACACTCAAATATACACTCTGAATCATTGTAAAGCTCCGACAGAGAGAGAGAGAGAGAGAGAGAGAGAGAGAAGGAAAGTGTGATTGAAAAAGACAGAAAGAAAATTAAACGTAGCAGAGAGAGAAATGAAGGAGACAGTCGACGACATTTCCGTCCCATAATACCTCATAATATTACACAGTCGGTTAGAGACCCATATGTGTGACTTTAACAAACACTAGGACAGACAGACAGCAAAAGAGAGAGACGGAAAAAGAGATAAAGGGATAAGGAGCGAGGTCACGTGAGACGCAGACAGCTCTGTTACCGTTCAAACCACCAGAGATGTGAGTGTGTGGCTCATCTAGCTCACTGAAGCTAATGGAGTTTGATACACAGCCATCTATTATTCATACTGCTCGACTCCAGCACTCCTGAACGCACCTGTCTGTCTGTCTGCCTGCGTGTGTGTGTGTGTTTCTCAGAAGTGTCAAAGATCTGTTACAGCGTTGAAGTGTTCTCTGTATTCACACTCGCTTTCGTTAACAACACTGTGCGGGATGTTGCCGAATTTAACAAAATTTGGATAAATAATTAAATTAAAAACATTTCACTGTACACTTAATAAAATGGTGATATGGACTAGTGTCTGTGAATACTATATCTCAAAAAGACAGCTGAAATACTGCACAAAGTCTGTGTGTGAATGAGGAGCGCAGTTTGAACGTGGTGTTTTCAGCATCTAGTTCACTTCAAAAGCATCTCGCCATTTCCTTTGATAAAACTACCACAAACTCAAAGGTCTTTACAACAATCAACCAAAATAAAAGTTTGCGCCAATAATTGATCGTTGGAACAATGGGTTATTAGAAAATATCCATACAGATAGTTTTTCCTGGTTGTGTCCATTGCTGGAGTACCTGAGAAGGGTCTGGAGCAGGTTATGTTGTAGTTTGCTTAAGAGGTATTCAGATGTGTGTTATTTAATTAGTGAAGTTATTAAACGTAATTTCGGGAGGGGTACGCCCATCTAATCTTCCAATTAATACAAAGGTATTAAACCAGCATCTTGCCTTCTTCCTGTTGTTAGTTCTTTCGGAATCCCCCCCCCCCCCTTCTCCTCCTTTTTGAACAATTTTGTCTGTTATAGGGGGGTAATCGGAGCTCGAGTAGAATATTCTCTCGGAGCCCCTCAATAGCAGACAGCAAGCCAAATATGTTGACCACTTACACTAAGATTATATGGCCACATGAACTCCTGAAATATAGCTATATTAATGTAATCAAATTTCTAAATGTTACTGAGTATAAGTATAAAACATAATTAAAATGTTTAAACGTTTATTCAATGTATATGTAATATATGTATTTATTTTATTGTAATCTCACACATCGATCTGCTTTTTTCCTTCTTATAACAGGACGTTTTCTATTCTATAATTTCTATAATAAAATACATATGTGATATCTTATTAAATATTTAGCATCAAACAAACAATATAATTCTTATTCTCAGGGAAAATAGTTTGCTTACTCAATAAAAAGACTGAAAAAATCATTACACAACCCCCGAATAGGTGGCGATGTGCACTAAGTAGGTTATGTAAATCGCCGTTAAACAAAAGAGGAAGAAGGAAGTAGAATGGCGTGCTTTTTCTGTTTCCATGGTGAATCATCGATTCGTCGCTCTGTTGAGAATGACTTGTGTGTTAACAAGCAACATACTCTGGGTTGGCTGAACTTACTCCCTGATGAGTTAGGGTTCAGGGTATATGTGACTGGAATACCCCCTCCCCCCATGGTATGTTATACAGTACACAGTTATACAGTGTTATACAGTGTTTTTATATCATTATAAATTAACTGCTGTAGTTTGTTTATCAGGCGAGCAGGGCAACCACCCAGTAGAGCAATTTGAAGAAGTTGTGACAAATTGTAGTTTTTGTTTTTTTTTCCAAAAAATGAAAGAAATTGTTCCATTTTCATTAGATTGAATTTTAAAGGATTAATTAAATTGTTTTATGTGCACTTTTATTGCTAAAAATGTAAGATATTATAATACAGAGCTTCCCAAACTTAAGAGGGGTAAGAACCCCCAAAAACATTGCAAAAGCTCCACGACTCTGCCGTAAAAAATTATATACCGACATTTACCTACAAATACATTTATTAACAAGTTTGTAAGAATTTCATGTGAATTATGAGAACTATGAAGTAAACATTCTTTACAAATATATTTAAATCCATAACACTAACCTCACATACTTTCTGCATACTATTTACAATTATATTACAGTTACAGTTACACAGTTCTATTGCAATGAAATACATAACTATGTTTAAAAAATATAAAACCTAAAAACATTTACATTTAAACTGAGAAGAGATGTAAACTTTGTTTTGGTAAAGAACAGTCACACAGTCCGATTAGCAGTCTTCCAGACAGTACCTAATGAGATTGGTGATGTTGCTTTTCAGCTGTTAAGGATTTGATGTCTGGCTGAATCAATGTCAATTCAAGACGGAGATCAGATTCCACACTCAATGTGTTCCTGTACTTTGTCTTTAAGGCCACAAGCACCGAAAATCCCACTTCACACATATACGTTGTGGCAAACGGCATCAAAAACATTATTGCCTTGTTGGCGAGTTCGAGGTATTCGCTTGACACATGTAACCAGAACTGAGTAAAAGTGTTTTCAGACAAAAATCAGTTTCAAGGAGCTGTTACAGGATAGATCGACGAGGCTGCCCTGTTCCTTGTAGGTGAGTCCCGCAATTACATCATCAGTGTGGTTGGCAAAGGGATACTGTATCCAGCTCTGCTGTTTGCTGATGTCAGGGAAGTCGTCCTACGTCTGAGTCTTTGTGGTTGCCTCTATTTTGTTTTGCACGTGAAACATTGTTACCGCTGTCCCCTGTAGGGCTAGATTGAGTCCATTCAAGTGGCTGAAAACGTCTGCCAAGTAGGCCAATTTATGAAGCCAGTCGAAATCACAGAGGAAAATGTTCTGACCTCGTCACATAACTGGAAGAGCCGGGTGAGCACTCTGCCACGTGAGAGCCAGCGGACCTCGGTACGTAGTAAAAGCTTGCGGTGTTCACCACCCATCTCTTCACACAAAAGGGAAAACAAACGTGCTTGCAGTGGACGACTTTTAACGTAATTCACCATTCTGACAGCATCGTCCAAAACGGTCTTTAAATCCATGGGCATTCTCTTAGCGGCTAATGCCTCTCTGTGAATGCAGCAATGTACGTGAGTGAGCAGCGGCGCCACGTCTCTGACTCGCTTCACCTCTCCACTGTGTCGAGCTCCATCGGTGCTGAGTCCAACGCACTTTGTCCAGTCGATGTCATTAGAAATCATGAAATCATAGCTTCCGCAGTTGCATTTGATTGTAGAGGTCTATAAAAAATGTGGATTCATCGATTTGAATTGAATAAAAATGACTCGCTCGAACTCTGCAAATTAGCTGCTGGAACACATTCTCGGCCATCTCATTAATTCCGTGATAAAGAAATCAAGTTAAGTTGCTTAACTGCATTGTTTCCCAGCATTATGCTGACCATCTGGTCAAATTAATTGTTCACCTATGGTGTGGGGCTTCCCAGATGTAGCTTCCTCATTCGATGCTGTCACTGCCTTTTCATTTTCACCACCCGTCACACAGGTTGACTTGATCACTTTTTTACGATGCTGGTAATCTTTCAATCTATTTTCAAAAACATTCTCGAGACTGTGTGTGGCAAATGACCCATGTTTTGTTTCGAGGTGACGTCGTAACTTGCATGGTTTCAGAGCCTCATTAGCAAGGGTCTCTGAGCACAGCACACAGACAGGCGTGAGGTTGTCAGCAGGACCAACACTCGTGAATCCGAAGGACGAGTACTCCTCGCTGTACTTACGAGTCTTTTGTTTACTTGAAGTGCAGTTAGGGCCAGTTGATGAGGATGGGTTGTCATCCTCTGCTCCTCTTTTCCCGAGCAGCCACCATTGCATTTTTGAATTGGAGGGTAATTGAGACCAACCGAACTCCTACTAAGCACCTGAGTTCAGTTTTACAACAAGCAATGTATATACTCACTATAATGGGATTTTATTTTACATTATTAGCGTAATCAAATTTTAGAACAATTGGAATATTTGAATTATTTTAATATATTGATTTGGACTAGCTGCGGCCCCCCTGCAATACCGCTACGGCCCACAGTTTGGGATGCACTGTTGTGATATTTATAGTATATTATAAAAGTTTCAATTCATTAGACATGTTTTTAGATCATTTAAATTTGTAATAAAACAGAATCCAGAAAAATTCAAATGGAAAGCATGGCATTTGGGAAAAAAATAAAATGTAGGAAAAGATAAAATGGATTTCATAGGGCCATATAAATATGACTCAACAAAACTAGAGCACTTCCATTATAAATCACTGGAGCTGAGAGCGGGTGACGCAACGCGACTAAACTAGAGCGCTCACGTTATCATCACTGAAGGTGAGACTGAGCAACACAATGCCAAAAACTAGAGCGGTACCTTTAAAATCAGTTCTTTCTGCAGTACCGGTTCTCACGGGACACAAGGGACATTTACACACACTATGTGGGACTGCCCAGAAACCATTTGGGTGAAGTTAGCGCCATCTCAGCACTAACTGGCACACGATATCAACTGCATCTACTCAACAATGACTCTAAAGTCCCTATTAAAGAGAGAACCACAGCTGGAAAATTACCATTTAATGTTCAACATGACAGAATTAGTACACTCACTTTATAATCATCAACACAACGCAACTAGAACTGTCCCGTTAAACACTGAGGCAGAGACAGAGCGATGCGGCGCTCTCGTTTTAATCAACCCCTCTCTGACTTCACGTGCTCGCAGTCGATGTGTCGCTCGCTCTCACAGCCGAGTACTGAAGCATTAAACTCCGTGTTGTGATGATACTAAGGGTAATTCTTCCTGCCTTTCTCTGGGGCGGAGAGAGCGATAAGCAGCGGCTCATAATGGCATTCTCATCTCTGCTTTCTTGGAGATGAGCCCGGACATAAATACAGGTAAAATGAAAGCTGGAATAATGGCTGTGTCTTATCTCCAGGGATGTTTTTATTGGCTGCTCTGAGAGTGTCTAATCAGCTGGTGAGTCAGGACACTGGGACAAAGAGAGACGTCCGATAAAACACTAATGGAGTCTGTACATTAACAGACGAGTGGAGGGGAGAATTACATATTCACTGTATTACAAAGAGAGAGAGAGAGAGAAAGCAATGGTCACTTTGTCAGTGTTGCAAAATGATACACTGATTGCATATAATTGCATATAAACTACAGCTCAAAAGTTTGGAGTCGGTAAGATTTTTTTATGCTTTTGAAAAAAGTATCCTACGCACACCAAGTCTGTATTCAAAAATATAGAAATATTTTTGCCATTTAACCCTTTGACGCGTGCGATCACACCGGTGTGATCGTACGCTCCAGGGACCAGCCAAGACTGATCATAAAAAAATCTTACCGACTCCAAACTTTTGAGCTGTAGTTTATATGCAATTATATGCAATCAGTGTATCATTTTGCAACACTGACAAAGTGACCATTGCTTTCTCTCTCTCTCTCTCTTTGTAATACAGTGAATATGTAATTCTCCCCTCCACTCGTCCGGTGTGATTAGAACGTTCAGTGCATCACGTGATCAACTGCCAAATTCAAAAATGCTTGTGCGCGTTCTCTGGCGCTGAGCCAGTGACAGTCAATATATCACAAATATGCCGTGTTTTCAACCACATAATGTTTATTTTAGGTTTCAGACATTTAAATGCACATAAGTACTAACAAATCAATACATTTAGAGTTTGTAACATACACACTGATGTCTATGGAAGCGGCAATAACAATCATTTCCATAATAATTAGACGGCACGTTTTATTCATATCAGATACATATTGTGTAAGTAACTTTAAAGTTTACTCTCTTCTTCTCTCAGTTCACCGGCTCACTTATGTATTTCGGGAGACGGATGAATTCACGTGCTGTAAATCCAACAGACGCGATTCTCTGTACCATCGCGCGTATATCTCAACTACCGAGATCATTATAAAGGTGTTTAAACGGCAAAACACATCCACTTGCACATATTTGACAATCGGAATATCAGATATTTCATGCTATAGTCATCAAATTTGCTAATATTTTGAATAAAAAAGGAAAAATTAAATAAAAGCAGATCATCATTCATACAGCGCTTTTGAGGTTGCCGTGTGTCACGTGAAAAGCAATGACGTGCCACCATGGTAAAGTATAGTTTCACAAGTAAAGTGACACGTTCTAAATAACGGTCGCCTTGAACAACTCATGCTGGGGTTAAAAATATCTGTTTTCTATTGTAATATATTTTAAAATCTAATTTATTCCTTCAGTGTCTTCAGTGTCACACGATCCTTCTAATATTCTGATTGCGGCTCAAGACACATTTCTTATTATTATCAATGTTGACAACAGTCGGGCAGCTTTATATTTTTGTGGAAACCATGATACTTTTTGAAGGATTCTATGCTGAGAACAGCATTTATTTGTAACATTGTAAATTCCTTTACTGTCACTTTTGATTAATTTACTGTGTACTTGATGAATAAAATTATTCATTTATTTAAAAAAACTCCAAACTTTTAAAAAGGTAGAGCATCAATATTAGCTGAGGAAAGCCTTCAAATGAAAGAATTCATTACTGCATTGGTTCTCAAACATGTCAGAAGTACCATCTTTGATCACCTAATCAGCAAGTCTCTTTAAATTCAAACTTAATAACCTACAACAACACAACATACATGTTTTGATTAATATGATAATCTCCAGTAGTTTAGATAAAGCATGCTGCTTTATCATGAGCCCGGACACAGAAACACCACAAAATTAACATCTAGACGATCCAAAAAACACTCTTTTTGAAATATTGCTTACTGATATAATAGTAATATATATAGTGTAGTCTGTATTAAAACCTTAAACTACTGCTGTCTATTTTGAAGCACTTAGATTGATCTGTCGGCTTTCATTATCGATATGATGCTCAAAACTGAGCGCTGAATCAATGTTTCAAAAACAAATGTCTCTTTAAGCTCGCCTGCAGGAGATCAAGCTCACTGACATTGAGGGCAAACCGAATCATTTGTTGCGATTCGGTCTCTTTTCTGCACGGGAAAAAATCTGTGGTAAGCACGTGTGAACAAACTTTATCAGCGAGTCTTATGGACGTGTAAAAATAAGTTCAAATTGTAATCGCATATTTGAAATAAATATCAAAAATAACTTTTTGAATGAAATGTACCACTTTTCACTTAACGTACCACAGGTTTTAAAAAAAAATTAACTATTCACATAATAAATAGTTTACTTTGCTCAGAGTCATTGTGAACAATCAACAGATGGATATCTGACACTGATTCATCAGCTTTGTCTCTCTGTCATTCTTTTTCTCCTTCAGCTCAGAATCTGTCATTTTTCCGAAGGTCTCTGCTGAGATGGGAAAAACTCCGACGTTGCCATGGACACCAGGCAGAGAGTTCGGCACTCAGAATTCTTCGGGTGTCTGATGGGCAGCGTTTAGCTCAAATCCTCCAGAGAAGAGATGTGTGTGTGTATGTGTGTGTAAGTGCTGGGTGCAAAATTACATTTCTGCCTCACCTGCCAAGGGTGGTGAATTGTGGAAAGTTTTTTATTTTTTTATTTATTTATTAATGTATTTTTACCAGCAGTGTAACAAACATTTCTATATTTCATTCAAATGTACATTTTGTTGTATCTTGCAGTGGAATAATTTTGCGTGTTTGAGCATATGCGCAGTAGGTGACTGTGTCACGCGGCATTATTTACGCAGGGATCCTGCACATGTAGAAAGCACTCACACATTTATACACATTACATATGACATGTTTTTGGATTTTAGCCACCAATAAGAGTCCAGTACTGTCCAGTACACTGCACAGAATTTTAATTATTTTAATCTAAAACCTATATATATATTAGGGGTTTAACAATAAATTTAACAATATTTATCCTGAATCGTACGGTAAGCGCATCACGGTTCGGTTCATGCAGTTAGATGATGAAGATACTCATTAACAGGCGATCAATACTCCAATCCAGAAGGGGGCGTGCACAGTAATGCCACACTTTTTGCTAACTGCCACAAGAGGAGAAAGAGTAGAAAAACAACAGCGCATACACGAACAACTTACTCGAAAACAAAGTCTACTAGGAAGTGTGCATACGTCAATGTGTCTTTCTGTGCTCACGGACAATGGAGAATACTTTGAAAGGACTCAACTGCCCTCAACTGTGCAC